>OZ012735.1:848253359-848618942 GCA_963859935.3 Lathyrus sativus
TTATCTTCAAATGATGTGCCACACCATCACTTGAGGCCTTGAAGTTTCTGCTTGATGTCACAACTTCGGTTAAGACATTCAGCTGGAGAGTTCAGGCTTTCATTATGCCACTTAGAAGATATCAGTACATAGGCTTGATATCAAGTTGGAGTAGACAACCTCTATTCTGCTTTGTTGTACCACAACAATTACCTTGAAGTGCATTTGCTTTAAGAACTCCTCTTTAAAGAAAACCAAATCTTCCAAAGCTTGATTCTTTAGAGAAGGAAGATCACAAAAATCTTTACAAAAGGATTCCCACTTTCCTTAGGTATAAACTTCTTTTAGAAAATCAAAGATAACTACCACTTATCCTTGACCTCCAAGATGAGCACGGTCACATACTCCTATGCACTTAGATCAAAAATAAACTGACCCAAGCAGTGCTATCACCAACACCATCTTCTAGAAAAGCTTCTTGCCAGGAAACTTTCTAGCTAATAGATCTGGTGCTTCTAGTAGAGCCTAGAACACAGCTGCTGCACTCCAATACTCTTATAGAGCAGGTTGTCTTCATCTTTACTCCCATTAACACTCCATTCTAGCCTTAGTTTCTTGCCAAGAACCTTACTAGAATGAGTACAGATCCAGCTATATCTCCTTTGATATCTAGATTCACTCCTTGAATTAACAGAATTCTGCACAATCTCTGCTGATGGAATGTCTCAACTTTTGGTTGAACATCAGACCTTTGAAGTTGACCACAACAAGGCCCAAATGCTTTGTGCAATGATAGAGATTCTTCTTCCAAAAGCCAGACTTGGATCATCCACCTGATGAACCAATAGGGCTTTGACAATGTTGATCATTATGGATAATCAATTAAATACTTGTGCACTCCACAGATAGAGATTGATATTAAATCCATACAACTTGTCAAGAAGGCCAAATGATTACACTTCAGTAATACCAAGAGTATTCTTTAGTATAACTATCTTTAATGTTGAAACAACAAGGCTGCCACCCTTGACTCAACCTCTCTATGACTTCCTCTGCTGATAGATTCCTTGCAAGTGATGAGTGGTGAAAATAAATCACCTCCCACACAACAGAACAACCCAAGCAACAACTCAAGCACAACTTCCAGCACTCTGCCACAACCATACATCAACCTATATATAGGCCAGTCTTCTCCCAGGGGCATCAGAATTCTTTTATCAGAGAACTATGCAGCAGAACCACCAAAAGAACATGCCCTAAACAAGATGTCTGATAATTCATCAGGTCATAGGAGAGAAGTAGTCACTCCTCCTTAGGCATAACATACAATAGGTCCTAGAAGCTCCTCTATCAGAGGGCACAACAGCAGATACAAGCTTCTCTTTAGCTCCATGAGCAGTAGCTCAAACATTCAGCAAGATCAGCAACACAGCTACAACTTTTCCTTGTTCCAAAACACTAGAAAGTATCTCCCAAGATCTCATCCAGAACAGACAGGATGCCCGCTCTGATACCAATTGAAATTCTGGTATGCAGATCACATATGTCCTAAGAACATTGATCTCTGCTCAACAAGGATGAGGACATACCATGACCAATTTAAATTTCTTTAAATTGTCCCAATGTCATGACCAACGTCATGACGTCTGTCGTGACATTTGCAGGCTGACAGACCTATTTATCTAACCATTTAACTTGTGCAGAATTATAAATGCGGAAAGATAAATAACACCAGTAATTATTTACCCAGTTCGGTGCAACATCACCTACATCTGGGAGCTACCAAGCCAGGAAGGAAATCCACTATTAGCATAATTAATTTAGAGGTAAACCTCCAGTTTACACTCCTCACTTAATCTCTACCCAATGCAATTTCAACCTAGAGACACTCTAGTACTTGAGTATATCCACTCACTCCCCCTCAATCACACAACAGTGATTTCTAATTCACAATTACAAAATCAGCATGAAGATACACTTCATACACACCTTGATCTTGCTTCACAGCTTTGATCAAGGAACTCACACACTCTTGCTTCACAGCTTCGAGTGAGACACAACCTAGAATCCACCTATCCAATGCAATCATCCTCCAGACAATTGCTTGGAGTACAAGTATTCCTAAATAGAATTCACACGTGAAGACTAACCTTCTTCACTTACAAATATGTCTACCACAATGTATCAAAAGATACAAAGGGTGACTTACACACAAGGGACTCTCAAACCTTAGACCTTTATTTTACACTCTGATTTTTCTTGATGTGAGTGCTTAATTTCTTCTGCTTCTGCTCCTCCTTTTATAGTAGTGCAGACTGGGCTTGGGCTGGTCACAAGTAACAAACATTAGTTTTAACAAAGTAAAACTAATTTCCACACTTCAAGGAGCTTTCAATTAGGTCAGATACGGTCAGCACTGCCTAGAATCTCTCATGAGATATCTAGGAACCCTAATAAGCCTCCTGAAATCTAGCCTGAGCTATCTCACGCATTATACCAGAAAACCAACATGCCTGCTATGCATGTCAACTACCTAATGCCATACGATCAATGTCATAACATTGGTCATGACATTCAGCTTCACTTAAACTTGCTTTCCAGCTTGCCCTGCTGAACACTTCTGCAGAATCTTCTTCATGCCAGTCATAGCTTCTCCTAATCTTCTGCAGACTAACATTAGGAACAAATATATTAAAGTTTCCTAAAAGGTCTCCAAGATCCTTTTATGAATCTCAATACACTCTGTACTTGTTCCTAATCAATCTTTTTAACCTGTAATTACTGATGAGGTATATCCAACATAGTCTCATCAAACCAAACCAACTCTGTCAGGAGATATACACTAGCAGCTCCTTCTGTTGTCATGCAGCGATGTCCTGCTTAAAACACATGACAACACACCTCACTCACCACCTGTGAGGAACTTCATCACAACTCAACCTGTTGTGGTTGCACACCTCACTCACCACCTGTGAGGAAATTCATCACAACTCAACCTGTTGTGACTGCTGCTAACACATAACAACTACTTTCTTCAGCTCCTGCTGCACCAGACAGTGATGTCATGACTTTGATAATGACATCCTTTTTAACATTGGTGCATAATCATGTTTTACCAAAATTTAGCCAATCCTAGAACCATAGAACCATGGTACTAACAACATGTACAACCAATTAGCCTCGTTTTGCACATTAATACATCAGGGGTAAGACAAAATAATGGTCTTAATCACCTTACTTATAACCATCAAATAATATTTCCTTTCACCTTTTTTCTTAATCAGCCGCTGGGACTGACAAGAGGCGATGTCAAGTGAAGTGTTGCCCTCGAGAGACTGAATTATGCCTAAATCAGAATTTAGGCCTAAAGTGTGTGTAATGGGGAAAATCAATCTTCCAATGAAGATGGTGCCATTTTTTGCCTTTGTAACCGTCTACATATGTGCTCTTTTATACACAATTAATGAAAAACAGTTCTTTTATGTTAACACTCATGTTATCACACGGTCAAAATGGTATGAGCCAAAATCTTTTGGAAATAGTAAATTGCAGGGTTATGGATACAGGAAGATTTCTTCCCTTCAGTGTTAGGTGCAATATCCTCGGTAAAACACTCCCACAATTAGAAAAGTTCATGGTTCCAAGGTCCCGCAAAGGGAACCACTTAGAGGATACTGGGTTGTGAGTGAAAATATAATATGTTGGCAGTTTGTGTTGTCAAAATCGGTACTCGCACCCGAACAACTTAAAACTAGTAATCCCGATAAAGCTCTAACTCAAAAGTTTCATATCATAATGAAAGGAACTGAGAAACTCAAACATGAGAATCTCATAGGTAGGGTGACATAGAGTGGCAAAGTGTCTCCATCATATCCTATCTAGCATAACATGTACACTACGAATAAACCTAAAGCTCTAAGACACAAGTCATATGCGTACCTGGTTGGGGTTATTTCCCACCGATAAAGAGTTTCTAAACGCTTTCGTTGCTATGGTGCATATTTGAATGCAATTCCCATGTAATCTACTTCAAATCTATGAGGCATTTTGGAAAAGACTGGTTTTTGGTGATTTTAGAGGGTGAACCTAAATTTCGGTTTTAATGGAAAATGAGGAAAAAATTTGTTTTTGATGCGGAATTTATGTTATTGGGGATGGATGTGGTGGTGACGATGGTGGTAATTGTTTAGGATTGGGGTAAGAGATGTGTGAGAATGGAGTTAGTGGGAACTGTTCCAATGGAGGTTTGAGAGGAAGAGTTGTTGAGGAAGATGAAGTTTTAAGAAGAAAAAGGGGAAGATTTTGTGGGGCACGTGGTTTTGAGTGAAGTAGAAAGAGAAAAAACTAGTCTCTAATGGATTTAAAAAGGGTTTAAATGGGATTAACAAGTTTTTAATGAGAAGGGAAGCGAAACACGTCTGCCAAATGCAGCCTTGACAACCTGACGCACGTCATGGCCATGACAATCATCCCGTCCACATTTGGAATTGAGCTGACGCTTGTCAGGATGATGACGGTCCAACCGTCATGCTCTTAAAGCTCAAATTTTTTTAAATGCTTAGCTATTTTCACTTAATTGGATTAATGGCTACCTTGAAAACTAGACTTTATTGCACTAGCTCTTGATATAAGTCTAGATCCATTCTTTTTTTACATAAGCACATTTTTGTAGTTTGTCTTCATCAAAACTATCATTTGGAGAAACTTGTCTTCATAGAAAGTGTACTGATTGCTTTGTTGGAAAGCAACACAGAGACATCATTCCAAAACAAGCTAGATGGAGAGCCTCTAAGAAGCTTGAATTAGTTCATTCTGACATCTGTGGACCTATCAATCCTCAATCAAATGGTGGAAACAAGTACTTTATTTCCTTCACTAATGACTACAGTAGGAAAACATGGATTTATTTCTTGCAAGAAAAATCAGGTGCCTTTGTTGTTTTTAAAAGATTCAAATCCCTTGTTGAAAATGAATCTAGCTGATTAATTTAGTGTCTTAGAAATGATAGGGGAGTAGAATTCACATCAAATGAGTTCAATGATTTATGTAGCTCACATGGTGTGAAAAGGCAGTTAACTGTAGCCTATACACCTCAACAAATTCAAGTTCCTGAGAGGAAAAATAGAACTTTGTTGAATATGGTTAGAAGCATGATGTCTACTAGAGGTGTGCCTAAGGAATTCTGGCTTGGAGTTGTAAATTAGGCCACATATGTTATACATAGGTCCTCTACACGTTCTATTAAGGACCTTACCCCAGAAGAAGCTTGGAGTGAAATTAAGCCTTTTGTGCATCATTTTAGGATTTTTGGGTGCTTGGCTCATGTTCATGTCCCTAATGTTTACAGGAAAAAGATAAATGGTAAAAGCATCAAGTGTGTTCTTCTTGGAGTAAGTGAAGAGTCAAAGGCATATAAGTTGTATAATCCCTGTATGCGGTGAGAATCAGAGACCAAGATATTTATTAACTTGACTCCTAAAACAAAAGATGTTACCACTGAACTTTAATTTATCCAAAGGAAGGGGAAAAAACGAATAAACCCTAAGTAAAAAATGCAAGAATAAAAAAGAGGCTAAAGACTATGCAAATAAGAGATTGAAGTTACGGGGATTGGTTATACTAAGAGAAAGTACTAGCATCATAAGTATTTGTAGTACTCTACATGAACCTCTTGAAATATCTATGTTTTTGCTATAACTTGTTTACTATTGTTTGGGAGAGTTTATTGTTTTTGGGTAATGATGAGAGTGAGAAATGTTTTTGTTGTTTTTGTAATGTGTCTAAATAAAAGGGGTAGAAAATAAAAGGTAGTTTACTAGGATCTCACAATCATACGCCTACATATCCTTAATAAGAAGTCAGAGAAATTGTAGTTCAGGGAACTACAGGTAAAAAGAGTGAAAATGAAAAAGAGTGTAAAAAAGAAAAAGAGTGTAAAAAAAGTGTAAAAATAAAAAGAGTGTAAAAAAGAAAAAGAGTGAAAAAGAAAAAGAGTGCTCGCTAATGATTAGGACCTTGTGCCTACGTATTCTCAAAATGAACTTGAGAAATCAGAGTGTTTGTAGTTCGTGGAACTAAGGGTTGTTAGGATTCTAAGAACCAAGATAAAAAAGGGGAAAAACTTGAAAGCAAAGCTTGTAAGAATTGATTGTAAAGGTGAAGAGATTAATGGCTATATCTTATGAGAGGATTTTAATGAAGAGTTTAAAAGTTTGTAAAGGGAGGAAAGATTAATGTCTATCTCTATGACAAGGTTGATTGTAAATGTAAATCCAAAGGTGGCAAAGGGAGAAGAGATTGATAATTATCTCTATGACAAGGTTTGAAGGAAGGGTTAAAAAGTTACAAGTGATTAATGGCTATTTCTTGGGAAGGTTAAAGGTTTGTAGATAAAAATGGTTTAAAAGTACTAAGGTTGAATTAGGGTTTAGATAATGGGAGAGTAAGAAATGCAATAGTTAGGTACAAATGCATATGAATGACTAACAAGTCAACAATGATCCTTACCATTGGGTTAGATACAATGAAACAATATGGATTCACAAGTATATACATGATTAAAAAATGAGATTAAAGGAATGATATTTGAATAGACAAAGAATAAACATAATGAAATGTAGGCATAAACAAGGTTCAAACATGAGCAAAGATCAAGCATGAATCAACAATTAATAGGCATATCACAATGGTTATCAAAGATTAATCAATGGAAGAACATCATAGATAAATAAAATGAGGCAATATGGATATCATCAAGTAATGGAAATGAATATACAAGTATGATTAAGCATGGTGTAATATCCTAATTTTTACCCCTAAGATCCCACTTTTCATTTGCATCATTACATACGCAAACAAGATCATACTTTTGGGCTTTCTCACCCTTATTTGTTTCTTACTTGTTTTTTTGTTGTTTATGTTTACTAACCTCTAACCAAAATACCAAAAATATTTTTCAATTTGCTTGTTTCTTCTTCTTCTCTATGTGTTTAGGGTTTTGCAAGGAGATTGATGGCAAGGACATTCATTCAAGTCTAAAGTCAGATGGAAGTTTGACCTTATCTTGGTCAAACTATCAAGAGATTGCTTCAATTGCAAATTGGTTGTGGTGGTGGGCTATTTTCTCAGGCAATGTGTTTGTTCAAGGTCAAGTTGTCCTGTATCAGAATTTATCAAGCTTTCAAGCAGTGTTCTATGAGAAGTTTGGCCCTGTTTTAATCGAAGATTCAGAGTTTTGTCTGTATAAGTCAAGTTTGGTGGATGTTCAATCAAGATGTTTTGTTTTGGGATGCAAGTACAAAGTTTTCATTCAAGTATGCTATTTCCAAAACATGATTGGAGGTATTGATCTTTGGGTTCATCATGGCATCATGTTCTTAAGAAGTTATTTCATTCAAGAATTTGATTCAAATTAAAGTGGGAAGAGTCATACATATGGCTTACTTGGAATACAAGTTACTTGAAAATTTAAGGCATTCATTCAAAGTTGTCAAGAGTTCAACAAGACAAGACATTTATCAAAGTTCAAAGTCCAAATACAAATAAAGGCCAAGGAAGGTGGTGGATCTTATGAGAGAGGAAACATTGTTTTCTTGGCAAGGAGGACCTATAATTTTGTTGCAGTTGAGAAGTGAATGGGAAACTTGCAATTTGGCGGTTATCTTAAGTCTGGTGGTTTCATAATTGGAAGAACCCTTGTTGTTCTTACAGCCTTGACATCGGGAACTTCACAATCAAGCAGTCTTGAAGGTGCAGCTATTGAGGCTGCAACATTCTCCCAGCAGTATGATTCTGTTGGATGGGCTAAATTTGATGAGTTTCTTACGCAGTCCAACATGGTTCGTCCTTGTGTTGCAGCTCACGCACTTGTCTCTGTTTGTTGCAAAGGTTTCATTGAGGTTGTTGTGTACTCATCAAGCAAGGGGTGGATATCAATGCAATGGATAAGATCTTCGAAGCCGTTCCTCCACACTAATGTTTATTGCAATTTGCTGTTGTTGTCAGCAGGTAGATAAATGTTGTTAAATTACTGTTGCATGTTGGAGTAAGATTTGATATCAAGGTTGAACTAGGAGCTTGATTTTAGGAAAACAGATATGAGAGAAGAACCTCGTGTTGGTGTCGGACTAGCTGAGCCTCATCGAATCACATGGTACGGTGAAGAATATTTTGAACCCGCTGGAAGAACTCTCTTGCTCAACACCATCATTTTCACCAATGAAAAAGAACATTGATTCCCGAGCCTCTGACAATATTAAAGCTTTATTCCAAAATGAAAAATTGTTGCTTCATGCACTGCAAAAGATAAAACACACGCCAGTTGTTCCATTCAGTTTTACAAGTATAATTAGTTTTCAATGGGAAAAAGGATTATGGCTGTGGCTGTTGCTGTTCTAATTTAGTGCCCTTGACAAGAGGCTCTTCATCATAATCATGAGTCAACATTCCTGAAGTAGTAGGCAATAATATAACATGACGGCATCGTGTTCTTCATCTGTATTTGAAAAAACCAAGCTGCTAACAGGTTGAAAATGAGTTCCACACACCTACTAATTGATGATGGTGTTGAGAATGTAGTTCCAGCTGACTGGCTGCCATACAGTGCATTTGGAGCTAATTTCTACAAGCGGTATCACGAAACAACTGTCTTGTCTCATGAGGAGCTTCTTTGTGTAGTATCCCAATATGGTGATGTTGACAACACGGATTGGTAAAACTTCAAAGTTGGAACAAGTAAATACGCTCGATAATATTGATCAGCATGCTAATGCTAGACTAAGCCAATTCCTACTTCAATTGCAAGTGTTAATGTGCTTTCTCAATTATTGCCGCCTTCTGTTGAATCTGATTTGCATCTTGCAGAGACTTAGACTCCATTGCAAAGACACATCTATGGCGGCGGTATGGTATTGATCCTACAACAGTCATCAGTTAACTTGCCTTCTCATAATTTCGGTTCATAGTGGCAACCTCATCCGCAGGAACATGAAGCAGCAGCTGTAATCATACAAGTTTGAACGGCACCAAGCTGGCTTGGCAGGGTATGATTCTGGTGAAAAGAAACGCATCCCTGCCTGGTGTGACATAATTTTGTATCGTGATAGTCGCTCTTCTTTGGTTGCTGAATGCAGTTTGGAGTACCCTGTTGTCTCCTCAGTATTACAGTATGAAGCATGCATGGATGTCACAGATAGTGACCACAAGCCTGTGCGCTGCATAATTTCTACAGATATTGCTCGAGTAGATGAACCAATACGGAGACAGGAGTTTGGAGAGATTCTCGAGTCAAATGAGAAAATAAAATGTCTTCTAAAAGAATTGTACAAGATTCCTGAAACTATCATAAGTACAAACAACATAATTCTTCAAAACCGGGACACATTACTTTTGCGCATCACTAATAAATGAAAAGAAGACAGTGCTTTGTTTGAAATAATTTGTGAAGGGCAGTCTACTATTATGGAGGATCGGAAGGAAGCAAACCATCAGTTGAGAGGTTCCTTTGGCTTGCCGAGGTGGCTTGAGGTAAGTCCTGCGACAGGTATTATAAAACCAGATCAGATTGTTGAGAGTTGAGTGCATCTAGGGAAACCAGTATGGCCGATATAGCTTCCGAGTGTGTGATTTTACTGCTCAAGGCCGCTCCTAGAGAAGCCACGACTGGTTTACTAACCAATCTCCCCAAGGTCACTGTGATCCTAGAATCATGGAGTAAAGGCATCCTTCACTTGACGGTTCAGAGAATGTTTTATGCTTTAGGTTATGCTTGCAAGCAGTACTTATTGCATGCAATGATCCTATCAATATCGATACCAGAGATTTCAAGAATTGAAGACTTCTTCAAAGCTGTTGATGCCAGTGCAGAGGAATACATGGCTTGTTGTTTGATGTACTGTGGTGATGTCGTGCCTAAAGATGCGAATGCTGCTGTTGCAACCATTAAGACCAAGAGGACCATTCAGTTTGTTGATTGATGTCCAACTAGGTTCAAGTGTGGTATCGATTATCAACTTCCAACTGCTGCTCTGATTCGTTTGGCTGCTCAACTTCAGCTATTATTTGCCCTTGATGTCGAGGAGTCCATTGTGCATTTGTAGAATAGATGGGATAATGTTCAACAGGCACAGCAGATCGATGGATTTAATAATGAAAACAACCCTCTCAGACATGACACATCGACTTCAACGTCTGAGCAGTGCTCTCCAAAAACATATTCAAAGGTTGGAGCTAGTATAGCTGGCTTGATGGATGAAATATGTGAAGATGCCTTTCAAGTAAATGACAATAATGCATGGCAATCATATTCTTTTGAATCGGGATTTTACATTCCACACGATAGAAACGGCTTAGTTGAGGTTGGTAAGTTGAATTTGGATGAACCTGAAGTTCTCTCTCCTGAACCTGTAGTAGGACCTGAAGGTGATCTTCGGGGTTATCTAGAAAGGCTGTCTAAGGCAGACAATGTTCGAGAGTTTGTGTCGGCGAATCCATTTGGCCAGCGGCCCATAAGAGAAGCAGATATATCCTGGGGTTATTATCTGAAAGTTATAGAATCAGTTAAGTGCAGTGAAACTGATAGGCTCTCAGCCCCAGGTAAGGAGCAAACCTCAGCATCAATTTGCAGATTTGAAGCAGTTGATAGAACTTGAAGAGCTTTTTGCTATATTTCATGAAAGGAGTTGTAATTTAGGAGATGATGCAATTGACCTGGAAAATGAAATTCCACTTTCAAAACCACTTACATAAGATGGGTACTTGTTAAAAAAGCTGTCATGCTCTGAAGCATTGACTCTTCTCCATGAATATGGTGCTATTCTGCTGGAAGATAAGGTTGTTGAAACAAAAAAGCTGCAATGTCTCCTTTGAAAGTAATGACTGAAGCAGTAACATCTTTGATTGAGAAAAAAGGCCTACCGACTGAGCTTCTAGATGAATTGCCATGAAGGGTGGGGGACCGTACTATCTCATAGGTCGCGCCCTTGGTCCAGAAGTTGGAGTTAGTATTGGTTTATGTTTTTTCCTTGGAAATGCAGTTGCTGGAGCTCTGTATGTATTAGGAGCTGTAGAAACATTTTTGAAAGCGTTTCCTTCTGCTGGAATTTTTAGAGAGCCATGACACAATGGGATTCTTCTGGCCTACTAATGGTTAATATAACAAAGTTGTATCCAAAATCTGATTGTAGTGTGTTTGATGCTTTTGGTAGAGTTTATAGTGGCAAGATACAGACAGGGCAGGTCGTCCGTGTTCTTGGAGAGGGATACTCACCAGATGATGAGGAGGACATGACTGTAAAAGAAGTAACGAAGTTGTGGGTTTATCAAGCTCGCGACAGGATGCCAATAGCTGAGGCTCTTCCAGGTTCTTGGGTTTTAATTGAAGGTGTGGATGCTTCAATAACGAAAACCGCAACTTTTTGTAATGTGGATTTTGACAAGGATGTATACATATTCAGGCCCCTTCTGTTCAATAACCTGTCAGTGGTAAAAATAGCCACTGAGCTATTAAATCCAAGCGAGTTGCCAAAAATGGTGGAGGGTCTAAGGAAAATTAGCAAGAGTTACCCTTTAGCAGTTACTAAAGTTGAGGAGTCTGGGGAACACACTATATTAGGGACTGGTGAGCTATACTTAGATTCAATTATGAAGGACCTGAGAGAGCTATATTCTGAAGTAGAAGTCAAGGTAGCAGATCATGTTGTCTCATTTTGTGAAACAGTTGTTGAGTCTTCATCAATGAAATGTTTTGCTGAAACACCAAACAAGAAGAATAAAATAACAATGATCGCTGAGCCTCTAGAAAAAGGTTTGGCAGAAGACATAGAGAATGCTGTAAAGGATTCCATTGTTCAGGGATTTCAGTGGGGTGCACGGGAAAGACCTTTGTGTGATGAACCCATTAGAAATGTTAAATTTAAGATTGTTGATGCAAGGATTGCCCCTGAACCACTTCATCGTGGATCTGGCCAGATCATTCCAACAGCACAGCGAGTGGCTTATTCGGCTTTCCCCCGCCTTATGGAACCAGTATATTATGTAGAGATTCAAACACCGATAGATTGTGTGTCTGCTATCTACACCGTGTTGTCTCGTAGGCGTGGACATGTTACTGCTGATGTTCCTCAACCAGGCACCCCGGTTTATCTTGTTAAGGCATTTTTGCCCGTGATAGAATCCTTTGGTTTTGAGACATACTTGAGATACCATACGCAAGGGCAAGCGTTTTGTCAATCAGTTTTTGATCACTGGGCTATTGTTCCCGGAGATCTTCTGGACAAAAGCATTGTTTTGCGCCCATTTGAACCAGCACCAATCCAGCATCTTGCCCGCGAGTTTATGGTAAAAACAAGGCGCAGGAAGGGAATGAGTGAAGATGTAAGTATATGCAAGTTCTTTGATGAGGCTATGATGGTGGAACTTGCACAGTAGGCGGCAGATCTTCATCAACAAATGACATGATTCTTCACAATTTTTCTGCCTGGTTTGATGTTCATTTTGGATTGAGTTTGAAATTTGGGCCCTTTTGACTGAAACTGGAAGCAAATGGTATGCGATACAGCAAGCAAATTATGAGTTATTTGCTTCCGAAGTTGGCATGTATTTGACAGAGCTATTTACCATACTGCTGCGGCAACATGTCTTTCGGATGAAATTAATGCATTGAAACAAGTACTTAAGTGGCGCATCCCTCACATTGAGTTAAACTTAACAAACTGTCTGTAGAGCAAGAAAATGATTGTCGTCGTCAACGCACTTTCAGATTCACACTCTCATATTTCCACTGCAAAAGATCAACAATCCCTTCTAATATGAACCGTTCAATGTTTTGGTGCAATTGTTAAGATGAGGCTCGAGCGTGTGCAATGATGTCATTATTTTGGGTTGTAATTTGTCAGCTAGCAGAAGCTGAGGCAATGGCGGTATCAAGAAGCGGCGGGAAATAGAATTCTGTGGTAGCAGAAGCTTTGTTTTTATCCAGACTATTTTCACTTATCCAAGCCATATTGCAAGCCATGTGAATATAATCTCAGCCATGTTACACTCCAAGCTGACCCCACAAACAATCCACGTCACCTAAGTGAGTTACAAAAAAAAGAAAAAAAAAAGGAGTAAAAACGACATGAAAAAAGTTTCAACCAGTCACGCATAACTTGTAGCAACCAAAACGCACAGAAAAATACACAAACGACAACCATTTTTCACTCACTCCAATCTATAAATACCACTCATATCTCCTTCATTTCTTCAAGCTTGAAAAGCCAGAAAACTTCTGCAGAAATATCACCCCAACCTCTAATTTTCTTCAAGCTTCAATCCTCTTCACCTCTCATACTTTCTTCGTTCATCAAAACCATTTCATACTATATTCACTCTTCACTTTTTTTCTTTCAAATTAACCTCAAACAGAGACCAATTTCAAACTATAATTCATTCAGAAGAAGAAGAGAAGCAAGAAGAAGTTTGGATTGATTGTTGCTCCTGAGTTTGAAGGTAGTTTGAGCTTCACCGTCATTTCCGATCCGTTACTTTTTGTTGTGTTTCTTTGAATTGTTGGTACTATTGTGAAGAGCTCTTGATTCCGATCACAACCGTGCTGGTTTCGCATCCCGCCGCTTTGATTTGAGTAAGCGTTGAAGCTCCCATGGCCGTGAGCAGTGTCGTGAGAACTTGAAGAAGAAGTTGTATTCTGTTCTTTCTCTTTTCTTTTCTTTTCATTTATTTTTATTTCAATTTTCTTTTCTTTTTTTTTAATTTCTCTTTTTTTGATTTGTACGTGGAGCTTTCCACTTTTTCTTTTTCTTTTTTTTTACTAGTTTTATTAATAATATTCTTAAAAAAAAAGTTCTTAAAAAAATCATTTAAAAATATTTTGATTTGGATTAATTGTTGGTTGTTTTAGATCTTGAATTTTGATAAGATCTTATCAATATCAATGGACTTTGGGTGTCGATTTTATCCACCAAGAGAGGTGATTGATATTGATGATGATCTAATCGATTTAAGATTCAAATTGAGGTTTCTTTTCATTTTAGTTCTTATTCTTCTTCTTTTTATTTTTGATCGATGAAATCTATGGATCATAGATTGTTGATTATCAAGGTTGTTTAATCTTCATTATTTCAAATCTATGAATGAATAATCATTGAGATAATTCTCCGTACTTTGGAATAGTGATAGATTACCTTTGATTAATTGATTAAAAATCTTGATTATGATGAGATCACTACCTCTTTTCTTTTTGTGTGGCATGTTTTAGGAGAGTGATTTATATATCACTTCTCTAACATGTGTTAACACTAACATTTTATTGACCGGCCTCAGATAGTCGTGGTTTCTACATAAACCCGATTACGATTGCTTAACATAGCGCTAAAGTGTCCCTTAATCGGAAAATGATCATTTGTGGCTCAAACTTACGTTTAAAAGTCCAAGTATGTTTAGTTGCTTGTCTTAACTCCAATACCTATGAAAATCATTGTTAGGAGGCTTTGATTCTATCAATCCTCTAATGAGCTTTCATTAACCTTGGTCTAAGTGCAAGAATTAATCATCATTGATCATATGTTCTAACCACTAATTACTAATTCACTAACATTGTCCTTGTTTAATTTTGTTTATATTCTCTTCTTACTCCTTATTTCTTATTTTTATGCTTCCATTTTATCATTTCATATCATATCTTTGTTTATGTTTATGTCATTTCTCTTTTGTCCACTTGGACCATACTTTGTTCAAAACATTAATAAAGGATAAAACATCTAAAAAATTTGGTGCTATTAACTTTGTGGTTATACTCTTGGACCATTCTTATACCTTGGACTTCATGGACATTTTGGACTTAGGATTAGGACTTTCTTCCCTATGCTTGGAGTATTTTGAATCTTAGCCTTTATTTGGCTCGATCATTGGCTTATGCTTTAAATCGGATGGAATTCTTTTTGCTTGCTTTGGAGTGTGCTACAAGTCGGTTAGATCTTTCTTACCTATAGCTCTTATTTTGATTTTTAGGATAGTCACTTCATCTCCTCCCCTTCTTAAATTTTCAAAACTTTCTCCCTCTTTCAAAACCTTCTTGGTTTCAAACTTCAAAACCGCTTTCGCAATAAAACCTTGACTTTCGTCAAGTGATTTTTAAACTTTGTTTTTCTTAATAAAAGTCAATCAATGTTAATCATGCTTTGACCAATTTCAAAAGACATAAAAAATACAAAAACTCATCAACTCTTTTTGTGCCTTTATGCACTTTTTCACTTTAAAACTTTTCATAAAGTTTAGACATGATTCATTTCTATAGTTGAGATGTAAATCTCCTATTCCCCATATTATTAAGACTTTGACATTTTCCACGTTGATGTTGAGTGATAGTCTTGTTGATAATCCAAGCAAATCCTCCATCTTTATGTGACGCAGATGTTGTCTTAATACTCGTGGGTGGATAGTCGCAGTTTTCTCCTTGAAATGACGACTTGTCTTTACATCTAAAATCAATCAAAACCAACAAATTTTTGTCATTTGTACCACGAACTACGGGGTTTTGATTCCATATTGCACTTTATGGGTACGTAGGCATGAGACGATAAGTCTCTCCAAACACAAAAATATAAAAAAATAATTCTCTTCTCATCTCCCCAATCTCTTTTCAAACAAACCATTTTCAAACCAAAAAGCGTAAATATTTCAAAGGGCTCCTATAGAGTACTATAGACGTTTTGGGTGCTAACACCTTCCCATTGCGTAACCAACCCCCTTACCTCGATCTCTGTCTCGTGTTCTTATTTTAGAACTCTTTGGTTTTGTTCGCTCTTTTTCCTTTCCTTTATTTGGATAAAATAAAAGTGCGGTGGCGACTCTTGTTTTTTTGAGTTAAGTTAATCAATAACTTACACTCACGATTTTTACCGCTACAGAAAAGTGGCGACTCTGCTGGGGACTCCAACGGTTCCTAGTGGGTTTCGCCTACTTTGATTTATTTATCGCTTTCTGTTTGACTTGTTTGTTATTGATTGTTCTGTTTTGGTGCTTGGTAATCTGTGTGGTGAGATAAGTCCTATACCCGAACTTGAGTGCACTTATGATAGGAGGGTGGTATAGTCTTGTTGGCTTACATGGAGTAGTCCTTACTAAGCTGACTTGAGATCCCCCGCTCGGTGGAGGCCCCTTTGGAATTACTGATGTCTTACGAGTAGTCGTAATTGATATTACTTTTTTCGACTGGGAGCCTGAGAAGCTGAGGACCTTAGAACCCTTTAACCCATCTTGGCCTTATTAGGACGTGGTGCGGTGGCTGTTCAGGTGTAGACTTGAATTGGTCGTTACGCGATACCACACTCAGATGAGTTTCTCTTGAGAATATTGTTGGCCGACGAGTAGTCGTTTAAGCCGATAATATCCAAAAGATGGAATTATGACTCTGGGAACTTTTTAGAACCTTATTCTACAGGTGATGATATAACCATAGTACATACCATTGTGGGTTGGTTGGTTCTTACCTTTGGCTCCATGCTCGTGCCGAACCTTTGAACCTGTGTGCTTTGTATGTCTTGTTTGTGGGTGTTGCATATTGCATCTATTCATTCATGAGCATTTTTTCTCAGTTTTCAAGGAACTCAGAGATTTCTTTTTTGCAAATATCGCAAATTTTTTAGAATCATGGATATTGAAAGAAGTAACACTAAGAAGTACACTTTCACGAGTTTTGATTTACAAGAGTTGAGAAATGCTGTTTAGGAAACTGTTGATTACTCTGAGGACTGATGTTGAAGAAGGGATTCTTAATACCTTGATCCAGTTCTACGATCTGTTGCATCGTTGATTTATTTTCCCAAATTATCAACTATTGCCAACTTTAGAGAAGTATGCCTATCTTATGGGTGTACAAGTCTTCATTGAGTTTCTTGAGCGACGTGTCATGAAGAGATCAAGGGATCCAGAGGATTTATTTTCCTCTAACATATCATCATCTGCTCATCTTCCTACCTCCGGTTCTTGGAAGGGTATTGTGGATCAACTCGTGAAAGAGAAAGACACCATGAAGATCAGCTATGTAAGATAAATCAAGAGGCTTCGCAAGCAGTATCAGCTCAGAGTTGGGTCGTTTTCAGACACGATTCCTTAGAACTAGATTTCATTCTCTCTTGTGTTGTAAGATTGATGAAACTGTACTTCAAAGCTATAATTCTTTCAATATTAATGAAATGAGATTTTTGGTATATCCAGTGTGTTATCTTAATGTAATGTTTGCAAACTGCTTTATAGTTCCTTGAAAACTTGCATTTGCATTTGCACATCAAGCATCATTCTGCATTGTATCTTGCCTTTCCCGGGTATCTTATTTACTTCCCGTTCTTGGTCTTTGTTCAGACAAGTTGTCGCATCACTACAATACTCGAGCTAAAGATGGATCAGTTGCAACGAGAGAACCGAGAGCTTCGCGAGGAATTGGCTACTTTGAGGGATAATATGGAAAGGATCTCTACTTTGGTTGAAACTCTGGTTGTTGTTCAGAATCAACTTTCTCCTCATGTTTCTCAGACTCCACTACAAAAGACTGTGATTTCTGAAATCATTTCAACACTCATTTCTGTGGCTCCCATTAGCGCTTCCAGTCATGTTACCGAGATGTGTCTCGAAGAAGGTGTCCGGAAAGGATGGTTGACCAAAGGAAATGGTTCTTCTAGCAATTCTAAGAAGTATGGAAATGGTTTTTCCAAAGAGAAAGAATATGTTGCTAACGCTATTTCGCAAGAAAAACGTAGAAGATCTCGTAACAAGAGTAAGCAACAACAGACACAACAAAAGATTGATCAGTAAAGTTGTGTTCAGAAGCAAATGCAATTTAATCCGATCCCGATGTCGTATGCAGAATTATTTCCTGTCTTGATACAGAAGAATCTTGTGAAGACCAGGTCTCCTCCTGCTGTTCTAAAAGATATTTCATGGTGGTATAAACCAGAGGCTCGTTGTGCTTTCCATCAAGGTGCACCAGGGCATGGTCTTGAAGATTGTTTTCCTTTGAAACATGAAGTGCAAAGACTAGTGCAAAAAGGAATTTTGTTTCTCAAAGGCACAAACGTCCAAGTCAATCTGCTGCCCGAACATGGTAACGCCACTGTAGTTGAGACGCATGCCGCAATTCCGAATCATTTCAAAGAAACTCAAGTTCGTCCGCCACTTTTTGAGAAAGAATTGTTCAAAATCCAATATGGTTCGAATGGCCAAAATAGTGGAGAAAATTTTGTTAGTGATTCCCAAGTAGGAGAAAATGTTGAGGTTGATGCAATTCAGAATTCTTCTCAGACTCTGCAAAATACAGTCTTGAATGAACCAAAAGGAGAGACTCGCCAATTTGATTCAATCCCAATGACTTACAGTCAATTATGGTCTTATTTTTCCTGAAACTCGGTAGTGACACCCAGAAAGACCAGAGTCATGAAGTCTCGTCCTCATTGGTACAATCCAAATATCAGTTGTGAGTTTCACGATGGGGTAATGTGCCATCCGATTGAGAAGTGCAAGGTTTTCCAAGAAATGGTTCAAGAGATGATTGACGATGGGGTGTTGACTTTCGAAGGAGCAAGCCCATTTTTGAATGGAACGCCTTTATGTTGATAAAATATAAAACTCGAGGAAATTCATATTGCTGGTGTTAGTGGAGTAACCTGTAGCGGTCGTGCACTTGCTTCTGTTTCTCCAAAGGAAGTTGAGGATATTCTTTCAAGCTTGGATTAAGATAGTCTCCTCATATCATTAGTTCATTTACTGCAATTTTATTTGTAATCTCTCATGTTTGTTAATGCTTTGTTTGCTTGTAGAAACTTGTTTGATTTTGAATATTAATCATAATATAATGAGTATGTTTGTCTTGAAGAAATCCATTCGCATTCGCTCATAAATTGTTTTTCTGCATTTGCAATACCAACTTCTTGTTTGAACTCTTGGAGGGAGGATGATGAGGTGAAAACGCAAAATTTCTGGTTATATACTTTTGAATAAAACCCTGATGATGATGTAAGGCATTGTTTCAAATTCCCAAACACCGGAGATATAAGGAAGATAATCCCTTGTTAACCCTTTTGGGCCTTGAAGTAGTAGTTTCATTTATAAATGAAAAAATCCTTACGTTTTAACCTGGGGCATGGTAGTCTTCAGTTAATTTGACCAAGTGTTCAAATTTCCAAAAAGAATGTGTATTTAAGGACCAACCATGATGGTTATCCAAAAGAAAGAGACAATCACAACCCTTTTAACAAGTCAGATAAGTCAATGTCACGTGATTTGTTCAAAAGAAAAATAAAAATCCCGCTAAGTCGTACAACTTGAAAACAAGTGACTTAGGCAAAAGTTAGGGCATCCCGCTGGACATCAAAAATTCGAAAGAATTGGTTCAGGCAAAAATTATAAAAAAAAAAAAAAAAAAAAAAAAAAAACGCGAAAAGCGAAAAGCGAAAAGCGAAAAGAAAGGATTACAATAAAAAATCCTGAACAAATCTATGTGACTACAAAAGAAAAAGGGGGGTGACTGTTATTCCTTGAAAAGCCTTATTGGCTCTTAAACCATCATTTTTATCAGTTCGCCAACCATCAAAATACTTTGAGGGATGAACAGTTGTGTCTAATTAGCTGAATATAGGACTGAAGAACATCACGGAGAATGGGTGGGTACAAATAAACTTTGAGCCTAAATATCCTTTTTCTGAAAACCGTGAACCAGACCACACTATAACCCTCGAAAGACCTAATTGAAGCAGGGTTTATTTTGAAAGCATACTTTAACGAGATAGCGTTCCTGACTCCCATGAGTTACGCTAAAAGACCTTTGTTGGTATTGCATGTGCATTCAAAAATCAATGTCACATCTTAACTAGTGATTCGTTCACAAGTTTTTTGCGACATGTTTTCAAAAAAAAAAAAACTTCAAGATAAATATATGTAATTGCATTAAAATTATCATTCTTAAAATTAAGCATTTTTCTGCTTACATACATTATTTGACATCATGGAAGCTTACATATGCGTATCAGTGATGAACATAATCTTTTGAAGCCTGAAAATCTGATGAGTAATTGGCAAATCGTTTCAAGGAATGATCATATCCAGGGGCATGTTTCTTGAAGACTTCGTTGAGCTTGAGCAAGTTTGTTTTCCCAGTTGATGCTTTCGCAGGGGCAAAGCTTGAATACTCCATCAGTGAAAGAATATGCCAACTACAGTTAATCTGGGGAAGTTACGTCGAGATTCAACGAATCTCTCAGAGTTTGAAGATATTGGGGCAGATTATTTCAAGGTATTATGAACTCGATATTCTCCCAATTAGAGTTTGTCCTTGTTGATGTTCTCCTCGATACAGTCTGTTGACAATCTCTCAAGCAAAGTTTGGTCTTATTGATGCATTTCTCAGTTGGGCACTAGTTCAAGCATTTTTAACTTGGATTCCCCCTGCAAAGTCTTGATTCAGATTTCTTCAATTTGAGCATGGTTCTCCTTCCCTAACCTATTTATGATCAAGCATATTTAAGTATGAATATGATTGTTGGATCCCATCATGTTCTATGGTAAAATTTGATGAGGAATCTCTGGTTGGTTTCTACCTCCTCCGTTATGATTCTTTGCTCTTATGGCCAATTTGAACCATATTTCCTTTCTAAGAAGTATTGATATAGCAGTCAACTGTTGGGTTTTCTCTCACCCTGTGTTGAGTTTTAAAATCCCCTGCAGGTTGACTTTTTGCTATGATATTAACTTCTTAATTATCCCTGCAATTCCAAGTTTTTCTCTCAAGGTTGTTAGTACCCAGAGTATCATCCTTGTTGATCATGTGCAGAGGATACGCATTTATCACTACTGGTTGTGAAAGATAGGATATGACCTTCATCAGATTCTTATTCTCCTCAGTAGAGTTTGTTGATGTTCTCCTCGGCAGAGTTATTTCTTGCTCCTCTGGTAGAATTTATTGGCAGTTCCCCAGTAGAGTTGGGTCGAGTTTTCTCCAGTAAGGTTTGCTGATATTCCCTTAGCAGAGTTTTGTTCCTACGGATGACCAGACAAGTATTGATCAGTTTTCCACAGTGAAGTCGTGATTCAAATCTTCTCCAGATGAGTATGTTTCCTTCATCCAGCCAGGTTATGATCAGACAGTTGAGTAGTTTGAGGACCACCTCTCCTTGATGTTATTGCCCATGCGAAGACTTGTCTTTAATGATTCCTAGCAGAGGTTATGCATATTTACTTTGGATTATTCCACAAGTAGAGAACAATGTTGCTTACTTCTAAGAAGTGTTGACATAGCAGTCACCTGTCGAGTTTTCTCTCACCTTGTGATTGGGTGTTGATTTAAAATCCCTGACAGTTTGACTTTTTGCTATGATGTTAACTTCTTATTCCCTAGGCAGAGTTCGAAAATTTGTGTTGCTTTGTTTTCTCCAACAGTTTTTTTTCTCGAAGCGGAGTTCATATTGTTGAATTATTGATGGTTGAAGATTGATCTTTGGGGTCTGCTCCCCAAGCGGTATCTCCATTTCCTCAGCGAGGTTTGAGCCTTGTAGTAGGATTTATTTTCCTTTGATGGCTCTTGTGTATCTCTTGCAGGGTTTCTGTTGCTGATCCCCAGCATGATCTCCAATGATATCTCTAACTTGCGAAGATTAGCCGAGTATTTCAGTGGTGTTGTGATGTTTTGTTCACCCTCTGTTTGCCTTTTTTGTCTGTTTTGCCAGCATATTCATACTCATATGCATTGCATGCGCATTCATTTTGGTTGAGCATAGCATGTTTTTTGTTGCATTATGCATCCTGCATTTTTTTGTTGGAATTTCCCTTTTCCCGGTGTTGTTATCCCCGCGGAGTGCGTGTGTCCTCTCTCCGTTAGAGTGTCCACCCTTAAGCAGAAAATACTTATCCTTTCTAATTCCCCACTGAGTTTATGCCTCGTGGAAGATGTTTGTTTAGCTTTCCTCCCCAGCTTTTATCTGGATGGAATTGTTCCCCATTTGAGTTATTTCCTCATGGGGTCGAGTCTTGTTTGACCGTTTCTTTCCAGTTTATTCCTGGATTGAACTTTGGTCTCTCGCAGCAGTTACTTTGGTTTTCCCTGGGCTGTGAAACCTGGATGATGAGAAGGTATTTTTGAGGATTTACTTTCCTCGGAAGGAATCTGTTATTGATTCCCATCAGAAGATGAAGATTTGATTTCCCCAACGGTGTTTTGATAACACTCTCTTGGTGATTGCTTGTGCGACTTCATGTGACAGTCTCTTTATTTGAGCAACTTGTATGTCTCCAACAAGATAAACTCACCCCAACAAATGGTTGTCTCTTTATTTGAGAAGTTTGTTGTGTGATTTGAGCTGCCCATTGACTGGTAGCAGGTATTTCTTGTGAGTTCATTACCTAATTTTTTCTACCTAGTACTGGGTATCCGGTAATGTTTCTTCACCTTTCGAGTATGTTACCTCTATTGAATGGTAATATTTCTCACCCCTTTTGGTTGGTTATGCTTTACCCATTTGACCGGTAAAAGGTAATCCTTCCTCCCGAGCTTGTTGCCTTTATTTTCTGCCTAGTGATAGGTAGTAGGTAGCATTTGTCTCCTCCCTTTGGTCAGTTACCGTCCTATTTTTCTACCCAGTAATCGGTAGTCGGTAATCTTTCCTTGTGAGTTCATTACCCAAAATTTTTCTACCTAGTACTGGGTATCCGGTAATGTTTCTTCACCCTTTTGAGTATTTTGCTCATCCTTTTTGGTCAGTTATCGACATATTTTTCTACCCAGTAATCGGTAGTCGGTAATCTTTCCTTGTGAGTTCGTTACCCAAATTTTTCTACCTAGTACTGGGTATCCGGTAATGTTTCTTCACCTTTTGAGTATATTGCCTTTATTGTGCTATCTATTGATTGGTAGTCGGTAATATTCTCACCCCTTTGGTTTATTACGCCTATTTTCTACTCAGTAACCAGTATAAGCATTTTACCTGTTCTCTTTGGATCGACTATATTCGGCCAGTAACTGGCAGTTGGTATCTCTTTCCCTGTTGAGTCGTTTCTTTCCTTTATCAGAATAGGATCTTGTTCTTTTGTTTTCCCTTGTGGAGTCTCTTTTCTTCTTTTTCTCCCGAACTTTTGTTTGTCTCCTGTGGCATTTTCTCCCCACAGAGGTCTTGTGTTTGCATACCATTAGCATAACCATATCATTTTGTGGTCTCTTAGGGCCAAAAATTGGGTTAAGTGTTATATTTAAGTCTCTTCTATCTGGTCGAGACAAAGATGTCAATCTTCTTATCTCCGGATAGAAGAATCTTAAATAGGGGCAGCTGTAATATCCTAATTTTTACCCCTAAGATCCCACTTTTCATTTGCATCATTACATACGCAAACAAGATCATACTTTTGGGCTTTCTCACCCTTATTTGTTTCTTACTTGTTTTTTTGTTGTTTATGTTTACTAACCTCTAACCAAAATACCAAAAATATTTTTCAATTTGCTTGTTTCTTCTTCTTCTCTATGTGTTTAGGGTTTTGCAAGGAGATTGATGGCAAGGACATTCATTCAAGTCTAAAGTCAGATGGAAGTTTGACCTTATCTTGGTCAAACTATCAAGAGATTGCTTCAATTGCAAATTGGTTGTGGTGGTGGGCTATTTTCTCAGGCAATGTGTTTGTTCAAGGTCAAGTTGTCCTGTATCAGAATTTATCAAGCTTTCAAGCAGTGTTCTATGAGAAGTTTGGCCCTGTTTTAATCGAAGATTCAGAGTTTTGTCTGTATAAGTCAAGTTTGGTGGATGTTCAATCAAGATGTTTTGTTTTGGGATGCAAGTACAAAGTTTTCATTCAAGTATGCTATTTCCAAAACATGATTGGAGGTATTGATCTTTGGGTTCATCATGGCATCATGTTCTTAAGAAGTTATTTCATTCAAGAATTTGATTCAAATTAAAGTGGGAAGAGTCATACATATGGCTTACTTGGAATACAAGTTACTTGAAAATTTAAGGCATTCATTCAAAGTTGTCAAGAGTTCAACAAGACAAGACATTTATCAAAGTTCAAAGTCCAAATACAAATAAAGGCCAAGGAAGGTGGTGGATCTTATGAGAGAGGAAACATTGTTTTCTTGGCAAGGAGGACCTATAATTTTGTTGCAGTTGAGAAGTGAATGGGAAACTTGCAATTTGGCGGTTATCTTAAGTCTGGTGGTTTCATAATTGGAAGAACCCTTGTTGTTCTTACAGCCTTGACATCGGGAACTTCACAATCAAGCAGTCTTGAAGGTGCAGCTATTGAGGCTGCAACATTCTCCCAGCAGTATGATTCTGTTGGATGGGCTAAATTTGATGAGTTTCTTACGCAGTCCAACATGGTTCGTCCTTGTGTTGCAGCTCACGCACTTGTCTCTGTTTGTTGCAAAGGTTTCATTGAGGTTGTTGTGTACTCATCAAGCAAGGGGTGGATATCAATGCAATGGATAAGATCTTCGAAGCCGTTCCTCCACACTAATGTTTATTGCAATTTGCTGTTGTTGTCAGCAGGTAGATAAATGTTGTTAAATTACTGTTGCATGTTGGAGTAAGATTTGATATCAAGGTTGAACTAGGAGCTTGATTTTAGGAAAACAGATATGAGAGAAGAACCTCGTGTTGGTGTCGGACTAGCTGAGCCTCATCGAATCACATGGTACGGTGAAGAATATTTTGAACCCGCTGGAAGAACTCTCTTGCTCAACACCATCATTTTCACCAATGAAAAAGAACATTGATTCCCGAGCCTCTGACAATATTAAAGCTTTATTCCAAAATGAAAAATTGTTGCTTCATGCACTGCAAAAGATAAAACACACGCCAGTTGTTCCATTCAGTTTTACAAGTATAATTAGTTTTCAATGGGAAAAAGGATTATGGCTGTGGCTGTTGCTGTTCTAATTTAGTGCCCTTGACAAGAGGCTCTTCATCATAATCATGAGTCAACATTCCTGAAGTAGTAGGCAATAATATAACATGACGGCATCGTGTTCTCATCCGTATTTGAAAAAACCAAGCTGCTAACAGGTTGAAAATGAGTTCCACACACCTACTAATTGATGATGGTGTTGAGAATGTAGTTCCAGCTGACTGGATGCCATACAGTGCATTTGGAGCTAATTTCTACAAGCGGTATCACGAAAAAACTGTCTTGTCTCATGAGGAGCTTCTTTATGTAGTATCCCAATATGGTGATGTTGACAACACGGATTGGTAAAACTTCAAAGTTGGAACAAGTAAATACGCTCGATAATATTGATCAGCATGCTAATGCTAGACTAAGCCAATTCCTACTTCAGTTGCAAGTGTTAATGTGCTTTCTCAATTATTGCCGCCTTCTGTTGAATCTAATTTGCATCTTGCAGAGACTTAGACTCCATTGCAAAGACACATCTATGGCGGCGGTATGGTATTGATCCTACAATAGTCATCAGTTAACTTGCCTTCTCATAATTTCGGTTCATAGTGGCAACCTCATCCGCAGGAACATGAAGCAGCAGCTGTAATCATACAAGTTTGAACGACACCAAGCTGGTTTGGCAGGGTATGATTCTGGTGAAAAGAAACGCATCCCTGCCTGGTGTGACATAATTTTGTATCGTGATAGTCGCTCTTCTTTGGTTGCTGAATGCAGTTTGGAGTACCCTGTTGTCTCCTCAGTATTACAGTATGAAGCATGCATGGATGTCACAGATAGTGACCACAAGCCTGTGCGCTGCATAATTTCTACAGATATTGCTCGAGTAGATGAACCAATACGGAGACAGGAGTTTGGAGAGATTCTCGAGTCAAATGAGAAAATAAAATGTCTTCTAAAAGAATTGTACAAGATTCCTGAAACTATCATAAGTACAAACAACATAATTCTTCAAAACCGGGACACATTACTTTTGCGCATCACTAATAAATGAAAAGAAGACAGTGCTTTGTTTGAAATAATTTGTGAAGGGCAGTCTACTATTATGGAGGATCGGAAGGCAGCAAACCATCAGTTGAGAGGTTCCTTTGGCTTGCCGAGGTGGCTTGAGGTAAGTCCTGCGACAGGTATTATAAAACCAGATCAGATTGTTGAGAGTTGAGTGCATCTAGGGAAACCAGTATGGCCGATATAGCTTCCGAGTGTGTGATTTTACTGCTCAAGGCCGCTCCTAGAGAAGCCACGACTGGTTTACTAACCAATCTCCCCAAGGTCACTGTGATCCTAGAATCATGGAGTAAAGGCATCCTTCACTTGATGGTTCAGAGAATGTTTTATGCTTTAGGTTATGCTTGCAAGCAGTACTTATTGCATGCAATGATCCTATCAATATCGATACCAGAGATTTCAAGAATTGAAGACTTCTTCAAAGCTGTTGATGCCAGTGCAGAGGAATACATGGCTTGTTGTTTGATGTACTGTGGTGATGTCGTGCCTAAAGATGCGAATGCTGCTGTTGCAACCATTAAGACCAAGAGGACCATTCAGTTTGTTGATTGATGTCCAACTAGGTTCAAGTGTGGTATCGATTATCAACTTCCAACTGCTGCTCTGATTCGTTTGGCTGCTCAACTTCAGCTATTATTTGCCCCTGATGTCGAGGAGTCCATTGTGCATTTGCAGAATAGATGGGATAATGTTCAACAGGCACAGCAGATCGATGGATTTAATAATGAAAACAACCCTCTCAGACATGACACATCGACTTCAACGTCTGAGCAGTGCTCTCCAAAAACATATTCAAAGGTTGGAGCTAGTATAGCTGGCTTGATGGATGAAATATGTGAAGATGCATTTCAAGTAAATGACAATAATGCATGGCAATCATATTCTTTTGAATCGGGATTTTACATTCCACACGATAGAAACGGCTTAGTTGAGGTTGGTAAGTTGAATTTGGATGAACCTGAAGTTCTCTCTCCTGAACCTGTAGTAGGACCTGAAGGTGATCTTCGGGGTTATCTAGAAAGGCTGTCTAAGGCAGACAATGTTCGAGAGTTTGTGTCGGTGAATCCATTTGGCCAGCGGCCCATAAGAGAAGCAGATATATCCTGGGGTTATTATCTGAAAGTTATAGAATCAGTTAAGTGCAGTGAAACTGATAGGCTCTCAGCCCCAGGTAAGGAGCAAACCTCAGCATCAATTTGCAGATTTGAAGCAGTTGATAGAACTTGAAGAGCTTTTTGCTATATTTCATGAAAGGAGTTGTAATTTAGGAGATGATGCAATTGACCTGGAAAATGAAATTCCACTTTCAAAACCACTTACATAAGATGGGTACTTGTTAAAAAAGCTGTCATGCTCTGAAGCATTGACTCTTCTCCATGAATATGGTGCTATTCTGCTGGAAGATAAGGTTGTTGAAACAAAAAAGCTGCAATGTCTCCTTTGAAAGTAATGACTGAAGCAGTAACATCTTTGATTGAGAAAAAAGGCCTACCGACTGAGCTTCTAGATGAACTGCCATGAAGGGTGGGGGACCGTACTATCTCATAGGTCGCGCCCTTGGTCCAGAAGTTGGAGTTAGTATTGGTTTATGTTTTTTCCTTGGAAATGCAGTTGCTGGAGCTCTGTATGTATTAGGAGTTGTAGAAACATTTTTGAAAGCGTTTCCTTCTGCTGGAATTTTTAGAGAGCCATGACACAATGGGATTCTTCTGGCCTACTAATGGTTAATATAACAAAGTTGTATCCAAAATCTGATTGTAGTGTGTTTGATGCTTTTGGTAGAGTTTATAGTGGCAAGATACAGACAGGGCAGGCCGTCCGTGTTCTCGGAGAGGGATACTCACCAGATGATGAGGAGGACATGACTGTAAAAGAAGTAACGAAGTTGTGGGTTTATCAAGCTCGCGACAGGATGCCAATAGCTGAGGCTCTTCCAGGTTCTTGGGTTTTAATTGAAGGTGTGGATGCTTCAATAACGAAAACCGCAACTTTTTGTAATGTGGATTTTGACAAGGATGTATACATATTCAGGCCCCTTCTGTTCAATACCCTGTCAGTGGTAAAAATAGCCACTGAGCTATTAAATCCAAGCGAGTTGCCAAAAATGGTGGAGGGTCTAAGGAAAATTAGCAAGAGTTACCCTTTAGCAGTTACTAAAGTTGAGGAGTCTGGGGAACACACTATATTAGGGACTGGTGAGCTGTACTTAGATTCAATTATGAAGGACCTGAGAGAGCTATATTCTGAAGTAGAAGTCAAGGTAGCAGATCATGTTGTCTCATTTTGTGAAACAGTTGTTGAGTCTTCATCAATGAAATGTTTTGCTGAAACACCAAACAAGAAGAATAAAATAACAATGATCGCTGAGCCTCTAGAAAAAGGTTTGGCAGAAGACATAGAGAATGTTGTAAAGGATTCCATTGTTCAGGGATTTCAGTGGGGTGCACGGGAAAGACCTTTGTGTGATGAACCCATTAGAAATGTTAAATTTAAGATTGTTGATGCAAGGATTGCCCCTGAACCACTTCATCGTGGATCTGGCCAGATCATTCCAACAGCACGGCGAGTGGCTTATTCGGCTTTCCCCCGCCTTATGGAACCAGTATATTATGTAGAGATTCAAACACCGATAGATTATGTGTCTGCTATCTACACCGTGTTGTCTCGTAGGCGTGGACATGTTACTGCTGATGTTCCTCAACCAGGCACCCCGGTTTATCTTGTTAAGGCATTTTTGCCCGTGATAGAATCCTTTGGTTTTGAGACAGACTTGAGATACCATACGCAAGGGCAAGCGTTTTATCAATCAGTTTTTGATCAATGGGCTATTGTTCCCGGAGATCTTCTGGACAAAAGCATTGTTTTGCGCCCATTTGAACCAGCACCAATCCAGCATCTTGCCCGCGAGTTTATGGTAAAAATAAGGCGCAGGAAGGGAATGAGTGAAGATGTAAGTATATGCAAGTTCTTTGATGAGGCTATGATGGTGGAACTTGCACAGCAGGCGGCAGATCTTCATCAACAAATGACATGATTCTTCACAATTTTTCTGCCTGGTTTGATGTTCATTTTGGATTGAGTTTGAAATTTTGGCCCTTTTGACTGAAACTGGAAGCAAATGGTATGCGATACAGCAAGCAAATTATGAGTTATTTGCTTCCGAAGTTGGCATGTATTTGACAGAGCTATTTACCATACTGCTGCGGCAACATGTCTTTCGGATGAAATTAATGCATTGAAACAAGTACTTAAGTGGCGCATCCCTCACATTGAGTTAAACTTAACAAACTGTCTGTAGAGCAAGAAAATGATTGTCGTCGTCAACGCACTTTCAGATTCACACTCTCATATTTCCACTGCAAAAGATCAACAATCCCTTCTAATATGAACCGTTCAATGTTTTGGTGCAATTGTTAAGATGAGGCTCGAGCGTGTGCAATGATGTCATTATTTTGGGTTGTAATTTGTCAGCTAGCAGAAGCTGAGGCAATGGCGGTATCAAGAAGCGGCGGGAAATAGAATTCTGTGGTAGCAAAAGCTTTGTTTTTATCCAGACTATTTTCACTTATCCAAGCTATATTGCAAGCCATGTGAATATAATCTCAGCCATGTTACACTCCAAGCTGACCCCACAAACAATCCACGTCACCTAAGTGAGTTACAAAAAAAAGAAAAAAAAAGGAGTAAAAACGACATGAAAAAAGTTTCAACCAGTCACGCATAACTTGTAGCAACCAAAACGCACAGAAAAATACACAAACGGCAACCATTTTTCACTCACTCTAATCTATAAATACCACTCATATCTCCTTCATTTCTTCAAGCTTGAAAAGCCAGAAAACTTCTGCAGAAATATCACCCCAACCTCTAATTTTCTTCAAGCTTCAATCCTCTTCACCTCTCATACTTTCTTCGTTCATCAAAACCATTTCATACTATATTCACTCTTCACTTTTTTTCTTTCAAATTAACCTCAAACAGAGACCAATTTCGAACTACAATTCATTCAGAAGAAGAAGAGAAGCAAGAAGAAGTTTGGATTGATTGTTGCTCCTGAGTTTGAAGGTAGTTTGAGCTTCACCGTCATTTCCGATCCGTTACTTTTTGTTGTGTTTCTTTGAATTGTTGGTACTATTGTGAAGAGCTCTTGATTCCGATCACAACCGTGCTGGTTTCGCATCCCGCCGCTTTGATTTGAGTAAGCGTTGAAGCTCCTATGGCCGTGAGCAGTGTCGTGAGAACTTGAAGAAGAAGTTGTATTCTGTTCTTTCTCTTTTCTTTCCTTTTCATTTATTTTTATTTCAATTTTCTTTTCTTTTTTTTTAATTTCTCTTTTTTTGATTTGTACGTGGAGCTTTCCACTTTTTCTTTTTCTTTTTTTTTAATAGTTTTATTAATAATATTCTTAAAAAAAAAAGTTCTTAAAAAAATCATTTAAAAATATTTTGATTTGGATTAATTGTTGGTTGTTTTAGATCTTGAATTTTGATAAGATCTTATCAATATCAATGGACTTTGGGTGTCGATTTTATCCACCAAGAGAGGTGATTGATATTGATGATGATCTAATTGATTTAAGATTCAAATTGAGGTTTCTTTTCATTTTAGTTCTTATTCTTCTTCTTTTTATTTTTGATCGATGAAATCTATGGATCATAGATTGTTGATTATCAAGGTTGTTTAATCTTCATTATTTCAAATCTATGGATGAATAATCATTGAGATAATTCTCCGTACTTTGGAATAGTGATAGATTACCTTTGATTAATTGATTAAAAATCTTGATTATGATGAGATCACTACCTCTTTTCTTTTTGTGTGGCATGTTTTAGGAGAGTGATTTATATATCACTTCTCTAACATGTGTTAACACTAACATTTTATTGACCGGCCTCAGATAGTCGTGGTTTCTACATAAACCCGATTACGATTGCTTAACATAGCGCTAAAGTGTCCCTTAATCGGAAAATGATCATTCGTGGCTCAAACTTACGTTTAAAAGTCCAAGTATGTTTAGTTGCTTGTCTTAACTCCAATACCTATGAAAATCATTGTTAGGAGGCTTTGATTCTATCAATCCTCTAATGAGCTTTCATTAACCTTGGTCTAAGTGCAAGAATTAATCATCATTGATCATATGTTCTAACCACTAATTACTAATTCACTAACATTGTCCTTGTTTAATTTTGTTTATATTCTCTTCTTACTCCTTATTTCTTATTTTTATGCTTCCATTTTATCATTTCATATCATATCTTTGTTTATGTTTATGTCATTTCTCTTTTGTCCACTTGGACCATACTTTGTTCAAAACATTAATAAAGGATAAAACATCTAAAAAATTTGGTGCTATTAACTTTGTGGTTATACTCTTGGACCATTCTTAGACCTTGGACTTCATGGACATTTTGGACTTAGGATTAGGACTTTCTTCCCTATGCTTGGAGTATTTTGAATCTTAGCCTTTATTTGGCTCGATCATTTGCTTATGCTTTAAATCGGATGGAATTCTTTTTGCTTGCTTTGGAGTGTGCTACAAGTCGGTTAGATCTTTCTTACCTATAGCTCTTATTTTGGTTTTTAGGATAGTCACTTCATCTCCTCCCCTTCTTAAATTTTCAAAACTTTCTCCCTCTTTCAAAACCTTCTTGGTTTCAAACTTCAAAACCGCTTTCGCAATAAAACCTTGACTTTCGTCAAGTGATTTTTAAACTTTGTTTTCCTTAATAAAAGTCAATCAATGTTAATCATGCTTTGACCAATTTCAAAAGACATAAAAAATACAAAAACTCATCAACTCTTTTTGTGCCTTTATGCACTTTTTCACTTTAAAACTTTTCATAAAGTTTAGACATGATTCATTTCTATAGTTGAGATGTAAATCTCCTATTCCCCATATTATTAAGACTTTGACATTTTCCACGTTGATGTTGAGTGATAGTCTTGTTGATAATCCAAGCAAATCCTCCATCTTTATGTGACGCAGATGTTGTCTTAATACTCGTGGGTGGATAGTCGCAGTTTTCTCCTTGAAATGACGACTTGTCTTTACATCTAAAATCAATCAAAACCAACAAATTTTTGTCATTTGTACCACGAACTACGGGGTTTTGATTCCATATTGCACTTTATGGGTACGTAGGCATGAGACGATAAGTCTCTCCAAACACAAAAATATAAAAAAATAATTCTCTTCTCATCTCCCCAATCTCTTTTCAAACAAACCATTTTCAAACCAAAAAGCGTAAATATTTCAAAGGGCTCCTATAGAGTACTATAGACGTTTTGGATGCTAACACCTTCCCATTGCGTAACCAACCCCCTTACCTCGATCTCTGTCTCGTGTTCTTATTTTAGAACTCTTTGGTTTTGTTCGCTCTTTTTCCTTTCCTTTATTTGGATAAAATAAAAGTGCGGTGGCGACTCTTGTTTTTTTGAGTTAAGTTAATCAATAACTTACACTCACGATTTTTACCGCTACACATGGTATCAAGACATGTGTATAACAAGCAAAAGATAAGATAAATAGACATGCTTGACATTATGGAAGTTTATGAAGGAAATATTTGAATATGTGAGCAAAGATTTAATCAATTGAAACATCATAAACAAGTCTAATCAAGTAATGTTCAAAATAAATCATGGATCAAATGAACATGGTAAGGAAATTTGGTACGTTTGGTCAAGGTGAACAACAAGGGCACAATATTTAAAATATGGTATAAGACATAACATGACCATACAAAATCATTTGGTCAAGGAAATAATTCAAGAAACATTAATGAAAGGTTCATGAATCATTTGGTCAAGGAAATAATTCAAGAAACATTAATGAAAAGTCCTAAAAAGTCACATAAAACAACAACTTTTCAATATAATGCAAATGGGTAAAATAATTAATATTTTTGGAATTTTTTCATACATTCACAAAATATATATGACAAATAAGGAGTTTGCAAAAAATTAGCTCAAAATGATAAATAGAGCATGAGATATGATTAAAAGAAAATGGGAAAAAAAACATAAAACAACTAAGTGATAAAAAGAAACGGATGCTGCCATTAGGACTTGAACTCAGGACTTCTTGCTCGCTGCTTAAAAACCTTACCACTAGGCCATGTGCTTTGGTTTGAAAGATGGCGCCATCGTCATCTTCCATAATTTATAAAATTTTGGAAAAACTATCTCTCTTAATACTCAATAAAATGGTACAATGTAAACACGAAATTTTCTTGGATTTTGATGAGGATCATGATGATACCATTTTATTTCATTTATTTTTAACACATAGCGAGTAATCAATCCAACACCAATATGAACTCTATAATGCAAATTCAAATTTAAATCATGTGTAGAAATGACCAGGATCAATTAGCATAGGTTTTTTGATGTCTACATCATGGCAAATGATTTGGTGATCGCGACTTTCTATGTTTAACTGAACTAACTACAAGTGTACAGTCTATCGCGTAGTAATATAAGATATCGATCCCACAGGGACTCGTAATCAAGCTAGTATTTTCGGGTGTTACTGTGTTTAGCTAGGTTGGTAATGTTTTAGGGGAATAAAAGCAAAATGAGTGCGTAAACTATAGGGGAATTAAAACGTTACTTAAGGTATAAATGCTTGAATCGGTATGCAATATGTTGGTTCTTCAAGGATTCGACAAGTCACCGGTGTTTTGGGTGTTTTCAAAAATAGTTTAAGAAGAAAATGACGATTTAAAGACCTTTGTCTCACTATGGTTATTGACGCTAGTCGCAACTCTAAGGCGAAATGTATGTTGTCGCTATCCCGTTCGCGGTTAAAATTACTTTTTGAAAACCATTAAGCTCTAATCCTTTTTAAAGCGTTGTTGTTGTTTTTAAAATGAATGCTTAGTTTTTTACTATCTGGACCTAACCACAACTGTCGCTTGTTGGTTCGTTCCTTTATGAATTTCCCACTGTCGTGGCAAAACTGCTTTTAAATAAGTTCTCGCTGTCGCGACGAACATTTATTTTAGAAAAATCGATTTAAAACTGAAGCCATAAATAAGTTTGGAAGGTATACACCGGTTAATTATCAAATCCCATCTGACCACTTATTACATACCGATTACTTAAATTTAGCCAGACATGGAATGTAAATTAAGAACACGTAAATAATGGCATAAAATATAAATATGCATTATAATGGGAAATAGAAATCAATTAACGATTAAAATAAGAACCTGTAAATAATTCGATTGGCTTTTGGGAAATCCTCCAAAATGACGGCATAATTTAGTCTTTATGCCAATTACTCGTACAGAATAGAATTTGGAAAGTAAAACAACAATTGCAAGGAAAGAAAGAAAAAGGAAACAATAAACGATAAGAAACTGGGAAACTAAAAATTGCTCTGAAAGTAAATTGGCAGTACTTCGTGTCCTCAATGCAGCCCCCATTTTCTGGTATCAGCTCCCTCCTTTTATAGATGGAATTTCCAACGGTTAATTTCCTCAGGGAGTGGGATTGATCTCAGAAAATATAGGAGTTATTGGTCCACTTCTTTTTGGCATTTGAAAGCACTTCACAGCACGTGCAACATTTCTGCATTTTTATTTCATGACGGTCGTCATGGATTCCTGACGGTCGTAACGCGTATGACGGTCGTCATAGGCTTGTGACGGTCGTCACATCAGCAGAATTCGTTTTTGTTGTTTTTGGCCTGTTTTTCATCTGGTTTTCATCTGTAATTGCTTATTTTCTTCATGTTGCTCCATTTGAGCATGAACTTTGAATACCTGCAAAATACTGGACAAATAATGTGGAAATATCCGAAATCGGAGTGAAACCGGTCAATGATTAGTAAAAATGTGCGTCATTATATATATATGATTTTGCGTTATCAAACTCCCCTAAACTTGAATCTTTGCTTGTCCTCAAGTAAAGGTAGGAAAAATTTAAAATTTGGCAAGCACGCGACACGCTCTTCCTTCGATGAGATTTCTCAGACGTCAAGTTAGGAAAGCCGGGGGTCCAATGGAAACAAAACATATACGGCAATGACACTCGATTGTAAGTCTTCGAAGGCCTCTCCTTTATGTAAGCCAGTTCCAATCATGTTACTGCAGCTCAGCTTTAAGCTTCTCGCAACAAATTTTACCCGGTTTTGTTCTGGCGCAATCACATTAAGCCCGTTGTCCATACACGTTCATGGCAAGCAAACCTGTTGTTGAGTATGATCTCTTTGCTAGTTTGATTTTTCTTCGCACATATGCTCATTCTGCTATAAATCTGCAAGAGTTTCGTACCATTGGGCTAAATGCTCGGGTGAGGAGCACCTAACTTAGAAGGAACATGTCTCTATATTCAGGCTATATGGCTTTTCTTTTCTTTCAAGATTATTCATTTCATACTAGAGATCATGCACTTATTTGCATCAGTTTCTTACTTAGAAGTGTTTAGGATGGTGTTGACTGCTCGTATAAACTATTGGGGGCTCCGTTTGAGTCGAAACTTGAGGCTTTGGTACGAGTAAGTAGTGAGACTGACTCGCATAAACCAGAGGCCTAAGGTGTCAGGGCGGTAGTGGCTTTGTTAAAATTTTCTTCTCGGGAGTTTCAAACTTGGTAAAGTTTAGGCGTGTCACGTGATGCTTTGGAGAGGATAAAAGTTTCTTTGTATATGTCGGATAAAGCGCGGGGAGTTCACGTAACAGAGGGATATATATATAATTGAGCGTTATTTTCCAAAATTAAAAATACTTTAAATTAAGAATTTGAAAGAAAGGTACAATCGGAAATAATAGGGAAAAGGGAAATAACGGTCCGCTCCCACACTATCTCAATCAGTGTCCTCACTGATTTGAAAGAATGCGGAAGGGAAAAATACAAAGGAAAGAAAAAACAAAATACAAGAAATGAAAAATACTACTAGTCCCTTCCTCTTCCTCTATCACTACCCCTGGCTCTTCCGTCGCGTGCCTCGAGGTTCAAAGCTCCGGTGTGGAAGATGTACTCGCGGAGGCTGTCGACTCGCACAGTGAGGTTGTCCATGTCATCGACCAGGCCGGATTGGACGTCTTGGATCTGCTGCATAGATGTCCTCATGTGACTGGTTTGTTCTCTATGCCATGCTTCGAATTCTTCAGCCCGTCGGTTCTGCTGTTCCATCATAAGCATCATCTGATTCTGCTGTTCAATGTAGCGGAGGAGAGCAGCGGATGTGTCATCGGTGTTAGGACGGCGGCGGTGGCGGCGCGAGGAAGGGCCTTCGGCAGCAGTTGCTTGTGATGGCTCAGCCTGGTTGGCTCTGTCTAACTCCTATTGAACTTCATCCCTGGGCTCTTGGGCATTATCCTGAGTTGGGGCAGCAGGAGCAGTTGGATCGAAGAGCCAGTTGGCTCTGTCCTGCGGATGCATTCGGGTGCGAGAAGGCATAATAATGCTCTGGATAGTGTGATCTTGCACTACCGGATAATATTTCCCATCCGCGCGGAATCTGATTAGGTGACAGGCGCAACAATGGTCGGTGTCTAGGAAGACAGGGGGCATCTGGCGAAGGGTCTGGAGGCGGTCGCCAAGACCGAGGCCTAAGGAAATAGATGTGATGATGCCACCAAAATAGAATGGTTTTGAGCCGCGGTTGCAATTGGCTTGAATGTGAGCCAAGAGGAATGGGGCGGCGTTGACGGGTTCCGAAGCAAACACGCAACGGAGAAAGAACAACTCCTTCGAGTTGACCTTGTGGTTACTGTCATGGGCGAAGATGGTGTTGCTCAACACGCAATGAAAGTAGCGGATTGTTGGGTTGTGGATGTGAGTGGCGTTCAGGGTCTCCCAACTATCCGTAGTGGAGCCGGTCAGTTGGTTCCATAGAGTGAAAGCTTCATGGTAGAACTGATCGGATGGGCGACGATGAGCATCGTCGCTGTGAGAAAATTGTAGCATGACGACGATGCGGTCCTGGGGGACTTGATATTCGGTGCCGAACAAGCGGAAGCAAGCGGCGCCAGTGAGCTGGTTGGTATCGCCGAGTGAAGTCACGTACGCGAAGGAACTGAGAAACTCCAGTGTGAGTTGCTCGTAGGTGGGTTGAGGGTTGGTGCAAAGATGCCAGATGCCAGCCCTCTGTAGCATCCAAGTGACACCATCCAGAATTCCCAGTTCTGCCAAAGAATCTAGGTGAGCATACCGGGTCGGCTGAAGCGACCGTTGATGGAAAGCTATGTAGTTGGTCTGCTGCCTTTCGCTGGCCTCACCTTCCCGGAAAGTGATATTGCTCAAGTCGGGGTTTTCACGATTTTGTCTGGCCATTTTTCGTGAGAGAGGTGCAGAGATTGAGAATAGAAAGTTTATGTGGATGGAGAGGTATGGGAATGCAAATGTCAATATATAATAGTGAATTGGAAGTTGAAATAGTGGAGGGTTAATGGGGGATTCGGAAGGTTTGTAGTGGGGTTTAAATGTGTGAAAGTGGGAAATTAGGAGAGTGAAGGTGGAAAGGTTCGTAACCCTTGTTTTGACAGAATTGGGGTTTTGTTCGCGTGACGACCGTCAGGGGAGTGTGACGGTCGTAATACGCGTGACGACCGTCAGGGGAGTGTGACAACCGTCACACCAGCAAATTCTGCAGAATTGCAGAAGTTCGCTTGGGGGGTGTTTTCACAGTGGAATATGTGATTTTGGAATTCCTTTGCAGTATGATAGACTGATTACAAAATAGAAAATAACATGAAACAAAATTAAGGGAAATACCGGAATGAAATTAAAATAACATTGAATCAAAAAACGAGTTTAATGTAATACAATATCCAAAAAGAAACAATTGCAAAATTAAATAATGTGAAACAATGTGAAATGCAGTAAACTAAAATTAAAAAGAAAACTAAAATATCACTCCTTTGGTTTCTTCAAGTTGTTGATCTGCTGAATAACGTCATTAAATTGGTCGCTAACTACGTCCATGTAAGTGAAGAAATCCATGTGAAGTTGCGTTAATTCATCTTTTATAGTGGTTACTTCCAGCTTGAGGTCGTCCATAGTTCTCAGAACAGTGTCCAACTTGTCTGTGTCTTGTTCAGGAGTGGGGTCAGGAAAGTTATGGTAGTTAGGAGGGGTCTCAGGATCTGTCTCCATTTCGGACTCATAATCTTGGTAGTACATATAGTCATGTACTTCTAATATTTGATCACTGTCATACATGTAAGCCTGGGGTGTGGAGTGAGGTGATGGAGGTCCCATAGGCTCGTCCAATTCATAAAGCCAATTGTTTCTGTTGTGGATACTTGTTAGCTCGTGGTTGGGCAATGTGAAAAGGTAGACAGGTTAATCAGCTATGAGGTATTCGTAGGCTCCTGGTCCTAAGGTACCTAAGATACGTCTGTTGAAGCAGAACTGGATGTCCATTGATCCGAGGTTGCCAAAATGAATGGCTCTGTTCAGGTAATACCTCAGGCCAATTTCATGGGCAATCATGGTGACTAAACCTCCTATTAAAATGGGTGAGTGAGGTTCTTGATTAAGGCGTGTGAATGCCCTCATCATAAAAGGGACAACATTGACAGGGCGGCCTTGTGAAGCACAGAAAAGGATCAACAACTCTTCCTTTGAGACTGTTGTAATGTTTTCCTCCTTCCCAAAGAGGGTATGGGCTAAAATCCTATGAAAATAACGGAGGGCTGGATTGTGTATCTCGTTGTTGTGCATGTCATTCGGTTCAGGGTGATAGTTATCGGTGATGGTACCCCATAATTGTTCTAACTCGAGATCAAAATCCTCTTCAGTGTTGGTAAACACATAAGGTCCGCTAGGGAATCCTAGGATGTTAGCTAACGACGTACGGTTGTGGGTTTGGTCCATTCCAAACATTCTAAAGGTTATCAGCTCTTTGGTGGATCCATAGCCATGTTCGGGTAAGTAACTTAAGGAGCTAAGGAATTTGAACGTGAGTTTGCGGTAGGTAGCAAATCGGGTCTTTAGAGCAGTTTGCTCCCAGCCTAGTTGGTTAAATAGATACTGAATGCTATCCTGGATTCCTAGCTTATCCATGGTGGGTCTATCGTAGTACAGAGTCGAAGCAAAGCTTCTCTGAGTCAGTGCCTCAAATCTGGCCTTGTGAGCTAGTCCTCTAAATACAACAGTCGTAACGTCGATGTCAGCCATACTCGGAGGTTAGTCGGATAAAAACGGGAGAAAAGTAGAACGACTTTAAAATCCTGGAAAAGTTGAAATCACATTCACTCAGATTAGATTTTTAAGAAGCAAAGGGTGATAAAAGAAAGGAAAATAAAATAAAATAAATAGTAGAAAATAAGAAAATAGAATTTTATGGAAATTATTAGTTAAAATGAAAACATAGTTTCAATAAATTTAGAAGGGAAAAACGGGAAAAATTGGGTTGCCTCCCAATCAGCGCTGTTTTTAACGTCAAAAGCCTGACGATAGCTTGACTGCAAGCTATTCAGGAAGCTCGAGCAATTTCATATTGCTCACGTGGTGGTTGTGTTCGTTTTGATTATAATTCTTCAAACGTTGTCCGTTTACTATAAACGGTGCGTTAATTTGATTTCTGATTTCAACAGCTCCACTTTTAAGGACTTTGGTGACCTCAAAAGGTCCAGACCATCGAGATTTTAATTTTCTAGGGAAAAGTTTTAATCTTGAGTTGAATAGGAGCACGATGTCTCCCACACTGAACTGTTTCCGGATCGAACGTTTATCATGCCATTTCTTGGTTCTTTCTTTGTAGATGCGGGCATCCTCATATGCGTCCAATCTGAGCTCTTCCAATTCGTGAAGGTTCAAGATTCGTTTCTCTCCTGCTGCAGTGTAGTTGAAGTTCAGCGTCTTAATAGCCCAGAAGGTTTTATGCTCTAATTCTACCGGCAGGTGACATGATTTTCTGTAAACTAATTTAAATGGTGTGGTACCTATTGGTGTCTTAAAGGCGGTCCTATAAGCCCATAAAGCTTCGTTTAGTTTTGATGACCAATCTTTCCTGGAGGTTGCGACAGTCTTTTCCAAAATTTGCTTTATTTCTCTGTTCAAAACCTCCACTTGTCCACTAGTTTGTGGATGATACGGTGTAGCTACGCGGTGTTTGACTCCGTATTTGGAGAGGAGTTTGTCAAAGATTCGCGATATGAAGTGCGAACCACCGTCACTAATGACGAGTCTGGGCACACCGAATCTAGGAAAGATTGTGTTTCTAAAGAGTTTGACAACTACTCGCGTGTCATTTGTTGGAGCGGCAACGACCTCTATCCATTTAGATACATAATCGACAGTGACGAGTATATATTTGTTTCCAAAAGAAGATGGGAAAGGTCCCATGAAGTCTATTCCCCAGACGTCAAAGATTTCTACTTCTAAAATTCCTTTCTGAGGCATTTCATCGTGTCGTGAGATGTTTCTAGTGCGTTGGCATCAGTCGCATTTTAGTACAGCGATATGGACATCCTTCCAGAGGCTGGGCCAAAATAGGCCAGATTGTAGAATTTTAGCGCACGTCTTTGAAGTACTAGCATGACCACCATAAGGTGCTGAATGGTATTGGGAAATGATGTCTTCTATTTCTTCCTCTGGGACACAGCGACGGTATAAGTTGTCGGCGCCTTGTTTGAAGAGTAGAGGTCCGTCCCAATAGTAATGTTTTAAGTCGTGGAAGAATTTCTTCTTTTGTTGATAAGTTAGGTCCGGTGGAAGTACACCTGCGGCCAAGTAATTAACGATGTCGGCAAACCAAGGCAAAGTGGCTTGGGCATAGACAGCTTCCACGGCTTTCTCAAGTTCTGGTTCTTCCGAGGTTGAGTTGGACATATCGCTTTCCAATTTGGCTATTAGACGTTCGTAGGGAAAGTCATCATTGATAGGCACTGATTCTTGTTTAATACCCTCTATTCGGGATAAGTGATCTGCAACTACGTTCTTGGTCCCCTTCTTATCTTTAATTTCTAAGTCGAACTCTTGTAATAATAGGATCCATCTCAATAATCTTGGTTTGGCGTCCTTTTTGCTTATTAGGTACCTAATGGCAGCGTGATCTGTGTATATGATTATTTTGGCTCCTACCAAGTAGGAACGGAATTTGTCAAGTGCAAACACAACTGCTAGAAGTTCCTTTTCCGTCATGGCGTAGTTCATTTGGGCAGGGTCTAAAGTTCTACTGGCGTAGTAGATAGCGTGAAGCTTCTTGTCTTTCCTTTGTCCTAGAACTGCGTCCACAACATAATCACTCGCATCGCACATGATTTCGAATGGTAGTCGCCAATCTGGGGGTTACATGATTGGTGCAGTAATGAGTGATGTCTTTAGAGTTTCGAATGCTTCTAAGCATTCTTTGTCGAAGATGAACTCGACATCTTTCATTAACAAACCTGTCAGAGGTTTTGTGATTTTCGAGAAATCCTTTATGAATCTTCGGTAGAATCCAACGTGTCCTAAAAAGCTTCGTATTTCTCGTATGGTATTCAGAGGTTGAAGATCCTTTATGATCTCTATTTTAGATTTGTCAACTTCAATCCCTTTTTCAAATATGACGTGTCCTAAAATGATGCCTTGTCGGACCATAAAATGGCATTTCTCCTAATTTAAAACAAGGTTCACTTTAGCGCATCTTTTGAGCACCATTTCTAAATTTGACAGGCAGCTTTCAAAACTTTTTCCGCATACAGAGAAGTCATCCATGAACACTTCCATGATGTCGTCTATGTAATCCGCAAAGATTGCCATCATGCATCTTTGGAAGGTTGCTGGAGCATTGCATAGTCCGAACGGCATTCGGCGATAAGCAAAAGTGCCATAAGGACAGGTGAATGTTGTCTTTTCTTGGTCATCGGGGTGAATAGGAATTTGGAAGAATTCCGAATAACCATCTAGGTAGCAGAAGTATGAATGTTTCGCTAGTCTTTCCAACATCTGGACTATGAAAGGTAAAGGGAAGTGATCTTTCCGAGTCACCTTATTCAGTTTTCTGTAATCGATACACATCCTGCTTCCGGTCACAACTCTTTGGGTTATCGATTCACCTTTCACGTTCTTCACTACAGTAACGCCTCCTTTCTTTGGCACTACGTGTACTGGGCTGACCCATTGGCTGTCGGATATCGGGTATATGATTCCTGCATCTAGTAACTTTTTCACCTCGTCTTTGACTACAGTGCTCAGGATCGGATTTATCCTTCTCTGATGTTCTCTTGAAGTTTTGCAGTCTTCCTCTAGCATTATACGGTGCATACAGATGGAAGGACTTATGCCTTTTAGATCGCTTATATTATAGCCTAACGCAGTTGGGTATTTCCTTAGGACTTCTAGTAATTGCTCAGTTTCTGACTTTCTTAAATTAGCGTTGACTATTACTGGTCTTTTGAGTTCTGTATCTAAGAATTTGTACCTGAGGGTTTTAGGTAGTTCTTTAAGTTCTAAAGCTGGGTTTTTCGGACCTGGCATGTGATTTGGAGTTAGTGCTAAGATCTCGCTCAAACTATCATCTTTGTATGGTGCACGCCAGTTGTCATCTTCATATATAGCAGGGATTTGGATCTTCATAATTTCAGAATATGTAATTTCTTCCTTCTCCAATTCTCGTATGCATTCGTCAATGACATCTACTAAATAGCATGTGTCATCTATAGCTGGTGCCTTCAAGAACTTAGTAAGGATGAACTCTATCTTTTCTTCTCCTACTTCGAATGTTAGCCTTCCTTTCTTTACGTCTATGATAGCTCCGGCTGTCGCTAGGAATGGTCTTCCTAATATAATTGGGGTAACAGAGTCCTCTTTGATGTCCATGATTATGAAGTCGGTTGGGATATAGAATTGGCCTATGCGTACTGGAACATTTTCCAGCACACCGACGGGATATTTGACTGATCGGTCAGCCAATTGCACAGACATTTAGTTGGTCTTAGTTCTCCCATATTCAGCTTTTTGCATATAGATAAAGGCATGACACTTATACTGGCTCCTAGATCGCATAGAGCTTTGTCTATAACGAACTTTCCTATGACGCAAGGTATGGAGAAACTACCTGGGTCTTTTAGTTTAGGAGGCATGCTGTTTTGAATGATTGCGCTACATTCGGCAGTAAGTGTAACTGTTTCGTTATCCTCGATTTTCCTTTTGTTAGACAAGATTTCTTTAAGAAACTTAGCGTATGACGGCATTTGAGTTATCGCTTCTATGAAAGGAATAGTGATATTTAATTATTTCAGAAGTTCAACAAATTTCTTAAATTGTCCTGAAGTTTTGGAGTTTATGAATCTTTGAGGATAAGGGATAGGTGGTTTATATGGCGCTCGAGGCACATATGAGTTTTCATCTTTGGCGGCCTTTTGCTCGTCACATTCCTTCTTTTCTGTTTCAGACTCCTTTTCTGTTGGTTTATCAGATTTCTGATGCATGACTAAATCTTCATTCCTAGGATCTGTTGGGCCTTCCAATTCTTTTCCATTTCTCAATATAACAGCATTTGCGTGACCTTTCGGATTAGGTTCTGGCTGACCTGGAAATGTCCCAGCTGGTGCGGCTACAGAGGCTTGTTGTTGAGCCACTTGTGATATCTGCGTTTCGAGCATTTTATTGTGGGTGGCTAAAGCGTCTACTTTTTCGGTCAGCTGTTTAATTTGCTTGCTAGTGTGTATGTTTTGATTCAGGAATTCTTTATTCGTTTGAGTTTGAGTAGCTATGAATTTTTCCATCATCACTTTGAGATTTGATTTCCTAGGGGCAGTCTGGGCAGCAGCGGCTGGTTTCTGATATCCTGGCGGAGCAGCGGGTGCTTGCAAGGCATTATCGTTCTTGTAGGAAAAGTTTGGGTGGTTCCTCCATCCTGGGTTATAAGTATTTGCGTAAGGATTTCCTTGAGCGTAGTTAACTTGGTCTAGTGAGATTCCTGCTAATAATGGGGACTCGGGCGCATTATGAGTGGCGATTCCACATAACTCGCAGTTTGGAGTTACAGCAGCTACGGTTGCAGTTGGGGTAACGGTCAGACTGTCGATTTTCTGCGCTAGAGCATCTACCTTAGCGTTGAACTTTTCAAGACTGTTGATCTCGTACATCCCACCTTTCGCTGCGGGTTTCTCTGCTGGAGTTTGTTCACCTCCCCCATTGGCAGTGGTTCTGAGACATGTTTTCGATAAGTTGATAGGCTTCGTCGTATGGCTTATCCGTAAGTGCACCGCCTGCGGCGACGTCTACCGTTAATCTGGTGTTGTATAGAAGCCCATTGTAGAAAGTATGGATCGTCACCCAGTCTTCTAAACCGTGGTGAGGACATGCTCTCATCATATCCTTGAACCTTTCCCACGCTTCGTAGAGAGATTCAATATCTTTTTATCGAAATCCGTTTATTTGAGCTCTAAGCATAGCAGTTTTTCTTGGCGGAAAATATCTTGCTAAGAAAACGTTCTTCAGCTGTTCCCACGTCGTAACGGAGTTGGATGGTAAGGATTGTAACCATGTCCAAGCTCTATCTCTAAGAGAGAAAGGAAAGAGATGAAGTCTTATTGCGTATGGAGTTACTCCATTTGCCTTCACTGTGTCTGCGTATTGCACAAACTTCGTTAAGTGTTCATTCGGATCCTCAGTTGCATTTCCTGAGAATTGATGTTGTTGTACAGCTGACAACAATGACGGTTTCAGTTCAAAATCGTTCTGATTGATAGCTGGGGCAACAATGCTACTTCGAGGCTCCAGCTGAGATGGGGTAGCGTAGTCCTTCAGCGGTTTGTTCTGAGGTCCTTCAGCCATCTTTGATTCTTCAACTGGAGGATGAGCTAGAAGATCAGGAATATTGTATTTTCGTTGATATTCGAGGATGCACCTTCTTAAATGTAAGAAGCGCTCTAGTTCGGCGATTGTAGGTTGTAAGATGTCGCCTTGTGAGCGAGTACTTGGCATACAACCGAAGAACGAGTAGAGGGAGAGAGAATAGTTAACCTAGTCTATACTGTGTAACAAAGGATTACACTATTGACTAAACGGATCCCCGACAACGGCGCCAAAAACTTGATCGCGACTTTCTATGTCTAACTGAACTAACTGCAAGTGCACAGTCTATCGCGTAGTAATAAAAGATATCGATCCCACAGGGACTGCTAATCAAGCTAGTATTTTCGGGTGTTACTGTGTTTAGCTAGGTTGGTAGTGTTTTAGGGGAATAAAAGCAAAATGAGTGCGTAAACTATAGGGGAATTAAAACGTTACTTAAGGTATAAATGCTTGAATCGGTATGCAATATGTTGGTTCTTCAAGGATTCGACAAGTCACAGGTGTTTTGGGTGTTTTCAAAAATAGTTTAAGAAGAAAATGACGGTTTAAAGACCTTTGTCTCACTATGGTTGTTGACGCTAGTCGCAACTCTAAGGCGAAACGTATGTTGTCGCTATCCCGTTCGCGGTTAAAATTACTTTTTGAAAACCATTAAGCTTTAATCCTTTTTAAAGCGCTGTCTTTGTTTTTAAAATGAATGCTTAGTTTTTTACTATCTGGACCTAACCTCAGCTGTCGCTTGTTGGTTCGTTCCTTTATGAATTTCTCACTGTCGTGGCAAAACTGCTTTTAAATAAGTTCTCGCTGTCGCGACGAACATTTATTTTAGAAAAATCGATTTAAAACTGAAGCCATAAATAAGTTTGAAAAGGAAGGTATACACCGGTTAATTATCAAATCCCATCTGACCACTTATTACATACCGATTACTTAAATTTAGCCAGACATGGAATGTAAATTAAGAACACGTAAATAATGGCAGAAAATATAAATATGCATTATAATGGGAAATAGAAATCAATTAACGATTAAAATAAGAACCTGTAAATAATTCGATTGGCTTTTGGGAAATCCTCCAAAATGACGGCAGGATTTAGTCTTTATGCCAATTACTCGTACAGAATAGAATTTGGAAAGTAAAACAACAATTGCAAGGAAAGAAAGAAAAAGGAAACAATAAACGATAAGAAACTGGGAAACTAAAAATTGCTCTGAAAGTAAATTGGCAGCACTTCGTGTCCTCAATGCAGCCCCCATTTTCTGGTATCAGCTCCCTCCTTTTATAGATGGAATTTCCAACGGTTAATTTCCTCAGGGAGTGGGATTGATCTCAGAAAATATAGGAGTTATTGGTCCACTCCTTTTTGGCATTTGAAAGCACTTCACAACACGTGCAACATTTCTGCATTTTTATTTCATGACGGTCGTCATGGATTCCTGACGGTCGTAACGTGTATGACGGTCGTCATAGGCTTGTGACGGTCGTCACATCAGCAGAATTCATTTTTGCTGTTTTTGGCCTATTTTTCATCTGGTTTTCATCTGTAATTGCTTGTTTTCTTCATCTTGCTCCATTTGAGCATGAACTTTGAATACCTGCAAAATACTGGACAAATAATGTGGAAATATCCGAAATCAGAGTGAAACCGGTCACTGATTAGTAAAAATGTGCGTCATTATATATATACGATTTCACGTTATCATTTGGTAACTCACATGTATAAAGGTAATGCAAGAATCAAAAAGTTATAGAAAGTTCAAGGCTTACCTATTTGAGCAAGGTCCAATGCCTCTTTCACTAATTACAGAAGGTGGTTGATGATCCAAAAGGCTTCTATAACCCCCTTAGGTGCTTTTAGAATGCTTACTTTGTGTGAAAACATATTTAAACCTTTGACACGATTCTTCTTGCAAACATGAAAAGTGTGAATTTGATCTTGGTGTAAATTATGTTACAGTTGCAAAACAACACTTGGGACAATTTATGCAATGTTTATGGATGATTTTTGAAGGATTAAATGGATTTGAAAAGGCTTGGATGAAGTGTTATGGAGTTTTGGACAGAAAGTCAACACAATAAAGTGTTGAGAGTTGACGTTTTGATTTAGATGCATTTTGATGAAATGAAGGGTTTGAGCAGCTTTGTTATGTGATTTATGGTGTGTGTGGAGATGTGGTTTGGTTATTTTGTGGTTATGGAATACTTTGGCAAGTTTTGTGAAATAGAGTGTTTTTGCTTCAAAGGTGGTTTGATGCAAGTTCTAGTTGTGGATGGTTTGGTGATGTTCAGAGTGTTTCAGAAGCTTAGGTAAGTGGTATGAGATGTATTTGAAGTGTTGGAATGAAGGTTTAATGACTGTTTGTGAAGTTCAAGTTTTCACTTTGATGGATTTGTAATTTTTGCAAGAATATGTGATTTTGAGACGGAGAATATTTTGTGAGGTTTTGGTCTATTGTTGTATCCTAATTTATTAGAAATGACCTCTATTTATAGAAAAACAAATTAGTTTTTGGGGAAAAGGTTTTTGATTGATATGCGTTCTATTATCCAATGGTTTATGCCATGTTTCTTAACTTGAATGCCAAGGTACAAGTAGCTTTCTTTCTAAGCATAATCAAATCTTGACAATTTTTACCATCATCATTCAGATTGTGACTTGATCCTTGGTGTTTAGAACAAAGTCTTGACTTGTTGGAGGGGTTTCTTGACTAATTGGCATTTCACTTAATGCTTCAAAACAAAACTCAAGTTCATGCATTGGGATGAGTTTTTCCACTATGCAAAGAGATAAAACTTTGAAAATTTTGGTACTATATTGGAGATCTCATAGGATACTACAAGATTTGTGGTGATCTTGTGCAGAGATAAGGCTTGCAAAGTGATCAAAACTGATCTTGAACTTGTGTGCTATCTTGAATTCAGCTTCATCAATGTCTCTTGTAAAAATCATAACTTCGTGCTCAATTAAGATAAGTATTTGCTCTTGGACTCTTTGGAAAGCTTGAAAAATCCTCTACAACTTTCATGTTGACGGATTTTCTTAATTTAATTGGGATCATGGTGAAAAATTCCCATAAAGTCAGCTACTTGACATAGTCAGAACTTGTGGAAATTTTTTCTAAGTGTTCTTGTTCAAAAAGTAGTGAACCCTCCACTTCATGGCCTCATATCTCTTTATACATGCATTTTTTTTGGAAATCATCCCCTAGGACAAAGTTGGAGTGTAAAAAAGATATTCAATTTAGTCTTTTGAGTAAAGAAAATGGTTGCTTATAGAGGAAGTTATGGACTTGGGAAGTAAGGCAAAAAACATAGATTTTTCATAACTTTGAAAAATTAAAGAAACCCTAATCTTTACAAATCACGATCCTTGGATTTTTTTTCTTTGATTTTCTTGATTAAAATTGATCAAATTCATCCACCAACCATATTTTCATGATATTTGACTTGAAGAAATCATGGTTAACCAAAGTCAAACTTTGACTTTGTGTACCAGTTGACTTTGTATCAGATGAATTCAAAATTTCAATCTTTAAAGGATCAAACTTTTTAGGAAATTTAAATCATGTGAGTGGAATTCAAAGATGAATTTGAGACCCTTGAATCATGTCTTGAAGAATAGGATCATCCTCAGATGAAAAAGTCAATTGTAAGCATTCTTGGGTCAAAACCCTAACTTGGTGCATCTGATGAACTTGAGGCTTGATGAGTTTGAAATGATGCAATATTGCACTTGGTTGTTGATGAAAGGAAACTATTGATCTTCATGAATGAATGATAGAATTGATAATTTAAAGATCACACAAATCCCTGGCTAATCATCAGTTTGAGCATCTTGACGCACAACCTAACTTGTAAAGCAAGCAAGCACATATTTTTGTATTTGTAATGGGTTAGTGATGCATAAAGACACACACACACATGTAATGCCAAATGTCATGTAAATGATGTAAATCATGCAAAAATGAGGTGAAATCTTAAGGATAAAAATTAGGGCATGACAATCCCATTGAGAAGAAAATCATTGTTAGTATGGACGTTGTCTTTGAAGAATCAAAATGGTAGAATTTGAATAAACAAGGTGCATCAAAAAAAATAGATCACGTGAGTGGTGTAGAAGACATTGGTGAAATTGAGCTGAGTAATGACCAAGATTATAATGTTGTGAATGATGCAGTTGATAGCAGTGGTGGAGTTGGAAATATTGATGCTGGCGAGGACTCAAGCGAGGACTCTAAACCTAAGCATAATGACTCCAGAAATCTTCCAACAAGAACAAGAAATCCACTTGGTTATCTTAGAGATTATGTGATTGGATTGGAAAATGTAGAAAATCAAATCTATGATCACCTACAGAATCTGGAAATTGCTATGTTTAGCTCAAATGAAGATCCAATCTCTTATGAAGAAGCTATAAAATCAGATACATGGAAGAGGGCCACGAAGATTGAAATGTATTCAATTGAGGATAATGATACCTGGGAGCTGACAACTCTTCTATAAGGAGTAAAATCCATTGAAGTCAAGTTGATTTTCAAGACCAAATATAATGAAAAGGGAAAGGTAGAGAAACATAATGCCAGACTTGTGGAAAAGGGATACACATAGAAATATGGAATTGACTATAGTGAAGTTTTTGCTCCAGTGGCAAGATGGGATACTATAAGAACAATTCTAGCTCTGGCTGCTCATAAACACTAGTGTATGTTTTAGTTAGATGTAAAAAGTTCCTTTTTACATAGAGAATCAACTGAGGAAGTGTATGTGGAACAACCTTTGGGGTATCAGAAAAGAGGAAAGGATCAAGTCTATAAGCTCAAAAAGGCTCTATATGGCCTAAGCACTACTAAAAATAAGACATTTGGTTAAATGATTTTACATCAGATTTTTAGATATATGATGTGAAAAATATTTGTTAAAGGATTTTACATCAGATTTATTAACAATATGATGTGAGAAATATTTGATTTAAAGATTTTACATCAGACATATATTTCCACTGATGTAAAAAATAACGCGGTGGCATTGTCGTAAATAATAAGAAATTTTGTTATAAAGGATTTTACATCGGGCCATTTATCCCAACCGATGTAAAAAGTTCTCAATAAAAAATAAATAAAATGGGAGAAACATTTTACATCGGGCCATGTACCCCATCTGATGTAAAAAATAATGCGGTGGCAGTGTCGTAAATAATAACAAATTTTGTTATAAAGGATTTTACATCGGGTTGTTTATCCCAACCGATGTAAAAGTCCTCAATAAATAAATAAATAAAATAGATTAAGATTTTATATCAGGCCAATTTGCCCAACTGATGTAATAAGATTCTAAATAAAAATTTAAATAAAATTGATTAAAAATTTTACATCAGGCCTATTTGCCCATCCGATGTAAAATGTTTCTTAAAATCCCAAAACCCTATCTGAAAACTTAAGATTCTCCAACTCCCAAAAATCTCTTATCATTCTTCTTCTTCGCTTCCACCGTCTTCGTCTCCATTTTTCTTCTTCGCTTCCACCATCATTGTTATTCTTCTTCCTCCGCCGCCACCGTCTACCATTCTTCTTCCTCCGCCGCCACCATCCGTCATTCTTCTTTTTTTTTTCGCCGCCACCCATCCCTTCGCCGAAGATGAGGTGAATCTCTTTTCCGTAAGTTTCTCATCGTATTTTCTCTAATTAATTATTTTCTCTATAGTTTCTCTATATTTATTCAAAATAGGATTGATACTCGTACATGTATATCATAGGACGTTCTTAATTAAAATAATAAATAAAAAATAAAAGATACTGGTGATGCTACTCATAATAAAAAATTTTATTATAAAAGATTTTACATCAGGCCGTTTACCCCAATCGATGTAAAAGTCCTCAATAAATAAATAAATAAAATAGATTAAGTCATTTTAATTAAAAAAATTTTAAGTGATTTATATTTAACTGATAATAATTGCATGATATTTTTATTTTGTAATATAAAAGGATTAAAACAAAAATTTCAATTCTTTAGTATATATCATCTAGATTATATTTTTTTTTAAATTCATATAAAATGTGATCACATGCATTAACTATGAAATTGTATAAAAAATACAGATATTATGAGATGCTTCTTCATATTAATAAAAAATATAGATTAAGTCATTTTACATCGGGTTGTTTATCCCAACCGATGTAAAAAGTTTTTCAATAAAAAAATAAATGGATTAAACGTTTTACATCGGGTCATTTTGCCCAACGGATGTAAAAAGTTTTTCAATAAAAAAATAAATGGATTAAACGTTTTATATTGGGTCATTTTGCCCAACTGATGTAATAAGTTTCTCAATAAAAAATTAAATAAGATTTATTAAACCTTTTACATCAGGCCAATTAGCCCAACTGATGTAATAAGATTCTAAATAAAAATTTAAATAAAATTGATTAAACCTTTTACATCAGGCCTATTTGCCAACCGATAAAAAATGTTTCTTAAAATCCCAAAACCCTATCTGAAAACTTAAGATTCTCCAACTCTCAAAAATCTCTTATCGTTCTTCTTTTTCGCTTCCCCGTCTCTGTCTCCATTTTTCTTCTTTTACGCTTCCACCATCATTGTTTTTCTTCTTCCTCTGCCGCCACCGTCTACCATTCTTCTTCCTCCGCCGCCACCGTCCGTCATTCTTCTTCTTTTTTTCCCGCCGCCACCAATCCTTTTGCGGAAGATGAGGTAAATCCCTTTTACGTAAGTTTCTCATCATATTTTCTCTAATTAATTATTTTCTCTCATCATATTTACATAATGTTGATGAATTAGTTAGCCATATACTGACACAAGAATACAAAAACCAAATATGTTCATCGTGAATACAAAAACCAAATATGTTTATCATGTACTGCTACTTATTTTTAATCCCCAATTTATAAAATACAAAAAATAAATATGTTTATTCAAAATAGGATTGATACTCGTACTCGTACATGTATATCATAGGTTTGATACTGAGACTCACATAAAGACAAACCTATAATATACATACAAACTAGGATTGACACTGGGACTCACATAGAGACAAACGAACATTTCAACTAGATCTGGGAGGAATAACATTTCATGCAGTAAAATTATTTTGGATCTTTCACATGTACATTAGTTATGTATATACATACAACTAGATTGACAATTTGTATTCTCTATTTTATTTCTCAATTATCAGGCCCCAATTGGAGCTCTGATACCAATTTGTTAGAACAGAACTGTAACAATTAATTTGGAATGAAAACTTAAATAGCCTAAGTACAACTGAAAAAATCTTAACATTTAGGAATCCACTACTACTCAGTTCTCCTACAATATAGACCTGACTTATTCAACTAAAGACTTGGTAAACTAAATTATTCAACTACAGACCTTAAAAAAATGAAAAGTTTATAGTCTTCTATTTTATAGACTCAGACTTACCTGTATGTTATTTTTTCACAATTATTAGAACTTCACTTTATTATTTTGATAGTGAAATTCAGACTTGTAATGAAATATTTATTATTAGAACTTCACTTTATTATTTTGGTAATGAAATTCAGACTATTTATCAAAATAGGTTCAGACTTCACTTTATTATTTTGTCATTTCTTCACAATTACTAAAAGTCTTTATAACTTCATTATAACTTCACTCTTATTTTGTCTTTAACTAGTGTTATATAATTGGAGTAATATTATGTAATTTTCCATCCTATACTAACAAATTTTAATTTTTAGATATATTTAAGAATTTACGAATTTAATTTATACATAGACTAGATACATCAACTTAAAATGATTTGTTTCCAATGCAGAATTTATAATATATATGAAATTCTTTAATTTATTTTCTTTTATATATATATATATATATATATATATATATATATATATAAGACTATAAACTTCCAATAATAAATGAATATGATGCATGTTTATTTATTTAATTGAAGAAAAGTTGTTTGATGTAACAGGGTAGTAATAATAAAATGGAATTCTGGAATCTTTTTGTTGTTGCATTAATGCCTATTTTTAAGGTTCTGTTGATTACTGTTCTTGGTATTTTCCTTGCACTTGATCGTTTTCATATACTCAGTAACGAAACTTCAAGAAAAAACTTGAATACTGTAAGTTCATTGTTTTTTTATTTATAAAATATTTTATATTTCAAAAGCTCTATTAATATATGAAAAAAATTTCTTATATATATATATATATATATATATATATATATATATATATATATATATATATATATATATATATATATATATATATATATATATATATATATATATATATATATATATATATATATATATATATATATATATATATATATATATATATATATATAACACTTGGTAAAGTCAGATTGATTTGAAATAATTTTTTTAAATCATAAATAGTAGAACCAAACTCAGTAAGCTCTAATCCTTTTGGTAAATAACTAGAATTGTTAACTAATCGGTGTATTCAAAATAAAATTGTTTATTCAAAATAAAATAAAATTGTTAACTAACCATGCATTGCTTATTTTTATTATTTATGTTTGGTTTGTTGTTCATCTCATGTGTATTCTTCTAATAGGTTGTGTTTGCTTTCAGTTTGGTTGAATTTTAAGGTGCTGTCACCGCCGCCACCTTCCGTCATTCTTCTTCTTTTTTTTCCGCCGCCACCAATCTCTTCGCCAAAGATGAGGTGAATCCCTTTTACGTAAGTTTCTCATCATATTTTCTCTGATTAATTATTTTCTCTCATCATATTTACATAATGTTGATGAATTAGTTAGCCATATACGTACGGACACACGAATACAAAAACAAAATATGTTTATCGTGTACTGCTACTTATTTTTAATCCCCAATTTATAAAATACAAAAAATAAATATGTTTATTCAAAAGTGTACATGTATATCATAGGTTTTTCTAAATTAAAATAATAAATAATAAGTAAAAGATACTGGTGATGCGACTCATAATAGTAGAGAAACTAAATCCATGCATTGCTTATTTTTATTATTTATGTTTGGTTTGTTGTTCATCTCATGTGTGGAAAGGTTTTTTATTATTTATGTTTGGTTTGTTATTCATAAGTAAAAGGTTTTTTTATAAGTTAATTCGACATTACTTTGATTTCTAGTTGTTTTTATTTTGTGCTTGATTTGATTTCTAATCATCTTTATTTTGTGTAAACAGGTACATGGCTGATTCAACCGAAAACCCTTCTTCATCTAGTAATCCTAGTAAAAGAAGAGTTAGAGGTCCCACTATGATGGCACAAATTGACAAAGTTCATCAAACGGGTGAAAGGATAAAGGTTGAGTTTGATCCAAGAACTTATGAATGTATCGGTGTTGGTAAAAATGCTTCTACTTTTAAGAGTTATGTAGCATCTCTTGCTCGTAAGAGATGTAGTATTTTAATAGATGAGTGGAAAGACATAAGTAAAGATATAAAAGATGCTATTTGGGTTGATGTTCAGGTATTTTAAATTCAAAACTTTATTATATTTTATAATCACATACTAACAACATATGCCATATACTAACAACAAATTCTTTATGTATATGTGTAGGCTCATTTCACTATTCTAGAATGTGATGATCCAAAGAAGGATCCGTTGAAGGATGAATGGATTAAATATGCGGGAGAGCGATGGAGAGGTTTTAAGACACAACTCACAAAAGAATATATTAGAAATCCCAAAGAAGGTTGCACTCCTGCATATGTCAAGTATAATTATATTAAAGAAGAAACATGGAAGGAGTTTCTGAAGTCTCGAGATACCCCTGAATTTAAGGTTAATAAGCATTATATTAATTTTTTCATGCATAAATTTTTTATTATGTTTAGCGATTAATAACTTTTTAAGTTTATAATAGGAGAAAAGTCAAAAGGGTATGGAAAGTGTGGCTAGAAATGTATACCCACACGTATTATCTCGTGGAGGGTATCGCTTGCTTGAGGAAAAAATGAAAAATGAAAGGAGATCATCGAGAGATGATTCTACAGTAGATGATAATGGTAGTCCATCTCCACCGTCACGCCATGAAGTATGGAAGAGAGCACGACAAAAGAAAGGGGGAGAATACACATCACATTCTACACAAGTTGTTGCTGAGAAGATTGTAAGTAAAATTTGGAAAATACTTCAAGTATCATTATAGTTGTGATTGATAAAAACTATTGAAAATAGTTTTGATTTTTGAATTTTGTAGGATTTTCTAGTTGAGGAAGCTGAAAAGGGTGTCTTTGTTTCGGATGGACCTAACGATATCTTAACAGTAGCCATTGGAACATCTGAGCATGGAGGTCGTGTTCGTGGTGTTGGAAAACACCATAAAATTAGCACTTTTTTTGGAAGGTCGTCTTCACGTCAAAGACAACATATGGATGTACAAGAACAACTAGCGCAATTTTCTTTGGAATTGGAAGCAAAGCTTAGAGCTGATTTTGAGCAAAAGTTGGTCGAAGAGCGTAAGGTGTTGCAACAATCTTTTATGGAGACACTTAGGTCTATGGGTCTCTCGCAAAGCACCGAAAATAAAAAATGCATTGAACAAATGGAAGTTGTCGATGGAAGCGGAAGAGGAAGTTGTTCAGCTGCAAAAGGAAGCACAAAAGAAGTGGAAGACGATGTTCAGAGATTGTTACTCATGGTTCTGAAAATGGGCGACACACACTTGGAATTAAAATTAAGTCATTGTGCAAGTGTCATTAATTTTTATATGTCAGCTAAGTGTATCAGAGAGTTATTGGTGGGTTTTCAATGGCTTGACGTGTCTATTCTGCAAGTTTGGTCCACGTAAGTACATTTTCTTTTTTTTATTACTGTTAATACATATTAATATGTTATATCTCTCATCACTTTGACTCTAATATTTACTTTAAAATTATTCAGGTATATTCATCGTGTATGTATTGATAATTCCACATCGGAAGTATATGGATTTATGGACCCTGCTAGGTGTGTGTATGTTGATAATATGCAAAAAAATGAAGCAGAGGTTAAAAAATACATACAAGATAAGTTACGTGACGAAAACAGAGTGTGTCACTTACTACCATTTATTCATGGGTAAGTTTGTATGAAATTGTGTTTTTTATTTTTTTATTTTTGATAACATAGATATTTGATGTGTTTTTTGTGTTTCCACGCACACGTACAGAGACCATTGGAAATTAATAGTCATTTGTCCAAGAGACAATATTGTGGTCGTCTTTTGTTCACTTCATCGGGAACTTAATCCAACCATGAAGAAAATTGTTACAAAGTAAGTTTATATTTTATGTGAATTTTGTTATAGTATATGTTATATCTCATATACATAAAATTTTACAAAAGTAATTTCATATTTTATGTTGCTCTATATGAATTTTTTTCTGAATTAGTGCTTTCGGGGTTTATCAAATGGCAAATGGAAATAGAAAAAAGGCTACATGGCTCCAACCCAAAGTAAGCGTCATGTAAATTATAATTTTATATTTAATTTTATCATAAGTATTCACTAACTGTGTCATTTATTTTAGACAAGGCGACAACATAACTCTATTGACTGTGGATACTATGTTATGAAAAATATGTTGGATATTGTCTCTGCCAACATAACCGAGTCTTGGTTGCAGGTAAATAAAAATAACTTTACTTTGTTATTTACTTTGCATTTGCAACTTAAGGTGAATTTTCAAAGAATGACTTTATATTGCTATTTACATATTGTAGGTATTTGATGATCCAACAGAATTAACACAAGATGATTTGTATGATTTGCGACTCCGTTGGGCAAAATGTTTCTTTGAGTTATATAAAAATTAAACTTTATATGGTGAGTTATATAGAATTTTCTATGTATACCTAATTTGAGTTTCTTGACTTTGGTATTGTCTGCTGATGTTTATTGTTATTATTATTTATTGTCAGCAAATGTGATTTTGGTGTTCTCTACCGAAGCTAGCTACAACGGATTTCTTGTGGATTGCATGTTGGTATTCAAGTGTGGTAAAGGACTTATAAATGGTTGAATATTGAAGAAAGAATATGTGTACTAGATTAGTACTTTTGTTCCTCAATTAGTACTTTTGTAAATCAATTTCTTGTGGATTGAACAGTTGTATGTATACTAGATTAGTACTTTTGTAAATCAATTTGTTCATGTTGAAGAATATGTGTATCCTAGCTATTTGGTGCAATGAAACTAAAAGGTTAGTTGAAAAAATATAAAAAATTGCATACCAAATAGGGACTAAAATTTGGTATGTGTGATGTTGGAAAAATATGAAAAATTAAGTACCAAAAAAATTACAGGGATTCCATATCGATTCGGATAAAAATTAGTCTAAATATTTAAGAAAAACAACCTACATTTAACATCGGGTGGGTGTGCTTAAAAACCGATGTAAAAACATAAATTTTGAAGACACGTAGCACACCTTTTACATCGGGTCAAAAAGGAAACCGATGTAAAAAAACATACCTATGACACCTTTTACATCGGGTCAAGAAGGCAACCGATGTAAAAAAACACACCTATGACACCTTTTACATCAGTTCTACTGACCAACCGATGTAAAAAATCACCTATGACACATTTTACATCGGTTCCGAATAACAACCGATGTAAAAAGTGCTTTTTTTTATAAAAAAAAATTAATAATAATATATTTCACATCAGTCTTAACTGTCAACTGATGTAGTAGATGTATTTTTTACATCGGTCTATGACCCGATGTAAAATGTCTTTGATTTACTACATCGCTTGGCTTTACATCGCACCCAGACCCGATGTAAAATGTGTTTTTGGCCCGATGTAAAAAGTCATTTCTGCACTAGTGAAGACAGACCCCTAGAACTTGGTACAGTAAGATTGAGTCTTACTTCAATGCAGAAGACTTTGAAAAGGGCCCTCATGAGCCAATTCTATTTTTCAGGCATGGAAGTAAAGGCAATGATGATGAGCTAATTGAAGCATTCAAAGGATCCATGAGAGAAATGTTTCCTATGAATGACCTTGGGAAAATGAAATATTTCTTGGAAATTGAAGTAAATCAATGTAACCAAGGAATATTCATTTATCAGCAAAAATATGCCTCTGAATTACTGACAAAGTTTGGAATGGAAGATTGCAACCAAATTTGTAGCCCAATTGTACATGAAAGCAAGTTAGTAAAGGATGAAAAAGGAAAAGCCACAGATGCTACATTCTATAAAAGAATGATTGGATGTTTAATGTATCTTCTAGCAACAAGGTCAAACATAACCTTCTCTGTTTGCTTAGTTGCAAGATATATGGAAAAGCCTACTGAGGTACATGTTGCTACAGTCAAGAGGACTTTAAGGTACTTGAAGGGAACATTGAGTTTTTGCATCATGTATAGGTGTACAACTGATGGAGATTTGATTATACAAGGCTGGAATGACAGTAATTATGCAGGTGATCATGATGATAGGAAAAGTACCTTTGGTTATGCGTTTACAATGGGATCAAGTGTAGTTTGCCGGTCTTCCAAAAAAACAACCTATTATCACTCTGTCCACCATTGAGGCTGAGTTTGTGTCAGTTTTCTCTAGTGCATGTCAATGCATTTGATTGAGAAATGTGTTAAACCATTTGCATTTGAACCAAAGTAGCTGCACTACTATAAACTGTGACAACAATTCTTCTATAAGAGAATCCCATCATGCATGAAAGATGCAAGTATATTGATGTTAGGTACCATTTCTTTAGAGATCTTAACAATGATAGAATTATTGAGCTAAAATTTTGCAAATCACAAGACCAATTGGCTGACATTATGACAAAAGCTTTAAAGGTGAAAACTTTCTACAAATTAAGAGAAAGCTTAGGAATGTGTGATATTGGCTGATTTCTATTGTCTATTTTTGATCTATTTTAAATAGTTGGCTTTTAGTTTTTAGTTTTCTGTTAGTTGATCTATAACTGTATAAGAGATCAACTTAATGGAGGGTATGTTGTGTATTGGCTAATATTTGGGCTTATTGGACCCTGTACAGATTAGACCCATTATTTTAGGTTTATAACACTTGATGTTGCCTATAAGACATTTTTACTCAACACTAGCACTCTTCCGTACATATATTATTTTACCTACTCATAGCCTAAACTATTATTTTTGAAGATATTCCCACTAAAACACTAGAATTTTCATATGAATTTCAAATTTTTATTTTCTTATAGCGTACTAGTATTAGTTTAAAAAATATATTTCTTCTTTTTTCTTTATATTCGATCATCTATAAAATTGATGCCACCTTCTCCACTTTGCGTACTAGTATTAGTTTAAAAAATATATTTCTTCTTTTTTCTTTATATTCGATCATCTATAAAATTGATGCCACCTTCTCCACTTTAAACACACCACTAGATTACACTACCATCTAGAGATCTCTTATAAATTTCAACATACATGATTATTTAAGTCAATATTTAAATTATACAAATAGAGTAACCATACATGTATTTTCAATAAAAACATAAAACAGTCTGATTCTCCTCATTGCCACTATCTCAATTATTGCCATTAATCTTCATCTCCAAAAAGATCAAGAAATACAGTTGTCTTACACTTGGGACACTGAGGTTCATCCTCTGATGACATAACATACATGTAGCATTTAGGACAACCAACAAGAACCATCTCTTTTGTAACTGCCTTTGCATACTCCTTCTCATTATCTTCTTGTTTAGTCGCCATTGAAGTTACCTCAGGAACAATCATTTTTGATGAATATGATTTTGAAGACGAGGATGAAGACGACGAAAATAACTCCGGTAAATCCGGTGATGATGATTTGCCACTTTCTGGTGATGGAGGACTCAATTCCGAACCTCGACTCTTTCTTTTGCTCATCGTGTGTATATATAGATGTTTAAACCCTTCATTTTCAAGGAAAGTAAAGGTTAAAAATGCAGAGTCTAGCTTATTAAGGGTTTTATATTATTTGGTGTAAATGGATGGATATTATTTTTTTAAACTCATTACAAACATAATTTCTATTCAAGTTTGAAACTGTGTTTTTTTTCCAATAGAGTTGAAACAAATTAATATTATGTTTCAAACACTAAACAAGTCATTATTTGTATATTACTGTAATATATCGATATGATCTAATCTTTTTTATATACTTTAAATAATTTTTGAAATTATGATTTATTAAGTTAAATATCTAAATAAATCCTTAAACTTATCCTTTATTTTTCTTTAATTAAGACTAAATAATTATTTAAAGAAAAATTAAAATTGAATGAAAATTATGTATTTAAGACGCAATAGACCTATAACTACAAGTTGTAAAAATAAATAAATATTGTTTTAAAAAAACTTTAAATAAATAAATTTTGTAATTTGATTTATTTTATAAATAATAATTTTTTCATAAACATTTAAAAAATATTTAGATAATAAAAAATTGAAAAATAATTGAAATTATTTATTTAATTTTTAAAAATTTATATATATGAGTGGGGATCAACTTACTCAAAAAATAAGTTTTGTTAACTTACTTCATATCATAATCTTTGGATTGAATATAATTTAATAGTTAATTAAATAAAAAAAATTAATTAACTATTAGATAGATGTTTTTCTAATAGTACATGTTTTTGGTGCCAAACAAAATTTAACCATGGTAAATCGTAGTACATGTTTTTCTAATAGTACATGTTTTCCTAATAGTACATGTTTTTTTAATGTGAAATGACAATGACTTAAAAATAAATTTAATTTAAATGTTATAATTTGAAGTAAATAAAAAAAATATTTTTAAAATAATAAGTATGTTAAATTTATATAAATGTTCTAATTTTTTTTCTAATTTGAGATGAGGTTGTTTATGCTAAGACAAAGCAAGATATTCTTCTACACAATATTTTATATTTTTTTCTCTTTATATAAAATATTTTGCTCTCTATTCTCTCATCATATATAAAAAAAATTAATAATGTCAACAAAAATTAGACCACGTTAGTCTATATTTCATAATGAGTTCAACTTTTATATTTAACTTTTGATGTATATACGTTTGGTAAATTTTAAAACTTAATTTGTCTAAATTTTTTATCATAAAAAAACATAATCTCATTTTAAATAGAAAAATAAACCATTCTATGTATTTTTCTCAACTGTCAACTTAAAAATATAAATTTAATTAAAATGGACAAAACTCTTTTTAAGTGAACAAAGTACTATCAACTTTTATTAAGCAAATAAATTGGTAATATTAAATTCTCATGAAGCATGTAAACTACAAATGCTTAAAATATAATGACAGAACAAAAATATCAAAAACTGAGTTATATAGATAGAATATTACTTTTCTGAAGTAAGCAAGAAAGAAGAGAGAAAGAACAGTACCTTATGAAAAGAAGCAGAGGTAAAGAAGGCAGCACCAACCACCAGAAGTTTCAAATCAATGAAACCTTTGGGAATAGTTACCGAACAGATCAGAGCAGCATATACACACCAATATATAGCAATTTTTTATTGTGCTCGAATGACACGTACATAGAATAATGGAGGATTTAATTTTTCATATATAAGAACAAAACAAAAAGTAATAATAGAGGATTTAAAGAGTGAAATACGGAGAAGATAATTTATTGCACATAAATGTCAATAGTAACTTTAGGTTGCAGAAGTGGGGTTTTTGCGTAAATAAAAAATTTTGGTTGGCAGTACGTCATTACTTTTATTATTAGTTAATGGTCCATTCTTGTCGTTAGATTTTAACCACATATCTCTAACGTGAGAGAAACAATAACGATATAGTTTGGTCACAACTTTTTTTTTTTTTGGTTTAGATGATAAGGGAAAAAAACAAACAAAGAATAGACATCTTATAATATAAAAGTAAATATCTTATAAGATGAGTATAGCAAGTGTGGGTCAAATGTGAATAGTTAGTCTCACATTAATTAGAAACGTGGAGAATTGAACATTTATAAGTGGAAGAACTCATACACATATCACCTTAAAATTTTGAATAAATATGTGACGTGTCTCTCACAAAGATGTTGCACAAAGAAGGAAATTCAATAATGTACAATGCTCCCTAGTGAAAAAAACTTCCCCAACAATGATATCATGAGTTTTTGGTTCGAGTAAAGGACCAACTCACTTGTATCGAAAGTACACCCCACATGTGATGAGTAGGAGGAGTATTGTGGATAAGCTCACACTTGAGGGGAAGTGTTGAGTATAACAAATGTGAGTAGTATGAGCAATAGTTCCCACATTGGCTAAAAATGTATAGACTTGAGTATTTATAAGTGGGAGAACTCATACACCTATCACCTTAAAATTTTGGGTGAATATGTAGTGTCTCTCTCACAAAGGTGTTGCTAAAAAAAAGAAGTCTCACAATGCTCAATGCTCCATAGTGAAAAAAACTTCCCTATAACAAATGCAATATGTTTCATAGATCAAATGCAATATATTCTCTATGACTTGCATTCATTTGTTTATGATATATGTGAGATGTTGGGTCGAACTCTAGTATGGTCGAAGTCTGTTCGCAAGTAATGCATGTTGTAGTCGAAGTCTGTTCTAACATGCATTAGTCAATATTGCTAGGGTTGTTAGCATGTTGAATTGGGCCTTGCTTGTAAGCCCAATTGTTTAAGTTAGCTTGTACCCTAAGTTGGCTTGTAATGGGTAATTGTTAAAAAGCCCATTAGGTTAGTGTGCTATTTTTCTTATAAATAGGATGCTAGTTTCTCAATCTTGGCATAAGAAAAAATAGGAAGATAAAATTCTAATTTCAAGGGAGAGAGGTTATTTTGTTATTCTTGTATACTTGTAATCTTGCTCTAAGAGAAAGGAAAGAATAACAGTTTAATAACCAATCCTTGTTGTTCCTTGTTGTTTTACCTTGTCTTCTTTATTAACCCTAACTCTTGTGTGTTTCTTGATCGTTAAGAAATTGTTTATACTTTGTTTAAAGGTATCTGATTCACAACAAATTGGTGCGGTGAGCGTGGAGAAAATGCCTTCAACAAAGTATGAGATTGAAAAGTTCACCGGAGTGAACGACTTCGGTCTGTGGCGCTTGAAGATGAAAGCCCTGTTGGTTCAGCAGGATTGTTTGGAAGCGTTAAAAGGTGAGGCAGCCATGGATGCTGCGTTAACAGAAAAAGAAAAGACGTTGCCCAGTTGCAAGTTTTTCCACTGTATGCAGTTAATAAAGCTGTATGAAGAAAGCTAGTTTCTTGATGTTATAGAGTTAGATCCAAGGTGGAGATTTGTGAGATGTTGGGTCGAACTCTAGTATGGTCGAAGTCTGTTCGCAAGTAATGCATATTGTAGTCGAAGTCTGTTCTAACATGCATTAGTCAATATTGCTAGGGTTGTTAGCATGTTGAATTGGGTCTTGCTTGTAAGCCCAATTGTTTAAGTTAGCTTGTACCCTAAGTTGGCTTGTAATGGGTAATTGTTAAAAAGCCCATTAGGTTAGTGTGCTATTTTTCTTATAAATAGGATGCTAGTTTCTCAATCTTGGCATAAGGAAAAATAGGAAGATAAAATTTTAATTTCAAGGGAGAGAGGTTATTTTGTTATTCTTGTATACTTGTAATCTTGTTCTAAGAGAAAAGAAAGAATAGCAGTTTAATAACCAATCCTTGTTGTTCCTTGTTGTTTTACCTTGTCTTCTTTATTAACCCTAACCCTTGTGTGTTTCTTGATCGTTAAGAAACTGTTTATACTTTGTTTAAAGGTATCTGATTCAAAACAATATAAAACAAAACAAAAAGTTAGCTAAATAAAACAAATATTCAGTTATATGATTATTTAAGAACACAAACCTTGAACCCATGGTAATTTTCTGCACTTGCAATCTATCACATAAATCTCTTCCAAAGTAAATGCAATCTCACCAGCCACATATTAAATAAACCTAACTTTTTTGTGCTCTTGCAATTTATCACAATGATACTTTTACTTTGTAAAATCTCACAGCGCTTTAACTAATCTTAGAGTTTCACAATAACATTGTGGATTCACAACTATCTAATTTAAATAATCAAAATGCTTTTATAATGAGGGTTTTAAATTTCACAAGGATCACTAATGACAGTGTCTTGAGCGTTGATAGTCATTAAATGGACGGTGAAGAAACCGAAAAAACACGCTAATATGTTACCCGAGTTATTACTCAAAACTGAGGTAAAATGTGTTTCTTTTTAAAATAAAAAAAAAAAATCAAATATGTTTCATCCCAAGCCACATACATGTTGGTTTCTGTTTAAAACTGAGGTGAAATTTTTTTTTTATATTTACATTGTTTACAAATAATATTAAAATAAATTACTTAAACAAATCAAGAGTTTGACAATGGATTCTTAGGGAACAACCCAGAGGAGTTATATGTTCCAAACAAGAGAATCTTTTTATATTTACATTATTTTCAGATTTTTAAGAAGTTATCTGTTCCAACTGTAACACCCCAAATTTAATCGGAATATCTTAATTAATTATTTAATTGAGAATATTCATGTTTCGGTGAACTTCCGGTGGTTTTGTGAATATTGGGAAGATGTGCATTTTCGGGTATTTATTTGATTAATAGCATATAATATTAATTTATTAGTATTATTATTAATTAAATGGAATATAAGTGAAATAAGGGCAATTTGGGCATTTGAGGGAGTTAGTAAGGGTAATGAGGGAAAAGTCCAATTTGTGAGACCCAAGACTAGGTTGGACAAAATTGAGTTCTGAAGGGAATTTGAATTCATTTATGTTAACCGTGAAAGTTTGGTGGCCAGAGCTCTGAAAGAAAGGTTGGAGGCAGAAGATCCCGAAGTTAATCGTGAAAGCTGCGAATCGACTAAGGTATGAGGAGTATCGTTGTTCATGATTTTCTATGTATGCCTTTAGATGTGTTTATGGTTGGTTTATGATTTAAGGTATTTTGGGTTGGTTGTGGAAAATAAGGAACTTGATGATAAGGCTTTGAGGTTAGGGGTAATGGTATGTAACACTGAATATTGATATGAGAATGGAAACCTTAGACTTTGTGTCCAAAACCTTGGATCATTATATGTTTGACCCTATAGGAATAGGAATGTTCAAATGTGAGTAACTCTGATGCACTCAGAGTAATTGCAGGAAAATAGTGATTTAGGCAGTGCAAATGTTGCCAGATTGGCCTAATAAACCATAGATTTTGTGTCGTTATCTCCGTATGACCGTAGGGATGTTTTAGGGATGTTTTGGGGGCATTGGGTAAGTGAGTCGTATGAGTATTTAGATAAGAATCAGTTCTGGTCGTAACAGGTTTTTGCTGTCATCGCTTTGTTCGCCTAGCGAGCAAGCCAGCGAAGACTCGCCACAGGCTCACCTAGCGAGCAAGACAGCGAAGACTCGCCACATACTCTCCTAGAGAGCAAGCCAACGAAGGTTTGCTACCAACTCGCCTAGCGAGCGAGCTAGCAAACGTAGCAGAGTTTGCAAAATTGATCGTTTTGCAGCGATGTCGTGATGTGTAATTCTGGGATTTCTGGGATGGATTACCCCGAGTATGACAGTGGGTTTTGGGTGATGTATACATGAGGTTATGATAGTTCCTATGATGTATCGATTGAGTTAATATGATGAAATTACCATGATTTAATGAACTATGTGATAACATGAGATATGATGATTTTATGTGATAATGATGAGTATGATGAATGATGATGCACCATATGTTGTATTGTGAGGATTATCATTGTGACGTGTGCATCATGCATTCATGTGCATCCGGACTTCGGTTCAGGACCTCGATTGCTTTGGCTTCAATCCCACTGTGTGGATGTGAAGTATGTTGATGTGCTCCGATCCTATTGATGGGGATCTATGGAGGGTTGATGGCCCAGTGTCCATCACGCTGTGATGATTGGTACCACATGCATTAAGTCTATGTTGCATTTTCATTTATGAGCCTTTGTGTATAAATTATGACGTTGTGGCCTTTGAGGCATATTTGAGGATATGAATGTTTTGAATATGATTATGATGCCGTTTATGCATTAATTGTTATACATTGATTATTATGAATTGTTTTACTCATCCTGCTTGTTTGAATGTTACCTCTACGTGGGTAACGTGCATATGATCCAGTTTAGCCGAGGACGCCGGCGAGGAGTTAGTTTTGAAGTTTTTGAGTGTTTTAGTCTTTTGTTCAGCTTAGAGGGTCTTGCTCTGATATGTAACATCGGGTTGGGTTCCTTGAGTTGATTTTATACTGTTGACGTTATTTTGATTAATTTCCCTTTTTGAGGAAAACTTTGATTTATGTTTTGAGTTCCGCTGTTTATGATGTTTTGGTGTACTTTGGGAGAAACCCGTAGTTACGGAGTATGGACCTATTTTGATGACTTTGAGAAATGTACGCCCTTTTAGTGGCTTTTTAATGAGATTTATTTATTCACTCTGATTTATGTGTTATTTTGCCTTGATATTTTTGGGGTAGAAAAAGGGTGTTACATTAGCGGTATCAGAGCAGGTCGGTCCGTCCGGCCAAGTGTTTATATTGTTAATCCCCTGCCAGTCGATAGTGTGAGGATGAGTTGTTTCCTTCTAACTTTGTTGGTGGTTGTAGATGGCAGGAAGGAATGATCATGCTATTGCTGATGCGCTGGAATCACTTGCCCAAGTGATGGCTCAGAATGGTGGACCTCCAGATGAGTTCCGTGCTTTGGGAAAGTTTCAGAGGAACAATCCGCCAAATTTTATGGGTACTCATGATCCTGATGGTACGCAGAAGTGGGTGAAAGTGATTGAGAAGATTTTTCGAGTTATGGCGCGCATTGATGCGCAACAGGTATAGTTTGGTACGCATATGCTGGTAGAGGAGGCTGAGGACTGGTGGGATAACACTTGCCAGAGATTAGAAGAGGCGGGCATTGCAATAACTTGGACTGTGTTTAAAGAAGAGTTTCTGAGAAAGTATTTTCCTAAAGATGTTCGGGGGAAGAAAGAGGTGGAGTTCCTTGAGCTGAAACAAGGTAATATGACTGTGGCTGAGTATGCGGAAAGGTTTGAGTCTTTGGTCAAGTTTTGTCCGCATTACAACCGTGCTACGCAGAGATGTCGAAGTGTCTCAATTTTGAGAGTGGTTTGACACTAGAGATTAAGCAGGGAATTGGGTATCAGCAGATTCGTCGGTTTTTGGAACTAGTGAACAAGAGCAGAATTTATGATGAAGATATCCGAGCTCGATCTACTCACTACAAGCAGCTGAGTGAGAAGAAAGAGAAAGGTCAGTTCATGGGAAAACCGTATGTGACTTCTAGTGATAAAGGAAAGCAGAAGACTTCTGATGGGAAAAAGCCAAGTGGGGGAGCGGCTACTGCTCCAGGGAAGTGTTATAAGTGTGGCGAGCAAGGCCACCGTGCTGAGAATTGTAAAGCGCTAAGGTGTCATCGTTGTGGCAAGAGGGGTCATAAGGCTAATGACTACAAAGACGAAGATCCTACTTGCTTCAACTGTGGAGAGAAGGGACATATCAGTACCCAATGTCAGCAGCCGAAGAAGACTGCTACTGCTGCTCAGACAAGTGGCAGAGTGTTTTCTTTGAGCGGTGCAGAAGAAGCCAAGACGGATAACTTGATCAGAGGTACGTGTTTTATTAATGATGTTGAATTGATTTCTATAGTTGATACTGGTGCTACTCATTCATTTATTTCGCTTGAATGTGCTAAGAGGTTGAATTTGAATTTGTTTGCTATGAGTGGGAGTATGGTTATTGATACCCCAACTAATGGTTCTGTGACTACTACTTTAGTCTGTTTGAGCTTCCCTTTGACTATTTATGATAGGAACTTTTTGATGGACTTAGTATGTCTACCTTTGAATCAAATTGATTTTATCTTTGGGATGAACTGGTTGGAGTACAGCTATGTTCACATTGATTGTTATAGTAAGACTGTGAGATTCCCTGAGTTTGGTGATGGTGGAGAGTTGATGTTTGTATCCTCTAATCAAGTGGAAGGACTCTTAGAAAATGAGGCTAAGATGTTTGCTTTGTTTGCTTCGCTTCAAGTGGATTGTGAAGCAGTGGGCGTGGAGCTACCAGTTGTTCGGGAATTTCCTGAGGTGTTTCCAGACGACATGAATGACCTACCTCCTGAGCGCGAGGTAGAGTTTACTATTGAGGTGATACCGGGCACTAGTCTTGTATCGATGGCTCCTTATCGGATTTCTACATCTGAGTTAGGGGAATTGAAGAAACAGTTGGAAGATTTGCTTAAGAAGAAGTTTGTTCGACCGAGTGTTTCTCCGTGGGGTGCTCCTGTGTTGTTGGTGAAGAAGAAAGATGATAGTATGAGATTGTGCATGGATTATCAGCAGTTGAATAAAGTGACGATTAAGAATAAATATCCACTTCCGAGGATTGATGATTTAATGGATCAATTGGTGGGTGCTTGTGTGTTTAGCAAGATTGATTTGAGGTCTGGTTATCATCAGATTCGTGTTAAGCCTGATGATATTCCGAAGACAGCTTTCAGAACGAGATATGGACACTATGAGTATACTATGATGCCGTTTGGAGTTTCGAATGCACCTGGCGTATTCATGGAGTATATGAATAGGATTTTCCATCCTTATTTGGATCAATTTGTAGTGGTGTTTATTGATGATATTTTGATATATTCTAAGTCTGAAGAAGAGCATGTGCAACATCTAAGAGTTGTATTGCAGGTTTTGAAAGACAAGAAGCTTTACACCAAGTTGTCTAAGTGTGAGTTTTAGTTGAAGAAAGTGAGTTTCCTTGGCCATGTGATTTCTAGTGGAGGGATTGTTGTTGATCCGTCGAAGATTGATGCTGTGCTGCAGTGGGAGGCTCCAAAGTCTGCTACTGAGATTCAAAGTTTACTTGGGTTGGCTGGTTATTACCGTAGGTTTATTGAAGGTTTTTCTAAGTTAGCATTGCCATTGACTCAGTTGACTCGAAAGGGTCAAGCTTATGTGTGGGATGTTGCTTGTGAGAAGAGTTTTGTAGAACTCAAGAAGAAGTTGACGACTGCTCCAGTGTTGATTTTGCCAAATCTGAGTGAGTCCTTTGTGGTGTATTGTGATGCGTCGAAGATGGGCCTTGGAGGCGTATTGATGCAGAACGGTCAGGTTGTTGCTTACGCTTCCAGACAACTGAAGGTTCATGAAAGAATTTATCCTACGCATGATTTAGAGTTGGTCGCTGTGGTATTTGTGTTGAAGATTTGAAGACATTATCTATTTGGGTCCAGATTCGAAGTGTTCAGCGATCACAAGAGTCTGAAGTATTTGTTTGATCAGAAAGAGTTAAACATGAGGCAGCAAAGATGGCTTGAACTTCTGAAGGATTATGATTTTGAATTGAGTTACCATCCGGGTAAGGCTAATCTTGTGGCTGATGCGTTGAGTAGGGAGTCCTTGCATATGTCGATGCTTATGGTTCGAGAGTTGGAACTGATTGAGCAATTCAGAGATATGAGTTTGATTTGTGAAGACACTCCTAACAGTGTGAAATAGGGTATGTTGGAGCTGACTAATGGTATTCTCCAAGAGATCAGAGAAGGTCAGAGATCTGATTTGATTTTGGTGGATCGTCTCGCGTTAATTAATCAAGGTAACAGAGGTGATTTCCGGATCAATGAGAATGATGTGATGAGGTTCCGAGATAGAGTATGTGTTCCCGATGTGCCAGAAATCAGGAAGAGCATTCTTGAAGAAGGTCATAGAAGCGGATTGAGTATTCATCCTGGTGCCACAAAGATGTATCAAGACTTGAAGAAGTTGTTTTGGTGGCCTAGTATGAAGAAGGAAATTGCGGAATTTGTGTATGCTTGTTTGACTTGTCAAAAGTCGAAGATTGAACATCAGAGACCATCGGGTCTGATGCAACCGTTGAGTATTCCATAATGGAAATGAGATAACATTTCTATGGATTTTGTGACAAGTTTGCCGAAGACGTTGAAGGGATATGATTCGATTTGGGTAATTGTTGATAGATTGACTAAATCGGCTCATTTTGTGCCGATGAGGGTCAATTATTCATTGCATAAGCTTGCTGAATTGTATATTGAGCAGATTGTGAAGTTGCATGGTGTTCCATCGAGTATTGTGTCTGATAGAGATCCGAGATTTACATCGAGGTTTTGGGAGAGTTTGCAGGCAGCTTTGGGTACTAAGTTGAGGTTGAGTTCTGCCTATCATCCGCAGACGGATGGACAGACAGAAAGAACTATCCAGTCTTTAGAGGATTTGTTAAGAGCTTGTGTTTTGGATCAAGGTGGATCGTGGGATAGTTATTTGTCGTTGGTTGAGTTTACCTACAATAATAATTACAATTCTAGTATCGGAATGGCACCGTATGAGGCCTTGTGTGATAGGAGGTGTAGGACTCCGTTGTGTTGGTATGAATCAGGCGAGAGCGTTATGCTCAGACCTGAAATTGTGCAAGAGACGACTGAAAAGATCAAGATGATCTGTGAAAAGATGAAAGCGTCGCAGAGTCGTCAGAAGAGTTATCATGATAAGAGGAGGAAAGCACTTGAATTCCAAGAGCGAGATCATGTGTTTTTGAGAGTTACGCCGGTAATTGGTGTTGGTCGAGCTTTGAAGTCTCGAAAGCTCACATCGCATTTTGTTGGTCCGTATCAGATTTCGCAGAAGGTGGGAGAAGTAGCCTATCGGATTGCTTTACCGCCGTCGCTCACGAATTTGCATGATGTATTTCATGTGTCTTAGTTGAGGAAGTACATTCCAGATCCGTCACATGTGATTCAGATGGATGATGTACAAGTGCGAGATGATTTGACTGTTGAGGTGTTACCTGTTCGGATTGACGAACGAGAAGCGAAACAGCTACGAGGTAAAGAGATCCCCTTGGTGAAGGTATTGTGGGGAGGACCAGCTGGAGAAAGTTGGACTTGGAAACGTGAAGATCAGATGAAGGAGTCGTATCCGACTCTGTTTTGTGCAGGTAATTTTCAAGGACGAAAATTCTTTTAAGTAGGGGAGAGTTGTAACACCCCAAATTTAATCGGAATATGTTAATTAATTATTTAATTGAGAATATTCATGTTTCGGTGAATTTCCGGTGGTTTTGTGAATATTGGGAAGATGTGCATTTTCGGGTATTTATTTGATTAATAGCATATAATATTAATTTATTAGTATTATTATTAGTTAAATGGAATATAAGTGAAATAAGGGCAATTTGGGCATTTGAGGGAGTTAGTAAGGGTAATGAGGGAAAGCCCAATTTGTGAGGCCCAAGACTAGGATGGACAAAATTGAGTTCTGAAGGGAATTTGAATTCATTTGTGTTAACCGTGAAAATTTGGTGGCCAGAGCTCTGAAGGAAAGGTTGGAGGCAGAAGATCCCGAAGTTAATCGTGAAAGCTGCGAATCGACTAAGGTATGGGGAGTATCATTGTTCATGATTTTCTATGTATGCCTTTAGATGTGTTTATGGTTGGTTTATGATTTAAGGTATTTTGGGTTGGTTTTGGAAAATAGGGAATTTGATGATAAGGCTTTGAGGTTAGGGGTAATGGTATATAACACTGAATATTGATATGAGAATGGAAACCTTAGCCTTTGTGGCCAAAACCTTGGATCGTTATATGTTTGACCCTGTAGGAATAGGAATGTTTAAATGTGAATAACTCTGATGCACTCAGAGTAATTGCAGGAAAATAGTGATTTAGGCAGTGCAAATGTTGCCATATTGGCCTAATAAACCATAGATTTTGTGCCGTTATCACCGTATGACCGTAGGGATGTTTTGGAGGCATTGGGTAAGTGAATCGTATGAGTATTTGGATAAGAATCAGTTCTGGTCGTAACAGGTTTTTACTGTCATCACTCTGTTCTCCTAGGGAGCAAGCCAATGAAGACTCGCCACAGGTTCGCCTAGAGAGCAAGCCAACGAAGACTCGTCACAGACTCGCCTAGCGAGCAAGCCACCGAAGGTTCGCTACCAACTCGCCTAGCGAACATAGAAGAGTTCGCGAAATTGATCATTTTGCAGCGATGCCGTGATGTGTAATTCTGGGATTTCTGTGATGGATTACCCCGAGTATGACAGTGGGTCTTGGGTGATGTATGCATGAGGTTATGATAGTTTCTATGATGTATCGATTGAGTTAATATGATGAAATTACCATGATTTGATGAACTATGTGATAACATGAGATATGATGATTTTATGTGATGATGATGAGTATGATGAATGCTGATGCAGCATATGCTGTATTGTGAGGATTATTATTGTGACGTGTGCATCATGCATTCATGTGCATCCGGACTTCGGTTCAGGACCTCGAAATCTTTGGCTTCAATCCCCCTGTGTGGATGTGAAGTATGTTGATGTGCTCCGATCCTATTGATGGGGATCTGTGGAGGGTTGATGGCACAGTGTCCATCGCGCTGTGATAATTGGTACCACACGTATTGAGTCTATGTTTCATTTGCATTTATGAGCTTTTGTGTATAAATTATGACGCTGTGGCCTTTGAGGCATATTTGAGGATATGAATGTGTTGAATATGATTATGATGTCGTTTATGCAGTAATTGTTATACATTGATTATTATGAATTATTTTACTCACCCTGCCTGTTTGAATGTTACCTCTACGTGGGTAACATGCAGATGATCCAGTTTATCCGTGGACGTCGGCGAGGAGTCAGTTTTAAAGTTTTTGAGTGTTTTAGTCTTTTGGTCAGCTTAGAGGGTCTTGCTCTGATATGTAACATCGGGTTGGATTCCTTGAGTTGATTTTATACTGTTGATGTTATTTTGATTAATTTCCCTTTTTGAGGAAAACTTTGATTTATGTTTTGAGTTCCGCTGTTTATGATGTTTTGATGTACTTTGGGAGAAACCCGTAGTTACGGAGTATGGATTTATTTTGATGACTTTGAGAAATGTACGCCCTTTTAGTGACTTTTTAATGAGATTTATTTATTCACTCTGATTACTGTGTTATTTTGCCTTGATATTTTTGGGGTAGAAAAAGGGTGTTACACCAACCACGAGAATTTTTTTTCTATACTTGCAATCCATCCCAGATTATACTGAGCAAATATTTTCATGGCAAATGCTTTCACATGAAAGAAAAATGGATGCATGTGTTTAGTAATAAATTTCACAATGTTGTCAACCGAGGAAAGCAATAGATTTCTTAATGTTTTCTTTGATTGACAACATATGAATGTTATTACATAAGTACAACAACAACATCAACATCATTATGTGAGATAGGTTGCAAGGGCATAAAAAATGTTATGTTCAAAACAAAAGAACATTGAAGATTTTTTATATCTTGCAATCCATCCCAAAGAATGATGCTTGGGGCGGCTTCATATTAGTAAGAATTAGGGTAAAATCTTTTTAACGAATGCTTTTATAGTAAAACCTTATTATTTTATTCCACGGTGAAATAGAAAACCTAACGATTAAAACATTTCGTTTACACTTATAAACAAATAAATCATAAACTGTGATAGCTGAGAATCAAAGCTTGTACTTAGTTGATTTTTCACCTCGTTTTTATGAAAAATTGAGAGATTTTATGTTTTTTATTGTTTTAAATAATAAAAAAATAGCGCGTCTTGACTTTATACCTCAATTTTCTATTGTTCGAGGTGAAAGCTTCATCATGAAAAACGTTATTTGTTGTAGTGTCGTTCATAATTAGGAACATAGTTCATTCTTAAAAGGTGTTTCACTTCACCAAGTGACATAAACTTCTCTATAAATTGAGACACTTGGAAATCAGAATGTATACGAAAATAGAAATATACGCACCCATTTTCTCTACCATTTTAATTATTCTAAATCATCCTTTACTTTATTAACGCATGAGTAAAGTATATAAATCGTTTTTCTGTAACCGATTATCAAAAGATAAGCTCAGTGTTGCTACATATTTTTTACAACCACAATATCTGACATATTTTCTAAATCATCCTTTTAAGTACAATCTTCATCATCACCTTCTTTGTTCTAGTGCTACTACATATTTTCTACAACCATAATATATGATATTTATTACTCAAATATGATCACTAAATCAAGTTACCTACTTGATATTTATATAGACTCCGCCTTATTTTTATATAAAGTTGTTTTGTATGTACATTCCTAGCACTTTGAGAATGAGGATATGAGAAGAATGAGAGGAGATCTAAACACCCTACCAACATATCTCAATCAGTGATATGAATGTTACATTAATATTTCAAGTGATCTATCATGTAATTTAACTCATGAACATTAACGCACATTTTTGGGTTTAGTGAAAGATTATTCAACCTTGAAAATTCAAGCATCATAGAGAGAACTATAAGTCAAACTCCACCAAAACCATCTCAAAATGAACATAACCATTACAATCATAACTCCCTGAATGGTGAATTAAAATATAGGATCTCACCATCTTGGAGATATTCTGATAGAGACTGAAGTATTACTTCTCTACATTCTTAATCACTAAAAAGGAATAAGGAAGAAGGGTCCACATGGCATGACACTTTGCAACCCATAACAAGACAATGAGATACTAGAGAACACTATAAACGTGATGGAAATTCATATTGAATGGCTCCAAAAATGTGGAATTGATCAAGAATAATTGAAAACACTTAAATGTCTTACCTCGAGAGAGCGATGACTATGAAAGTATTTCTAAATTGAGGTTAGAAAAAGAAACATCCTCCCTAGGCGTGCCAAGGAGAAAAATGAAGAAGGAGTTCGTAAATAAATTCCTTTTAACGTTTGAGATTAATAAGGAGATAATGCAGTGAAGGATCAAACTTTAAGCCATGGAAAGGTACAAAGGAAAATGTACCACTAGGGGAACCAAACCTCCTTCAATGCAAGAATAGAAAATCAAAAAGCGGGTGTGACACTTTAAAGTTCATCGTCTTCTTATGTATTCTAAAGAGGGTTATACTTTTGTGGTTCTCAAACCTGTAAAAGAAATTAATCAAGTAACCTGGCTTGGAAGTAATCTCTAAATGCATGTGCTTGCATAATGAGCTTGTATCCTGCCTTGTTTCTCTTCTATTTTGGTCATGTCTTTGGCTGGGCGAGCCATTGCTTCTCTCGATGAGTTCTCTGCTACTCAATTTTTGTATTTTTTGTTTTCTTTGAATTTTTTCACCTGCACTCATGAATAACATAATTAAAATGTTCATATAGGTGTTTTATCTCATTAGTATGATATATTGGGGGGGGGGGGGGGGGTTTCTTGTGATTTCTTGTGTTTTAAGTTAAGAAGTGCTTATGTTAAATGAGTAATTTTGGATTTTATCAATTCTCCCTAACTTATTTTTTAATTTGTCCTGAAATAAAACTCATACAATACTCTAATGATTCTAATAATTCTGGTATGCATACTTCATTTATAGTTTATGACTCAATCAATCACTTTGGAATCAATTCTAATTTGGCACGATTCATTTAAATGCATATTCAAAATCAATACTATAACCATCGATAAATCATAGCACGAAGATGGAAATCTTGCTTAATTAAAGTATGTTTCAAATACAAGTTTAGATCAAGAGTTAATTTTCATCAGAATCATAATCTCATAGAATAACACCTAATTAGGTGGCGTTTACCTTACTTTCACACAATGCATATACTAAAAATCAATTTTTTATTTATTTCATATAAGAATGTATCACAAAATATGCAGTCAATCATGGATCATTGAGGTTTTTATTAGGGTTGTAAAGTCGTTGGGCTACAAATAATATTGTTTTTTATTCAAAAGTGCCTAGTTGATAAGAGAGCATGTTAATTTTTTCTTTAAAACTTCTCTTTATTTCTCCACTGACAAATTCCTTTTGATGATTTCTTTTTATTTTTCTTTAACATGTTGGTTCTTTCTTTTCTTTTTCCTTTTTGTTGCTTTTGTCAAAGTATCATTCCTTTATCTTTACTTTTGATCACCAATTTTTAACATACTTGACTTCTTTCTTTAATGAACCATTTCTCTCAAACTTTACATATGATACATCCTTAAATTTTATAATTATCTCTTATCCTTAAAACAATGTATCAACATTTTTTTCTTTTTAATGCTTAATGGTTATAATTTTTCAATAGTACGACTTGTTATGTTTTGAATAGGGTGCTCATCCGTCCTATTCTTAACAAAACCCTGTATGAGCTTTCGAAAGGGAATAAGCTCAATGTATCTCATATTCATGTATTCGGTTGTAAATGTTTTGTTTTGAACAATGGTAAGGAGAGCCTTGACAAGTTCGAATCTAAGGTCGATGAAGTTATCTTTCTTGGATACTCTCATACAAGTAAAACATATAAGGTATATAATAAGAGATTACTTATTGTTGAGAAATCTGTTCATGTTACTTTTGATGAAATTTATCCGAAAAATGTCGGAAAAGGTATTTCTTTACATGGTGCAAGTGTATCTTCAGAAGACATACTCAAGGACACTGAAAAGGGGATTGATCAACCTGAAGCAGTGAAACTTGAGGAGGAAAAAAATCACCATCATAAGGAGATTGAGGAGGATCATCCGACTAACAATTATGACCTTCCTCTAGCTTGGAAGTCCTTTAAAGACCATCCCATCGAACAACATTCTCGGTGACATTTTAAAGGGAGTGACTACGAGATCCAACCTAAGTAACTTCTGTTATCACTTTGCTTTCGTCTCTCAGATTGAGCCTAAAAACCCTAAAGATGCGTTACTCGATGAACATTGGTTCTTATCAATGCAAGAGGAATTAAATGAATTTAAAAGGAATGAGGTTTAGGACCTTGTCCCTCCTCTGCAAGGCCATCAAGTAATTGGCACCAGATGAGTGTTTAGGAACAAGCTTGAAGAAAATGGAGTTATAACACAAAACAAAGCGCGATTAGTGGCACAAGGGTATAACACTAAAGGAGGGCATAAACTATGATGAAACTTATGCTCTTGTTCCCCGACTCGAGGCTATACGCCTTTTGCTTGCTTACGCATGTGCTAAGAATTTCAAATTATTTCAAATGGATGTAAAAAGTGCTTTTCTAAACGGATACATCAATGAAGAGGTTTATGTAGCCCAACCTCCTGGTTTTGAATCCCATGAGTATCCTAATTATGTTTATAAGCTTAAACGTGCTTTGTACGGACTCAAGTAAGCCCCTAGGGCTTGATATGAACGTTTATCAAATTTCTACTAGATCAAGGGTACTTTAGAGGGAAGGTTCACACAACCCTCTTCATTAAACGTCAAGAAAAACACTCAATTTTGATACAAATTTATGTAGATGATATCATATTCGGATCTACTAACATGAATTTGGTCAAAGAGTTGTCTAAACTGATGCAGGGAGATTTCGAGATAAGCATGATGGGCGGGCTAAACTATTTCCTTGGATTGCAAATCAAGCAGCTTGAAGAAGGAACATTTGTGAGTCAGACGAAATATTGCCTTGAGCTTTTCAAGCGTTTCGACATGGCCAACTCCAAAGCAATTGACACATCAATGCCTACTTGCGTAAACTTGAGTGTGATGAGAATGGTAAGGATGTGGAGGTAAAGAAGTATAGAGTTGTTGCGGTGAGAATCGAATATCAAGCTATTGAATTAACTTGAATCACAAATCATGAAGTTCACCACCGAGCTTTGATTTATCCAAAGGAAAGGGTAAAGATCGAAGAAAACCCTAAGTGCGCTGTGTAAAAACACATCTAAGAGATATAAGGTTCGGGGGTTGGTTATACCTAGGGAAGGTGTTAACATCCTAAGTATCTGTAGTACTCTACAGGAACCTCTTGTTAGTATTTGTGTTATGCTAAAGTTGCTTCCTAAAGGAAAAATGCTAAGGTAAAGATCTAAAGTATATACAAAGTATACTCGCTAAGACATCACATATCGTGCCTACGTATCCTGACGGGAATGGAATCAGAGCAACCGTAGTTCCCCTCAACAGGGGTGATGAACTCTTGACTGTGGTCAAGGTTCCAAGGGGGAAAGTAAATATCTGCGGTGAGACACCTACATAGAGTATGACGACTCTAAACTAAAGTTAAGTTAACAAGGAAGGGAATGTCCACGGCGGGACGACTAAATAGAACCCGGTGACTCCAAGTCCTATAGCAAAGGTAAACAAAGGAAATGTCCACAGCGGGACGACTACCCGGAGAACGGCGACTCCATACCTAAGTTGCAAAAGTTAACAGAAAGTTAGTTGTTAGTGAGCTCGGACAACACGAGAATTATTAATTAAATTAAATATAAATATTTTATAAGATTAATTAATAATTTAATTAATCAAATTAAAAAAACATATTTAAATCAATTAATAATAAAAATATTTTCACATTTTAAAATAAAATAATTAAAAAAAATTAAATGTTACAAAAATAAATAAATAAAAATTGAAACAATCCTTTTTTACATTTTTATATTTATCACTAACTTAATGAAAATGTTAAAACACAAATTGTTAACATATTTTTGAGTAATTTTCTAAATATTTTTCAAATAATAATTAGGCTAAAAAAAGCTAAAGAGTAATTAAAATGTGTTTTCTTTTATTTATCTCTAATTACACAAACTAAAAGAAATAAATAAAAATAAATAAAAAAGGTAGAACCAGATCTACTGCGTGCGTGCCAATTCCTATCTTGTGTCGGTTTATTTTTTAACACTGGCAGATATGACTATTTTCTAAGTGACTAATAGCATATAACATATATATTATTTAAAATTTTAAAAAACAAGACAATATTGTTATAATACCTAAAACTATATGCATATTAGTATAGAGCTGCAACCATATATATCATATAAAGTTTAAAAACAAGACTGTATTATCATAATAACTAAAACTATATGTATATTATCAGTATAAAAATGAAAACAAACATTACTAACAATTAGTATGTAAGTTCACATGTAGTAAAAAAAACCTTAAAACCATAAAAAATAAATGCAGCGGTTACATGCTTACAATGGTGAGTCGGGCGAAAAATGTGGCGTTGTGCCTTGTCTAAAAGAGAGAACGGGTTACGCCGTTCTTGTAGAAGAAAATGGAGTTTATTGGGAAGATGATGAGGAAATGGTTTTGGTGGATTTGTTGAGTGAAAAAGATGGTCTGTTAGTGAATATTGAATAGAAGATATAGATTATGGGTTAAAGTTGTATGAAGATGGAGTAGTGGAGATAAATAGAAGCTAGGAAGAGAATGTTAATGATATTGCTTGGAGGTTGTTTCATTTAGTGAAAATAACGATTAAAGATGACGAAGAAAAGAAAGTGAGCTGATAAGGTTATTGTTATTACTATGAAAAAGGTGATGATATGTATTGTTAGTTAGAAACAAGAGGAAAGTTATGTGTGCTTTGCATTATAAAAAAAACTATATAAAAAAAAAATGATGTATGTAGTTCTGTCAAATGAAAAATGAGTGGTGATGCGAGTGGCCTTTAGCCAAGTGACAAAGATCCAGTTTTGTGTACGGGAACAGGGAGGGAATATAAAGTTTAGGAAGTGTATAAAAAATGCTTTTTCCTTCCTGCCATCTTTTTTAGTAATTTATTTTTAAAATGTCATATGTTACAACAAATATATTAAAATGCCACAATTTTAAAAAATTTGTTTGTTTGACACAAGGTGCCGCCCTTTTAATGGGCGGAACTGTCCAATGTTTTTTAGGTGCCACCCTTTCAATGGGCAGCATTGTCCAAGTCTATTTTTCTTTTTTTACGTTTTAATTATTTTTATTTATGTATTATATTTAGTTAATTATGAAAAATAATAATAATAATTAAATTATAAATAATAATTATTAAATTATAAATAATAATTATGAAATAGATAATAATAATAAAAAATAAAATAGTACATTAAAATAAAATAAAATAAAAATAATTATTTTAAAATAGTAATAATTAAAATAAAATAGTACATTGAAATAGATAATAATAATTATAAAATAAAATACAATAAATGAATTGAAATAAATATTTATTTATTCTTGAAATTAAAAAAGTACATTAAAATTCCTATCCACCCTTAATTAATTTTTACCCGGTCGACGTAAGCATTGGTGAGTTCCACAGCCAGGAGCGTGTACATTTCTGGTAGACCTTCTACGATCAACATCAATGTTTGGGGGGTGTGTAGAAGGTCCTGCATCATTGCTAGGGTTCATGAATTCAGCGACCATATCATCACTTAAATCGTCCATACTTTGTATCATCGCTACACTGCCATAGCTTAATCTTGTTCCCTCATTACTCCAACTTGGTAGGTTTAAAGGTGGCACTGTGTTAGTCATGTAAGGGGTGTATGGATGTTGGTCTTGAGATGAATTAATGGTGAAGGTTTGTGAGGGGTAAAAAGGAACTTGTGGTTGGGGCATTTGGTAGCTCTATTCTTGTGGCGTAGGTTGAGGGAATGAGTATTGGTTATATTGGGTGTATGAAGATGTTGGGTTTTGTTGTTGGGTGTTAAAGGGGGTTGGGTTAAATGATAGGTAAGGTTGCTGGTAGTGTTGGCTTGGGGTATAAGGTTGTTGTGTTGGGTTGAAAGGTTGTTGGGTGTTGAATGTTTGTTGTTGGGTGTTAAATATTTGTGGTTGAGTATTAAATATTTATTGAAGGGTGTTAAATGTTTGTGGTTGGGTGTTACAAGCTTGTCTGGTGTTTTGGAAGTTTGAAGAAGTTGGTTGGTTACGAGGGTCCCATAAGTATCTATTTTGTGATAGATACAAAATGGTCACAAATCAATACTAATTCATGTATTCCCTATTGGGTTTACATTCGGTATCCATGACATTTCCTTGTAGAACAGTTCGACGACGATTTATCCAGTGCTGACGTTCTTGTCTGTTATGGTCTCTCCAATTATCGAATTTCCATTGGTCGTTCGTTGTACTCTTGTGGTACCTCTCCATGCATGTAGGTGGACCAAGAATGTCTTGTTGAATTTCGAATTGGAGTTTCACTTTAATGTTTGTGTCACCAACAACCGCTAACCCATTGACACGGAGACCTAACAACATATGGACATCCTCTAGGGTCACTGTGGATTCACCTGTGGGGAAGTGAAAAGTGTGAGCTTCTGGTCGCCATCTTTTGCACAAGGCGAGAAGAAATTTGCGATCAATTCCATATGATGTTATCTTGATGACGTGACCGAAACCCGCTTGAACCAAATATGGTTTGATAATTTCATTAGGCTCTATGTACTTATGTGAGCGTGGTTTGAAATTTTTTTCATCCTACAAAAAAATATTTTAAATAACATTATTAGAATGTAACAACTTAATATTTTAAATATTTTAAATAAAAAATTAAATAATATTTTAAATAACTAACATAAATATTATAATGTTATTTTAAGTAAGACAAATAACATTATAACATTTTAAATAAATTTGTAAATATTAACTTAAATAATATTTTAAATTTGTAAACTTTTAAATAACATCATAAATTTTTTAAATAAGTAAAACCATTTTAAATAAGTAAATTTGTAAAGATTAACTTACATAAGATGCAATGTTTGCAAGTGTACCGCGATGATCATCTCCTAAGCTTAGTAAAACCATTTTTGAGATGAGATGGTAGTAGCGTGGTAGTAGAGATTTTTTAAGTGGTAGTAGAGATTTTATAGTAGAATTATATAGGTAATAATTATATAGTAGAGATTTTTTAAGATTGATATGTAGAGATTTTTTAAGAATGGTATTTATAGGAGATTAATGTAGGTAAGAATTAAATTGAGTGTTGTTAAGAATTAAATAGATGTTGGTGAAAAATAATATTGAGATGTACGTGTCTGCATGCATGGGAGCAGAACACCTTTAATGCGTCTGACTGCTACCCTTTGAATGGGCGGCACATTACTTTATGTCTGCCAGCCGCAACACCAATGGGCAGAATACCTTTAATGTCTCTGATTGTCGCATATGCAATAAGCGGCACCTTTATTCCTTTTCTGACTGCCGTTAATGCAATGGGCAGAACCCCTTAATTGTGTCTGACAACCGCCCTTTCAATGGGCGGCACATTTATTCTTCTGTTGACCAATTCCAACGTGTAATATTCTTGCATGCATCTTCAAACATTTATTCTTCTATCATTTGCTTCAAACATTTATTCTTGCATGCATCTTCAAACATAGAATCTTCTAACATTTATTCTTCTATCTTTAAACATTTATTCAAACATTTTCATACTACTTCTTCATACATCTTATATAATGTCTACTAGTCAACAATATATTGTTAATACTCATTACAATGGGAGTGTTGTTGTATTAGATGAAGTGGGTTTGATCTTTGAAAACACTGATGTAACTCATTTCAGTGTTAATAAAAAATCATCATTCCAACATTTTAAAGACACGGTAGAGATGAAGGTGCAAGCAAGATCAGTTACATAGATTACGTACAAAAATGCTGTCCACTTCGGGGACCATCGCTTTAAATTTGTTCCATTAAAGGTTCGTGACGACGAGGATGTTGAAACGATGTTCTCGAATCATGAACGTTTTGGGTTTCAGCATATTGAATTCTATATAACATTTGCACAATCTTAAGAAACTCAAATTTATCAGGTCATCAATCCATCCATAGAGGAAACGCCAACCATAATTCCTCTCGAAGATGTTAAAGAAGAAGACGACGAAGAAGAAAACGTGGCATAGATTGATGATTTATATACTACTTTGTTTGAGGAAGAAAACAGTGTCAACGAAGTCAACAGAGATGAACAACACATTCTAGTTGAGAATGTATTCAGCCCACCAGCGCATATGACAACCCTGCCGCTAAATGTACAAGGAACATCATTTGAATGGCCACGGAATCCTCATATTCCAATGGAGGGTGACATAGAAGTCGATAACCAATTTAAAAATAAAGCTGACTGTGTGGCTGCCATTAAGAAATATCACATGAAACACTGCATGAATTATAAAGTGACATATTCCGACAAGAAGAGATACATAATTTGTTGCAAGAATGATTCCTGCAAGTTTTATCTATTGGCATCCTACCGAAAAAGAAGTGACTTGTGGGAGATAGGCATTATGAACCCACCCCATAGTTGTTTAACAACTATGTTTAACCAGGATCATCAAAAACTAACCTCGCAGTTAATGTCTCAAAAATTAATGCCATTTGTAGACAAGGATCCTTTTATTAAGGTTAGTGTTTGCATTAGTAAAAAATTTTCTGAATACAATTTTACTCCGTCTTACAGAAAGACATGGATTGCAAGGAATAAGGCAATTGAACAGGTGTACGGTAACTGGGAGAACTCATACAATGAACTTCCACATTTTCTGTTAGCACTTAAAAAATTTGTTTCGGGCACTATGCTGGAAATAAAAACACTACCCATGTATACAGCTGACGGAACACTTGCTGAAGGGAAACACATCTTCCACTGGCTATTCTGGGCATTCCAACCATGCATCAGAGGTTTTGCCAACCTTGTTGAGTCATTGAATGTTGGGGAAGACATGTTGAGTCATTGACAGTATTCTAGCCGAAAAATGGACAAGGGCATTTGATGGAGGTCAACGTTGGGGACACATGACTACCAACCTTGTTGAGTCATTGAATGTTGTCTTTAAAGGCACATGTAATTTGCCCATTACAGCATTGGTAAAGGCAACATATTATAGACTGAGATCTTTATTTGTTGAAACGGGTGCAAAGTGGAGTGCTGTGTTGAATTCTGGCCAAACATTTATAGACAACTGCCTCAAGGGGATGAAAGAAGAAACAACAAAATCCAGCACACATCAAGTCATAATTTTTGACTACACTAACAATGTTTTCAGTGTGAAGGAGACAATGGACCATGTTGAGGGGAAGCCTAAGGGACATTATAAGGTCGACCTCTTGAACGGGTGGTGTGACTGCGGAAAGTTTCAAGCATATCGTGTCCCTTGCTCACATGTTATCGCTGCATGTTCGAATGTGTGCCACGACGCTTATGCTCTTTTGTCCGACGTTTATAGGGTTACAAACCTGTTTGGGGTTTATAACACAAGCTTTCTAGTGTTGTTGTACGATGAATATTGACCCGTTTATGAAGGAGATCAAATTTGGCATAACCCAAGAATGCGGAGGAACAAGAAAGGTCGCCCGGTGAGCACACGTATTAGAACGAAAATGGATAACTTTGATAAGCTTGAGAGAAAATATTCCATGTGTCGTCAAACGGGCCACAATCGAACCCGGTGTCCCAATGTGGGAACAAGTAATCGTTAGTGTTTTTATTAATTATCATGTATTAAATAATATTAGTTAATGATATCAATTAATATAAATTATGTATTAAATAATATTAATTATATTAGCTTCACTATCTCTTACTAAATAATATTAATTATTATTATCAACCTATATTAATATTAAAAATATTAATTAATATAAATTAATTTTAAAATTATATTAATATTTAAATTATATTAATATTATTATATATTAATTGATTATATTAATATTAACATTATTAGTATTGGTAATATTAATATATATATATATATATATATATATATATATATATATATATATATATATATATATATATATATATATATATATATATATATATATATATATATATATATATATATATGTATATTATTAATATTTAAAATGACTTAAAACGTAAACATAAAAAATAAAAACATTATTACACACTACCGCCTATTAGAAGGGCGACACACTATAAATTAAGACACTGCCGCCCATTGAAAGGGCGGCACCTTTGTGCCAGTAATCTCAGTTTTTATGAAACTATGACATTATGGGATTTAATTTGAAAAATATGGCATTTTGAAAATAAAGTTTTAAAAAGATGGCAAGACACTGGAAAATTCATATCAAGTATCTGGTACAATGTTGTTTCTCTTTTCACAGATTAAGCTAAAGTACAACATGGCTTTTGTAAAACTTAGTTATTAAGTGTTGCTTATAATAATAATAATAATAATAATAATAATAATAATAATAATAATAATAATAATAATAATAATAATAATAAAAAATTGAATAAAATGAAATAAACTATTTAAAATAAATTAATTTTATTTTTAAAATCTGATTAATTTAAAGAAGGCTTAATTGCAACTATGGTCCCCCTATTTTGTATTTTTTTGAGTTTTTGTCCCCCATTTTAAAAAGCACGATTTTTGTCCTTTTTTTAAGTTTTGAGTTTGATTTTAGTCTCCTCTCCAATTTTAAATTTTTTTTAATGATGTGACACTATCTAAGATGACGTGTTTAATGCCAAGTTATTTTTAAAAAATTAATTTAAGATTTTTTTATTGACTAGGATAATTAACTTATTAATATTATTTTAGCTAGTTAATTAATCAAAATTTTAAATGAAACTCTTTGGGCCTTTAGTTATTGGCCCATGTCTTTGGTCCATCTTTCTAATCCACAATTGAATTGTTGTGTTTGTTTCAGCTTTATAAACACTTTTATGTCTTATACAAAAATCATTGTGAGACGTCTAAAAGACATTTTATATTACAACATTATCTCCTTCTTTTCCATAACAATAAGAAGCATAAGTTAATTAATTAATTAACAAAATTTTGATTAATTAAATAATATTAATAAGTTAATTATCCTAGTCAATAAAAAAAGTATTATATTAATTTTTTTAAAATGACCTGGCATTAGACACGTCATCTTAGATAGTGACACATCATTAAAAAAAAATTAAAATTGGAGAGGAGACTAAAATTAATCTTAAAACTTAAAAAAAGGACCAAAATCGTGGTTTTTAAAATGGGGGGACCACAACCCAAAGAAATACAAAATAGGGGGATCATAGTTGCAATTAAGCCTTTCAAGAATTATTAATTAAAAGTAGAAATAAAAGCGGTAAAAACGAGTAATCAGTACGGTATCGAAGTGCTCAGAAAAATAAAATGAGTACACCAAAATGACCAGTAAAAAAAGTAAAAAAAAACAATTCGAAAAAAATACAGCGTTAGATCAAATTTCGAAATAATTTACTCGCTAAAATGGCTTAAGTTGTCCGAAAATGCGACCGAAAAATTAAAACGAACACGCCAGGTTAAACTATGCAAAACATAGATTAATATCACTGATGTTTACAGTCTCGATTTTAAAAGTTTTCTGTCCACCAATTTTACGCATAATTGACTTTTGATTTGACTGATTCGGCTGTAAATCCAACAAGTTTATTTCAGTTGATAAATTGGATATTATGCAAGATGCAAGAGATGATAAACTATATAGACTATACAAATGATGATGAAATCCAAGGGCAAAATTTGGGGTATGACAAGAGGTATGATATGTTCTCTCCTCTATCTCACTGCATCTGGGCCAGATATAATGTTTAGTGCTTGTATGTGTGCGAGGTACCAATCATGTTCCAAGGAATCACACTTGAAAGCCGTAAAGTGCATACTTAGATCATTGCATCTAGACATATCTCTTCCACTTCTCCTCTTCCCAAAATCTCTACAATACCTAAAAATCCTATCTCACCAAACTTCTTCAAGATCACAAGGTTTCAATTGAGTTCTTCATCAATAATTCAAATTCAACCTACTGTTCATCCTCTTCATCAGTTCAACTTCATGGATAACAGAAGAGTCATCGGGAAAAGAGCCACAAGAGCTCCGACATCACAAGCTGGTACTTCCCAACCTAGGGCAAGTGTTCTGGTAACTTCTCTTTCTCTACTCCCTGCTGAATTTGCTGAATCATATGAAAAGAAATTTAGCAAAAGATCTATTGTGAAACAATTTGTCTATTATCACAAAACTTCTGAAAGAATGCACATTCAGGAAGTTCTCAAACTTCTGGATTTTCAAGACTTTAATCTATTTTTGGAATGTGACACGAAGTATAATGAAGATCTCATTCGATTATTCTTTAGGGATCTTCAGGGAAAATTTGATGGTTATGAGTACAATTGTAAAATAGGCGATAGAAGAACTTCGGTAAATGATAGAGTTTGAAAAGATTTGTTTAACATGTGTTCACTCTCTGCTCCATTTCCTAAGGTCACTAACACTAGAACTGCTGATGGTTATGAGTTTTAGGAAGCCTTAAACTCAATGTTGAAGAAACCCTTTACTGACCAGATTGTGGCTAGTGATCTATTTCTTAAATCAGTAACTACTGGTCGGTTGAAGCCAGTTGATCGAATCCTGCAATGGATAATATCTCACATACTTTGGCTTAAGAAGGGAGGTTACTCCAGGGTCGACCAGGCTAAGGTCCACTTGGTTTACATTGTGAAAAATAAAATAAAAATCAGTTGGCCTTATTGTGAGCAGGATTTATGCTTTGAGGGATTTCGATAGAGGCAATACTTTATCCTATACCTCATTCATTCAAAGTGTGAATAATCGTGTTGATGTGGTTGTCCAAGGGATTCAATATATCTCTTTTACAGCTAATCAAGAATTTTGTCAAAAGACCTTGGCAATGATGGGTTACTTGTGAGATAAAGAACAGAAACGCTACAGGTTCATAGTGAAGGTCTCTAGCTCACGGCTCCAAGAGTCAGATGAAGATGAAGAAGAAGAGGAAGAAGAAGAAGAAGCCGATCATGCAATGGATCCCTATGCAAATCAGGGATGAGGTGAATGGTAACAAAAATGGATGGACTACCCTTGGTTCAGATTATATGCCTTCAACAAACAACTGGAACCACCAAGAGTCCTATTACATACCTCCCTCTCCTCCGCGTCCTTAACAAAACAATGATGAAGTTCTTGAGATGTTGAGAAATATGCAGCTCCAACAGTAGAATTTTGCTAATCGCTCAAGATGAACGGTACACGGCATTGCAGAAACAGATTCAGGCTCAGACCGATAACTTTAACTTGTTCGCCACCACCGTCATGTGACATTTTGATAATATGGCTGAAACCACTATAGGTCACAATCGCGCTCTTACGACAAGCTTCAACATTCTCAACATGGTTATTTTGGAACTCACTGAGCGATTGGATCAACAACAACCTCCACCAGCTCCATACTATTATTTTAGAGGAAGAGGCCATCCATTTAGGGGGAGGAGACCTTGAGGATGATATTGTTTATATATAGTGCATATCATGTTATCTTTTGTTCATCTCATTTTATGTTTACCTATCTTTATGTTTGTTTTTGTTTGTGAATTGGAGATATCTTGGAACGTGGTGTTTGTTTAATGCACTTCGTTTTTTTATGCTTCTTGTCCTATTTATCTTCATAATCTTTTCCATTAACATCATTTTATATGGATGCTTGTTAATGTGTATCTGTTGCAAAATATGTGAGTGTGCTCAATTAGATTTTTATATTTTTTCTTTGACCTTGTGCTTCTCTCTTTTTGATGTTGTCAAAGAGGGAGAAGAGACTAAGCAAAAGCAGCAATTCATCTTACAAAGATTGATCAAGCTTTTAGATTGTCTCTTGGAAGAATGCATAAAATCAAGGAGAGGATGATACTACTCAAAGTACTCGATTTTGCTATTGTTTTGCCATCATAAAAAAGGGGGAGTATGTGAGAGCAAGTTGTCTCAATCCTTATTTTAATGATGTCAAAACGTGTCTAGTTAGTACTTTGTATTTTGGATGGTATTGTCGAGTCTCATCTGTATTCGTAGTTCTCTCATGCACGAAAATATTTCAAAAACACGAGTCTATTCATATAGAAAAGCATCATATGTGTTTTGTGTGTGTTTGATCCTTTTGAGAAACTTAGGTGTGCATAAATATTGTTAGGAAGACCAAATCATGTTCAAAAAGTCATTTTTAGAAGTTTCGAAAGCTTGAGTCGACTTCAAGCCCTGCTTAGGTCAACTCATGTAATGTAGATTTTAAGCTTTTGCTCTCAGGTGTGCCCGCGTCGACTCTCCGGTCAACTCATATTGTTAGTGTTTGAAATTGTCATTTCTGGAAAAGTTTGTGTCGACTCATGAACCTATTCCAGTCAATGCATAGAGTCAATTTTTGCACAATTCTAAAATCAGGTGTGCTCAGGTTGACCCCCTATTTTCTTAGGTGAATCGTTTGCTCGAATCACTCTAATTTTCTGATATGTTTGATTTTCAAATTACTGTTATGGTTGTTATTTGGTCTTAACTTCATATATATTCTTTTTGGCTCATTATTTTAACTAACAACAAGAAAAGTGAAATATTGACACTGACTTTATCTCATTACCTTCATCCCCTTTCTTGCATTTTCTCAACAACTACACATAACAATTTTTGTTGATCATTCTGCATCATTGAGGTGATAATGTCCAAACATAGGATATTGTATAGGGCTTGGGTTAAGAGATCGGTGGGTTTTTCTTGAATAAAGCGGTTAAAGTTTTATTCTCTAAGAAACTTGAGGTTTTGGGGGTCTTTGCACATATCATTTCTTCATAGATTCAACTGAGCGAAGGTGATTGAAGAACGCGTGGTTCGTTCAATCTAGTAGAGATAATCGGAGGATTATGGAAGAAATATTTGGGTTCGAGTTATGTGTAATTGAAATCAGCCGGGAAAAAGAGTTGAAGATTGTTGGGTTGTTCAGACGAGTAGCTGAAATCAGAGGTTTATTCAACATATTCGAGGCACTTCATTCGACTTGAATCAAGGGGAGAGAAGGCATAGTTTCAACATCAACATCTAAGCTTGAATGTGTGGTTACTCTTCCTTCTCTTGTACAAACTTTTGCAACAGGTTAATATGGATGTCAATTCTATATCTAGAATTGAGGACAGACGTACCCCAAGCAAGGACGAAGGGGGAACTTCCTCAATAAATTTGGTGTTGTTCTCTCTTTCACTATTTTTCCATTTCTGAATTGTTAACGTTTGTGTATAATCAAACTGCTCGATAAAAATTCTGGTATATTGTAATGCTGAAAAGTATTTTGAAAACTCATTGCAATCATTTTGATTGTAGTTGGAAAAGTTTTGCACTACCATTACTTAGAGAATTTCACTTGGGGTGTTTTTCACACCAAGCGTTCAACAAATTGATCGCACACAAACCATTTGTGTTGTTGTCAATTTGAGTTTAATTTTCACAAGCCATTGGAAATTGAACAACCTTAAGTGAGTCTAATTGTATTTATTGGTGTTCAAATATTGATTTGTTTTCTCATTGGACTCGATATTCCATCTTGGCTTATCGCATATCCGATCTTTTTAGTAATGATTCGTTTAGACGACCTTAATTCTTCAGTTGCTTATGTATAAATTTTTTAAAAACCAAATTTATTTTAAGCATCAACTCTGTTTAGGAATTAGTGATCTATTCAACGTCCATTCTATATCATTTTCGTCGTCTAACACCTTGGAATTGCATGTTTTGTTTTGATCTTGTTTTTCTTCTTTGAATTTTGAAATTATAATTTTACTCAGAGTGCAAAAGTTCAAGTATGAGGGAATTTGATCAGTGCATTTTGATGCACTTTCTTCTACTATTGTAATTAGGAAAATCTATAGTTTATTTTATTATTTTTACTATTTTAGTGTGTTTTTATATTTAAGTTTATTTCTGGATTTATTTTATTTTCGTACTTTATTTTCAACTTAAACTGTTATTTGATACATTTTCATTGTGCAGACCATAACTTGATCCACAAGAACCAGATTGATGCATTCTTATAGGTGTTGGAAAGCTGAGGCTAAAAGTTTAATGTTGAAATCAAAAGATGATTCAGAATGCAAGAGAGTTGAATAATTCAGTTTAGTTCTAGACTTAATAAGTATTTAGTTTTTGAGCCGATTTTGTTTAGTTTTCAGGTCAGATGCTTTTAGGCCCAATTTCTCTTATAACATAAAAACCTATGGCCTCGGTACGGTTTATATCTTGAAATTTTTAGGATACAATATTGCTTGTACAATTCACGGAGAACTAAACACCAAGGATTGACCTCCTGATTCATGTTTCCGCAAATACTTTGAGGTTTTATATTTTCAATCCAATTTCTTTTCCCTTTCAATATTCTATATATTTTATAGGATTAATTCGAGTTATATAGATTCATGTTGATTTATTTCGATTGATTTATGTTCTTTGATTTGTATCGCGTTTTAGCGTTGTTTTACCATTAAATTGCGTATGTTGAATCACATTTTCTTAATTAGTGAGTGTTGAACCCGTTTACTTCATTCAGATAATAGGAGTGTAAACCACATAGTGTCAATTTTTTTTTAATTGATTATGTAATCGAAAGGGGAATATAATCTGCTTAGGATTTTGGATTTATATTTATCGACGATAAGTTGGAAAATAAAAAATCATGTTGACTCGTTTTATCTTATTTCATAATCACTTATTTTCCCTGTATTCTCAATTGAATCTAAAATCTCATATATCATTTTCTTATTTGGTTAATTTTTTCAAGAGTCCTTGCGATACGATTCGACTGTCGCTTCCTTAACTACAATTTTATTTACTCGTTTTGACCCGTGTGCGACAGTGAATCACTAATATATAATATTTTTAATAATAATAATAATAATAATAGTAACAATTAAAATGGTGATAAATGGTGGTTCTAATGTTAGTTTGTAGTGTTTAGAGTGGTGAACAATGATGATGATTAGTGATAGTTCATAATAGTGGTCAATGATGGTGGTGGTGGTGATTAGTAGTGGTGAGAGTGACGATTTTTAGTGATTATGGTAATGATAATAATAGTAGTTAATGGTGGCAATTTGAGTGGTTTATAAGTAATAATCAATAATTGTGATTAAATTGGTGATTGTAGACCGATGAAGTGGTGATTAGATTAGTGGTCGGTGGTAGTTATAATAGTAGTATGCTTTTGTCAAATTGGAGAAAGTAAATGGATAGAGTAGTGATTAGAGGTGATAGTTAGTCATAGTTAATATGGTGGTTAATAGTGGTTGAAATGATAATTGATGATGATTAAAATGGTGGCTCTGATGGTCAAAGTGAAAATCAATTGTGCTTAGAGTGATGGTCAAATCAATGGTCGCCGAACATTGAAGTGACATCTCAACATTGAAAAAAACAAAAACAAGTTACTATTATTATGATTAAGAAAGAAAATTTTACTTGTTAAAAGTAAATATGTAACAACGCTGAGTGATAAAGGACTTTTAAAGATTTTAGAGTTCGTTGTAGAGTTTAAAGTTACATCAGGTGAGGAGGTGAAAAACTTGATGTATCTAATATTTATGTGTGAATATGAGATTGGATCTTTCAATTATAAAGTTGAGATATTTATAGAAAACCACTTGAGCCTGAACTAGGAAGCCAAAAGTGTTCATGGGCTAACAACTATCCTAGACTCACTAAAGTAGTTTTAAATTACTTGTGAATTAAGATTAAAGATAATTTATAAACAAGAATCACACTTCTCACATCTAAAATAGATAATACCTCAAGCCATAATGATACGACCTTGAGATCAATCAAAACATTATTTAAAAATCGAAATTCAAAGTAATTTATATTAACACTCACACTTCTTATTTTAACTAAACATCCATTTTAAAGGATAAAGTTGTGAGAGTTTTAACACCAAAAAAAAGACAATATCACATAAATTCATTAACACATAAAGAAAGAAAGTAAAAAAAACCTATATCTTTCTATGTATGGAAGGTCTTCTAAATCATTGTCTATTATGGAAAGTGCTTTAAAAACATCAATTATAAAGGAGCACGTGAAGATGAGAAGTTAAAACATATAAAACTTACACTGTCAGAAGTTCTATACAGTAGAAGGGGGTGCCTCGTGCCCACACTGCCACCGCTATTAATTAGATTTCACTATAGTCACAAATTGATCTGCAAACTGCACAGCATCGGCGCCGCTATCAATTGTAGACAAGCTCTTAATATTTCCTCCTAATAACTTCTCTAATGTCTATACAAAGTTATTGCTGTTATTATATCATAGTATCGTTATAGTACATGCACGACATGAGTAAACATCTTTTCTAAACCTAATAAAGATGAATTCCAGTACAAGTACCAGTTTCTCATAAATGTCGAGTTTCAATTATTTTTCTCCTTTAAGCTACGTAACAGCATGATGTCAATAAGTTTTAATTCTTATGTTTTCTTGTTTTTTTGTTTACGCGGCATAAAAGTGGCTTCTCATTTATGTTTTTGATTTAGGGTTTTATTTTATTTTTGTTCTACTTTAAAAGTTTTTCACTTTGTTTTGCTTTATTGGTGAAGAGATGAAAATATAGACAAGTTAAAGAGAGTATGGGTTTATGTTGTCGAGATTATACTTGTAATTCATGTGATAAGAATGCAGCGAAGACAAATCCAACCATCACTATAATACATATCTGCAAACTTTTTATTTAAGTTTGTACTTGTTCTGTTCAAGAACGAAGGGATGATAGGAGTGGTTGGATCGAATGATGCTTGCACTAGAGCTGAGTTCCGATAAAATGGAGCGAGGTTGACCTATAAAATAAGTATTTTAATTCTAAGTCGGTAAGAGTAAGAGAAATGAAGGATGTAATCTCAATTTAGAGTGAAATTCGTACCTGAAAATGATACGTTAATTTTTTAAATAAGAAAATTTGTTAGAAACTAAAATATGAAAATGGGCGTAAACTGTGGCTTAGAATAAGTTTTTAGATAGGGTATTACGAGAATGTTTCGCAATACATCTGTCTATTTTTATGATGCTTTACTTCTTTAATGTATTGAGATTTTGTGTTTAATTAGGCCTATGTAGGCTATAAAAACGTTACTATTGTTATTGCGGGAATGTTCTTTCCACCCTTATATGTGCTCTCCCACCACTGTGAAAATTAAAAAAATATCTATAGTGTCTGAAGATGTATCTCCGGATGCATTTTTTAAAACTATTTTTTAGATAAAATTGAAGAGACACCTAATTATGTCAGAATTTAATCCGGAGATGCATCTCAGTATATATAAAAGGTATGTATGAAGATGCATCATCGTAATTATTATTTAATCAATCAGTTGGTGGTCCGGAGATGCATCTCCAGACGCTTATGTTTCATATTCTCGCGCCAGGCCTTTCCTCTTCTTACTTCTTCATTTATTAAAAATTTCTTAAAACAAAACATTTGAGCTTTGCAACATTCAAGCTTCACATCCATTCATTCAAACTTCTACCGTTGGAGCTCTTTCTCCTCATTTCCAACAACTCATACACACAAGTTGCTACTTCTCATAAATTTGATTTGGTAAGTTTTTAAAAATTCTATCTCGTTTTATGTTTTAATTTGTAGTTAGTTGTTTAACCTACGTTAGTTATTTTAGATACATTAGATAGTAGTGTAAACGAAATTGGTAGCCTACAAGAAGATGCATTGACCTATTTTTGGAGGGTTAGGGAAACGATGTCGTTTCAGCCATGGTTGAGAATTGCAGCATGGTCCAGAAATGCATCTACGAATTTTCTCAATGTTCTTCCAGATATGCATCTCCATATTTGACTAGGGCTAAAATTTGATTGATTTTGTGAAATTTGTTGATTTGTCCTAACATGTTTTTCTCTATGTCTGTTTGTAAGGTATGTGCAATGGCTGAAAAGAACCATAGCAGAACTAGGATCGAACGTTTGTCCCAAATCGCGTTGGTATGATATGAGAGAGCTGCAGCCAGGACCACAAGGACACAAGCCGATGATAACTCATTTGATGTTTCACAACGCTGAGGTTTCCAACAATCTAGTTCTGTTTCTCGTAGCCGAACTTTCTCAAGCATATACTTCACGAGGCCATGAGAACCCAAATGATGCGGCAAAACCTGAAGTCCCTGAAGCCTGGGAGGAACCCACTTCTGATGCCTCTTTATAGAGTTATCCAGAAGGCCAATTTGACACCTCCTTACTTCATCTCTATGCAAACCATGCTGCTAAGCATGTCTGGAAATGAATGCTATATTTATTTTCTTTTGTGATACATATGTTTTCAACAAATTAAATCGATATTGATGGTAATATATTCTTTTTGCAGGAGCATACATGTTTGAAATTGGTAAATCACGGCAAGAAGATATTGGAGTTGCCACAACCCATTACTATGTTATACATTATTCTAGTTTTGATAATTTATATCCTGATGCGTACATGACCATAAACCACGACATGCATGCGACTTTTGTAGAGAAATGACATTATGAGGAATCATCTTTTCGTCTTCCTATAGGCAAGATGACCATCACCTTGGATGATATCTCATGCTTACTACATCTTCCTATGAGGGAAAATTATTGGGCCATGGAAGGAACGACCGAGAGGAAGCCATCGAGATGATGTTCACCCATTTTAGGGTTGACCTAACTAAGGCCTCAAGAGAGAAAGCTAAAACAAGAGGTGCTGATGCAAGATTTAGTCTTTTTTGGAAAAGCTTTATAAAGACCATATGCCGTGGGTTACGGATGCCGAAGGTGATGATCAACAGGTTACCTACCATCAGACTTGCACAATGAGGTGTTACCTCTTGTTGTTTGTTGGTATGTCCATTTTTATGGACAAAAGTGCAACCTACGTTGATGTGGTCTACCTTCAATACTTTATCGACTTGAAAGCAATTCACAAGTATAAATGGGGGGAACTTCTTTGGTCTACCTATACATGAAGTTGGGCGGGGCTGTCTTTGGAAGATAAAGCAGATGACAGGGTGTTGCACACTGTTTGCGATAATTTACTATTACTAATATTTTTATAATTTATTCGTTACACTTGTTATTAATATTGTATCTAAAACATTGTCAGGGATGGATCATCTCACATTTCCCTCGCATCATCGAGTGGGAAGTTATGCCTACCTATAATGAGGATTGACCACGTACTACCACATTTACATGAGGAATAATGCAGTTGAGCCATTTAGACTGTATCTTAACCGTCATGTACAAGATGGTGTTGCCTTTGGCCAATAAAAAGTTAACTGGGAGATGCATCAGTTGGACATCATTTTCTTATACTACTGATGAATGACATGCGGATCATCTCTTATGCATCCTTATCTTCCCAAGAGAGTCATGCACCACTTTGGCTATTTGTATATTATTTCGAGACCCCCCTATGAGCCCGTTCCTCCCACCGTCCTCTGTAGAGATCTTGATGCGATACTTGACAATTTCGAGAGTCATATGGTTCCAGAGGAGTAATATAGGATGCTAGATCATGCAAATTAGGATGTTGCAAACAAATACATGACATGGTTCTTTAGGGTGTCACACCCTATATTGACATTAGGCGCTCCTAAAGGACCACATAGGCCATCTAACCAAAAGGTACTTGAGGCTAGGGATGACCCAACGAGGACGTTACGACAGTGTGCCACTATGTTCTGGATATGGGTAGAGCAGGCATAGAGTCATGACTGTTTGAGGATGGAAATCCCCAGTTGGCCCTCATGGAGAGCATGATTTCCGAGTTACGGGATGTTGTGTAATATATACAAAGGAGAATGCAGGGGGTTAGACATACCTAGTAGTTTATTTTGGGATGTATTATTTTACTATATTTTCAGATAAATGATATATGACTTTTTACTTTCATTTCACGATTCCAATACCTTCTAAAGGACTTTAGGGAACATTTCAGAGAAGCGTATTTAAATACACCAAAATAATTTACGGAGATACATCTCTGGATCATACTTTGTTCAAATTAGAATGGATGTAAAAAATACAAAGTTTTGTGTGATTTTTTGGGTATGTATGGAGAACATCTTTGAACACATGAAGGATATTTTTGAATTTATAGAGGTGTGGAATGCACCCCTAAATATGGAAAGAGCATTCCCCTTGTTACCGAACATAAAAGTTAATATAGAATTCCTAGTAGCATTCGATATAAATTTAAGTTTTCTTTTAGAGATTACGTCTGACGATGAATTATGTCCTTTAATGTAATCATGTATCCTTTAACTCTTCTAAAAATATTAAGACAAATTATTTCTTATTAATAAGGGCCTGTTTGTTTTTGCATTTTTTTCGATGGATCCATAAAAACTGTGATATGGGAAGTTGATCTTCCTATGAAGATAGGTCCTCAACCCTTTCAAATTACATTCCAAGTGATGAGCATCCATCCCACATATAGTTGCTTGTTGCGTAGGCTATGGATTCACGAAGCTAGAGCATTCACTTCAACTCTCCATCAAAAGTTAAATTTTTTGAAAAATGGAAAGCTGGTTGTGGTAGATAGTGAGCAAGCCATGCTAGTGAGTAGTCTTTCATCTTTCTCTTATATTAATGTTGATGAGGTTGTAGGAACTTCGTTCCAAGCTCTCTCTATTGTTGACAATGTTGGTAAGAAGAATGGGGCATCCATTTCTTCCCTGAAAGATGCATAGAAAGTTGTGTAAAGCGGTCAATTTGTTGGTTGGGGCCGAACTGTTGAGTTTGTTGAGAACAAAAACATAGCTGATTTGGGATTTTACCTTGGTGCAACTAGAAGAGAGTTGAAACACAATCAAGCATATTCAACATTGCTGGGTTTATTCATTCTGGAGATATAACTACTGCTTCTATTATTTAAGACGATTCAAAAAATACATGCCAAACTTCATGACTCACGGAGGGATTTGCCAGAATTAGACTGTTGTTGACATTCCTTCTATTGTTCACATTTCAAAGTAATTTGTTTTTTGTTTTTAAGGATCTTTTCACTATGCCCAAGGTTAAAGTGAATATGTGTGAGTCTTATTTCAATCTTTAATATCATGAATAAAATGTTATTTTGCTTATCCATATGTGTTTTCTTTAACTTTTTGCTTTTTCTGAGAAATGGTAACCTAAAAAACCAAAAGATAATAAAAATGATTTCAATATCTGAATAATACTTGCACATTTATTTGTTTCCTAACTTCAAACATATATCATTGTGCAGATTGATTCATGACCCATTGAAAACAATGTCTCTATGCCCCCTCCCGACTTTGAATTCCTTGTGTTTGAAGCTGAAGAAGAGAGTGTTAAGGAAATTTCTGATGAGATTTCTCGGTTGCTTGAGCACAAGGTGAAGACCATTCAGCCTTACAAAGAGCCAGTGGAAGTAATCAACTTGGGTTCTGAAGAGGACAAGAAAGAAGTAAAGATTGGGGTACTGTGTAACGCCCCAAATTTAGATAAATAATTTTTATTTAATTATTGAAGTGTTAATGTGTTTGATCTTGAATTTTTAAAACCAAAATACCACACTTTTTCAAAAAAAATCTCGAAAATAACCTAGCTTTCAAATTATTTTTTAAAGTACCCCACTTTGGGGTACTAATTTAATGCATGCGCCAAATGAATTAGCGACCCTTCACAAACATCAAATGTTGTCGCCAATTGGATTGGAGACAACACATGGTGTTGCCAATCCAATTGGTGACACAGTGTAAAAGCTATAAGGGTATCGCCAATTCAACTAGAGACATGCTTGAAAGTGAATTTTTTTCTATAAATAGAGGTGTTCAAATAACTTATTTCAATAGCTTATCTCATATCTTTGTATTACTGTTAACATGTATTATCGCTGCTATAGGAAAGTCATCTATTTGAGAGAGAAACCTTCGATGAACATGCTGTTTTGGATCATTCAAAGTTTCAACCAACTAAAGAGGGAGCTGAACCGGTGGTTAGAAGGAGACATTTCTAAAGGTGAAAAATAAGAAGTATTAAGAGACATGATCGACTATGTGGGTGGGTTCGCGTTAAGACTTACAAGGATGCGAGGGTAGTGACGTTTGGACCAAATGACATCAGCTTGATTATTGTAATCAGTTAGAAATGTTTTTTCTGTTCCTTTATCTGTTGTATATGTTGTATGTGTTGTCTGTTGTATGTGTTATATATGTTGTTTGTTGTTAACATTGTTGTAACAAAAACTCATTAATATATGAAAATATAAGGTTACAACAATTGAAAGGAGAAACTAAATTATAATGCAGAGGTTGCTCCAACATTGAGAGAATTTTTCCGATTGTGTCCGGGCTGACGACATATACTGCATAATCTTATCATTTTATTAGTCGTATCCATTTCTTTTCTAATACGCGTGCTGTTTGGGCATCCTTTTTTTCTTTCTTCACATCTCATCGCTATGCCAAACTATGTTGCCTTGGTATGGAGGCCAATATTCCTCCATTGGTAACACTACGAAGCCTTCATTATAGACATTCATAATGTTAATAGCCTTTAAACATCAGATTGATGGTTATAAGCATCCTGGCGAGCATGTGCGCATGCTGTAATGACATGTGAGCAAGGTACACGGAAGGCCTGATAATTCCCACAGTCACACCAACATCTGTTTAGTTTGACAACATATGATAAATTTGGCCTCCTCTCATTATGGTCCATTGTTTCTTGTACACTGAAAGTTTGCCTATGACGATCAAAGACTATAACTGCATGTGTGTTGGCTTTGATAGTTTCCTCTTTCATCACTTTCATTATGCTTTCACTGAATAATTGACCCGACATTAACACTGCACTCCATCTTTCGCCTCTTGTTTCGAAAAGTGATGCCAACCTATAATAGGTTGATCTCATAAAAGCGGTGATCGGAAGGTTTTTAATTCCTTTGAAGAAGTCGTTCGTGGATTCCACAAGGCTTGTTTTCATGTGGCCCCAACAACATCCACTGCCAAATGCCCTTGTCCACCTATCCAATGGAATGTCATCCAACCACCTTCCTGCATCTGCATTTGACATCCTAATTTCATTAAGGAAGTATTAAAATGAAGGTTGAGGTAGAGCATACCCTGCATTCACACCTTTTTTGCAAAGATTTTTGTCTTTGATTGTACGCATGAAGTTTAGTCTGATATGTCTAATGCAATATACATGGGTAGATGGAGGACTATACCACCTGTTATCATGGTTATTGTAAGTACTCTCAATAGAAGCATGTCTGTCTAAAATCAAACAGAGATTGGCTTGTGGAGCCACATATGTTCTGAGATTCTTAAGGAAGAAACTCCAAGCAGCAGAGGTGTCACCTTCAACCAGAGCAAAGGCTATGGTTTGCCAAATACTTGTTCAACAACCTTTGTCCTTGTAATCCATGTCTTCTTAAACGAGGGAGTATAATTATACCGTAAAGCTATGGGAGATTATTATACTCACCTTCACTAATAGATCCTTGTTAACAAGCGGAAAAATGTCTTGGCATATAGATTCTGCGGTTAGTTTTCGATGATCCTGAACAATATTTGTGGCAGTGCAACTGTGAGGTGGCTCTATGGAAGCTATCTTCCAAGAATCACTTCTCTTCCTTTAAAACATAGCAAGCCGAAACTTTCAAAGTGGATTACGACAAATAATGACATACTTTCTCGAGTCAGTTTGATGTACATTGAAATCAACAAAGTTATCCATGTGATATTTTTAATGGCTCGTACAGATTCTTCCTTGGTACGAAACTTGTCTCCAACTTTTAATTCCTTCTCTGACCGCATATATGGGTTGTAAAACATATCTAAGGATCTCTCATCGTCTTGCAAGCCCAAGTCTGTCATATGTTGAGGTGGACAATATACATGACCTGGAGGTATTGGCACTTATTTATCTTCTCCAATGGTGTGGTTCAATAGTTGATCAACCAGTGTCTAGCTTCCTTCTTCTTAGTCATCAACGACGTTGACCTCCGGTTCGGTTTCATATGAGTTTGCACCTGTTGATTGATCGATAATCTGAGACTGTTGAGATGGAATATTTTGTTAGAGTAATGTATACAACTCAGTATAGTTGAGACCAGAATGTTCGTGACTAACAAACATATTTTCAACATCTTTATCATCACATACATTAAGTGGATAAAATTTAACGTGGTTGGTTTAAAAACAAATCGGGTTTTGATATATAGTTTGTGATATAAGACCAAACCCTAATTTTGATTCCAATCTATCTTTAAAATGCAAGAAACTTGTGTTCTATTGATTGTGAATCAGACAACATCCATGTTTTGAAAACCAAACCCAGATACATCGGAGACATATATCTCTCCATTATAGTGGGTGGTAACAATTTATCTCAGTGCAGATGACATCATAGACTTCTTGTTAGAGAGTTACTATATTTGGTTGCTTTAGATGAAAATGCACGGGGCTAGTGAAATATGCATGGAGCATTTAAGGAAGTCTCCAAATGAATTGGAGACAATGTATATTCCTTGAAAGGGGGCGCCAATTCAAATGGAGACACGGTACAGTCTATGCACATAGTGTTGCCATGTGATTGTCAGCCTACTAAGCATACATGGGACATGTCTAAGCCTACATGATTAGCTAGTTCATGTGCCTAGGAGTCTCTAAATGGAATGGCGACTCTTCCCAAGATTTGAACATGGTCGCCAATTCATGTGGCGCCACCTTGTCACACCCTAATTTTTGACCTTAAGATCCCACCTCCTTGTGCGTTTCTTGTGTGATATCTGCTTTCTTTTGTATGTATGTTTATTACGGTTAACCAGCTAGTGCAGGTGCAGTAATGACCAATGTAGATCCCCACAGTCAAGTACTCCAAGGCATAAACATTTGAGGCCTATTATGACTCTCGTGGGTAGCTGCATCACGGGTTGTGTCATTATTTTCGAAGGTTTTCTCAGGACATAGTTCGCGTACCAAGTTTCGTCGTTATCATATTCTTTTCTTATTCATGGGGTTAAACATCATCTAAATCCTTGAAGAGAAAATTGGGACGTTCTTAGTGGTGGTTTATGATCATTTGTGTGTATATATGTTTTTTTTGTATATTATTGCATTTAGATTTTATTTTCCGCACTTTATCATTATTATCATATTGCTGTTGTGATGTTGGGTGAGGTGCTCCATCGAGAGATAAGCCCAATACCCAGGCTTGAGTACACACCTAATATTAGTGTAGAGAGTAGTGCGGGCTTGCATGTTTGGCATGCAAGAGCCCTCGTGAAATTCAAGTTTAGACGAGGTTTTCTTTGAAGACATCCTATCCTGTGCATTTTGGACAGTTGATGGGGTGTTGGATCTGAAAACTAACGAATCTGGAGACTGATTATTGGGGAGTCAGTTGAGGCCTCCTTGTTTGACCATGATGCCAAACCAGAAATGGTGAACGTATCATCATTTCTCGACCTGAGAGTCCACGATACTGACGGCCTGCATAGGATGTCATACCTTTTTAGAGAATAGGTCCTACTTGTGAGTGGGAAGGGTTTTGCAGGAAACTTTGACTTTCAACCAACCTGGTTTTCTGGTTTTCTTATCAGTGTAAACTTATCAGCCTGGTATTCTGGTACCCTGATTATATTCTGGTTATTTTGGGTATTCTGGGTTTCCATCATCTCAGTGCTTTGGTATTCTGGTATTTTCTTGTCAGAGTGGAATTCTGGATCTGTTCGGTCAACAGTGCAGCAGTTATTCAGAATTTGTGGAAGCTTTGATCCCATGTCTTTTGCATTGCATATCATAAACATCTTTGCATCATTTTTGCATATCATTCTTCAGCCAGCAAGAACTCTGATCCCACCTTTGTCTTTGATCATCTAGTTGATTCCCCGGTGCTCGTACTAAACAAGTGGTGACTGTTGGAAGACGACCAAGTGTTTGAACCAGGATCAAGCAGTGTCAAGAAGTAAGTCAAGTTGAGAGCTGTTGGTAGCTATGTCAGGAAACAACCTCCAGAATATTGATACCCCACCAGGTTTTACTGTGATGACTAACCCTCTATATGGTCCTCTATCCGATGAAGATTCTCCACAAGTAAACAACCTTACTCAAGCTCAGTCTGTGCGGCTCTCTGTTGCGAACCAGGATTTACATGAATAATCTGTTGTCCAAAGTGAACGTTCCTCTTCTCCTGATACTACAGATTATCGTGTTGTTGCTTTCTCTGTGTCGAATTCCAAAAGGGAGGTCTCGATGATGAAGACTAAGGACCCGAGAGCTCTTGAGTATGCTAAAAGATTTTGTGTGTTGGATGAGAAACTCAAAGCCTTGGAAGTTAAGGATACTTTTGGTCTCAACACTTCAGACATGTGCCTGGTACCCAGCCTAGTGTTACCTCCAAATTTCAAGGCGTCGAGGTTTGATAAGTATAAGGGGGATAGTTGCCCGAGACAATATTTGGTGATGTTTTGCAGAAGAATGACCTTATTTGTGCATAATGATAAGCTAATGATTCACTGTTTTCAAGACATTTTGAGTGGGGCATCTTTTAGTTGGTACATGCAATTAGAGAGTAGTCAGATTCGATCATGGTTGGACTTAGCTAAGGCTTTTCTGAGGCAGTATGAATATAATCTTGACATGGCTCCCAGTCGCATGCAGTTGCAAAGCTTATCTCGAGAGAACAACGAATCCTTCAGAAGGTATGCTCAGAGGTGGAGAGAATTGGCTTTCAAAGTGCAATCACCGCTTCTGGACCAAGAGTTAGCAGACATGTTCATAAACTCTTTACGGAGCCCATACTTTGAAAGGATGCTTGGAATTACACCAAACTTCTTTGACCTGGTAATAGCTGGAGAACACATTGAGAGTGGCATAAATAGTGGAAAAATTCAGGATGTCTCGAGAAGTCAGACCAGTGAAACTGAATCCCTCAGTAACTCCTAAGAAGGAGAAGAAAATGTGATCAATGCAGTCATGGCAAATGTTGATTATTCTCAGGGTGAACCAGTGAAATCTTTTGGTTCTTCATCTTCTCAACAGTCATTATCTCCAGTGTCACGTCGTCCTTATGGACATACAATTGTGCTTAGGGCACCATATCAGAAATGTTGGGTCGTTCCTCATACAAATCAATGAGCCCATGGCCGAGATTATCAGAATCAGAGTAGGCCTCGCAACAACTTAGAAAGAAGGAATGCTCCTCTTTATCTAGTTCCTATGTCGTACAACCAGCTTCTGCCACATTTGATTCAAAACTCGTTGGTGGAGCCCAAGACTCTTAAGATTATCCCAGAACCTTACCCTCTTGGGTACAATCCCCATGTGCAGTGTGGATATCATGGAGGATCCATGGGGCACTCCACTGAATATTGCAAAGCCTTCCAAGCCAAGGTGCAAAAATTGATTGACAAAGGGTACATATGTTTTCCAGAAGGAAGTTTGGTTGTCCATGCCAACCTCTCAGCTGTCTAAGCTCGAAGATTTCAAGAGTCATCTCCCCAAAAGCTAGTGGTCCAAACAGGCAGGCGTTCTCAACATTGGCATTCCTTGGACACTTTTATCATTTGCATTTGTAGTTTCTTTCCTATTAATTGCTACTTGTTTTTAAACATTGTTGTTTCGAATGGTAATATTAATGAAGTGATTATTCATTTTCTGGATTAATCATATCGCATTCGCTTATTTTTCTTATTCATTGCAAAGCACAGACACATACACCTTTTATCCACTCCACTTTATCACTGTTGTTTTAGCAAAGATTGGAGGGAGGATGACGAAAATTGAATACTCGTAATTGCTGATTGTATGCTTTCAGATAAAATCATGCTGATGATGTACAAGCATTGTTTCAAATCCCGTAAACACCGAAGAGATAAGGAGTTAGTCCCAAGTTAACCATTCGAGCCTAGAAGTAGAAGTTTATTTCGGTCTCACAAACCCTCACATCTTAACCTGAGGTAGGGTAGTTGTCAGTAAATTTGACCGAGCATTCAAATCTTATGGAGGAGCGTCCCCATTCAAGGACCAATCACATTGTATCTCATCAACCATAATGGTTAAGCCTCACCAATCAGGAGTGAGACAGTCACAACCCTTTCGGAGAAATCAAGACAGCCAGTGTCACACGACTTGTTTCAAAGAAAAAAAATAAAAAAAAGAAAAAAAAAGAAAGAAAGCCCGCTAAGTCAAAAAAACTTAGGCAAAATCGGGGCATCCCGCTGGACTTCAAAATAAAGAAACAAACTGAAAAGAATCAATTCAGGCAAAAATTAGGGAATAAAAGAATAAAAAGAAAGGATCACAAAAGGAAAATCCTTAAACTAGAACAAAGTCGTGTGACTACAGACACAGAAGACAAGAGGGGTAATTGTCACTCCGAAAACCTTGTGGGTTTCTTAACCATCACTCCTACCATTCAATAGACTTTTTGAAGGTGAGCGATTGTGCCAAGTTAATTGAACGTATGATTGGGGATCATCACGGAGAAGGGGTGGGTAATAATCAAACTTTGAGCCTTTCATCTTTTGTTTCAGTAACTGTGAGCTAGGCCATGTTTCAACCCTTAAAATACCTAATTGAGGCAGGGTTTATTTTGAAGGCATACTACAACAAAGTTGTGTAAATTGACTCCTACAATATTTGCTAATCATATTCTTGTTGTATCTAGTTAAATCAGCACTGCATTTGGACTTTTGTCCATTCGTCACACACTATCACATCATTCTAATAATGATTAATTTTTTCAAGATTTGCATGAGCATCACATCAAAATTACCATTCGTGAACAAAAAATTTTAGTTGCAAGTCAATAGTTGACATCGAGGAAATTCCAACAGGGAGCAATCAAACAGGACTGGATCATTCAGCAGTCTGGGTCGGAATTGAGTATATTGTGTAGCCTTATGGATCTGGGGTTGGAATCAGTCGGTTTAAGGCAAATCCCCAGGCATCGGTTAATTATGGGGCAAAACATACAAGAAGCGGTTGATCAGAAGTGAATCATCTCGAGACTCTACCCATCAGGGGCAGGTCTCCCAGGGTTTCTTTGATCTGAGGGCATATCCGTCTAGTATTCAATCTGGTCAAGTTAAGTCGCTTCAACCTTCATTCAGGGGCAAGCTACTTCAAGAGTACATTGAAGCCAACCACTATGAGAGTTGGTTAATCAAGGATGAATCCTTTCATGGTACAAATTCTGGGGCAAGTCATCTCGAGGTCGTCTCATGACAAGCTACTTTCTTTTCAGGGTGAACTTTCCCGAGAGTCAGACTGGGGCAAGTTAAACTACACTGGGGTAGTTTATTTAAGCGAGTTCATTTTTGTCAGCAAAAGTTGAGTGTCGGGGAATCATGCCATCACCCCATCATAATCTTAGCCTTCTAAAAGAACCTTGCCGCACAGAGCACCCCTTCCATTGCTGGGAATATTCTTATCCTTGCATGCTGTCATTGGATCCATATCCCATAGCCTGAACCTGATACCTGTCAGAAATTTGTAACTGAAATCACGTCCAAAGTCCAGTTCTCGTCTGGAAAACCTTCAAACCAGTTCTCGTCTAGTCAACCCTTCATTAAATACTAGTCCCCGTCTGGTACACGTCAGCTTTTAAACCAGTTCCCGTCTGGTCACCCATTCTTTAGCCTACTATTCAACCAGTTCTCATTTGGCAAACACAGTTTCAAAGTCCAGTTCTCGTCTGGCTAACTAGAAGTCAGTTCTCATCTGACAACTTAACCTTTTGCCACCAGTTCTCGTCTGGTAGTCTACCCTTTGAATATCAGTTCTCGTATGGTAGTTCCCCTTTAAAGTCCAATTGCATTAGTAACCAAGAATAAATCCATAAAAATCCCAATCACTATAAATATGGTCCCATCCTTAAACCAAAAGCCCAACTGTACTTGGCACAAACATTCCCCGTGGCTCACATGCTATCACATTTCCCGACATGAGGCTCGATTGATCTCACTTCTCCACAGTAGAGATTTTGTATCCCCACAGGGTGATATCATCAAATCAGAAATATCTCGCCAGCAATAGTGTACACTTATCCCCAACATGGTGAGATTGAGGTTATTCCCCATCAGCAGCTTAAGTTCGGTGTTGTTCCCCGACAGGATCCATGTCATTGGCTTTTCTCCCCAAGCAGAAATTAATGCTGATTCCCTCAACGAGTAGATCAGAAGTGGTAGACATCCGCAGCAGAGTCCAATGATCATTGGTATTCTTTAAAGTAAGATTTTTGGGACAACTTTCGGATGGATGTTATTCTCAATTTCTAATAGTATGGAATTGTCCCCAGAAGAGTTCTATTTTAGAAGGCCGTTCAGGGCATTTTCCTCAACAAGCTTGCTTTTCGTTTATCTCATCACCTTTTCGTGGTGGTGTTCCTTTGCATTTGCATTTTGCATAGCATCCTCCCAAACGCGTAGTATTTCCATTTCATATGGAGTACTACGCCATATTCAAACATATGCATGCGAAGCATAAGTCAGTTGTGATACTTTTGTTGCCAGACATCTCTCCAGCGGGTAACGGCATAATTCATAAGCCTTTGTGGTACCTAACCCCAGCAAAATCATGTTGCTTTTCCTCCCCAACAGAGTTTTCTTGTTTAAGTTTCTCTTTCCCCAGCGGAGTTCTCTTTTCAGGTAGTAAATCGTTCAATTCTACTTCTTGCCTATCCTGGATGTTATCCCGACTTTGGGTTGGTAATCTATCGTTTTGTGGATGTTATCCTGACTTTTGGTTGGTAGTCCGTCATTTTGTGGATGTCATCTCGACTTTTGGTTGGTAGTTCTCTTTTGTTCCCCTACGGAGTCGTCATCCCAACTTTTGGTTGGTAGCCTGCTTTCCCGGTGATCCTAACTTTTGGTTAGTAGCTTTTATCCCGACTTTTGGTTGGTGGATCTTCTTTCATTCCCCGCGGAGTTGTTATCCTGACTTTTGGTTGGTAGGCCTCGTTTTCGATCAAGTTCACATTCAGTAGACGTCCTGGTGATTCTGACTTTTGGTTGGTAGCCACCCGTTTATTTATTGATAATTCCGACTTTTGGTCGTTGGTTTCTTTCTTGGCGATCCTAACTTTTGGTTAGTAGCTTTTATTCTGACTTTTGGTTGGTAACCTTCTAAGTGATCCTAACTTTTGGTTAGTAGCTATATTCACACAACTCTCGGATATAATTCTCCGGCGATGCTGCCTTTTGGTCAGTAGCCATTGTTATCATTCTGATCAGTTACCGTGTCGGTTATCCCAACTTTTGGTTGGTGCCCGTTGCTTTCAAGTCCATTTTCGGCTGGCAATCTCTTTACTATATGCATACCCACTGTGTGAAAATTTCTGAGTTCTCTTAGTATTCAATCATCTTTTACCTTGAATGTTCGAAAGCGGTTGCTCTTCTTACATTCAGGTCCAAGTCGATCTAATAGGGGCAGTTGTTGCACCCCAAAATTTGCCCTAGCTTTTTCTAACCTTGACTGGCTTTTTGCTTCGCGCTCATTTGCATCATCATTAGTTCATAGTTCATAATCATGTTTTGCATTGATCTTCTAAAACATGGGATCAAGAGTTTTCTCTGGATAAGATCATCAAGTGTCAAGTTTACTTTCTTCAAGTGTCAAGTCTTCTCTAGGGTTTCATCAGTTTTTGGGTTCAAGTTGGTTGGCAGGCTTATAGTCAGCTAGCTCAGGATCAAGGTTTATTTCTCATCATTGATAGGGATCATGATTATCAAGGACTTTGGTTTAGCTTCAAGTTAGATATGATTAGGATCAGACAGAGGTGTGACCTAATCTTGGCCAAACCGTCAAAAGCTCGCTTCTATTTTCAGGTTACATGCGTCAGTGGAGTTAATCTGCATTTTGCGTAGTTTGATCAGATATGCTCATTTGATTTCTTCGACTACTGTTCATTCGCATTTTTGGATAGTTTAAACCATTTGGCGAGTAAATTTTGTTTCAAAATCGGACGAGACGCTGTTTTTTCTCCGAGTGGTTTATTTTGCGCTGATAATTTTGGTACAACTATTTTCTTTTTCGAGTATTTCGGTGCTCGACTTTGTATTTGCTTTAATTTGTTTTATTTGTATTATAGATGATTAATCTTTTTAATTAATTTAGAGTTAATTTAGATTTCTTAGGTGATTAAGAATGTATTTCATCTTTATTTAGTTATTTATTTTTTTGCTAATTAATTTAGGATTAATTTTTAATTTGTTTAACTTTAATATCTTTATATTTTTGTTTTAAAGTTAGATAATCTTTTAGTTAATCCAATTAATTTTAATTTGTATAGATAATTAGCTTTTCTTTTAGTTCTTTATTATTTTCTTTTATTTATTGATTAGTTAAATGGTTTATTTATTTATTATTAATTAAATATTTTTATTTTATCACAACTTTTAACTAAGTTTTTCTATTATTTATTTAATTCATTTTTGTTATTATTTTATTTTATTTTTTCTTGGCATAACTTCAAAAAACCAGCCTTCACGCGGTCCATCAAGTAACATACTACCACACTCCAAAAACAATGTCCTGCAAGTTCCTACCTCTGCATAATCGTACAAAGCCTGCATCATTTTTTCTCACAACAATCCAAAGACATGTGCCAACAACGACCCTTCAATGTCACAAAAAACCATCAAAACCACCATGTAACCCATGCACCGCTTTCATTGCTACACCAACAATAGCGTCAAATCTGCAACCAAAAGTGACATATCACAAGAATGAGACAAATTAAATGTACCATTTCTTAATCAACAATTTGAATATAAGAAGAAGGGGAGAAAACTAATAAAAACAGAACAAGGTAGAAATTTTTTTTGAAAAAAAACCTCTTCAACCCAACGAATTTTCTTCTTCCGTTTTTCATTTTCGACAGAAACCCACGTTCTATCAACTAAAAAAAGCCTTCACTCTCCCCCTTGAACCTACGCCTCCCATATATCCTCTTCATCATAAATTACTCCACCATCATCAATTTCACGCTCCTTCTTCTTTACTGCAAGTCTAAACACCCTTCACCTGTCAATAACAGAGTTTATGTCACCGACCTCCGCAAATCCGAAACTAAACCCTACCCAACTTCTTCCGGTCTCAAACCTGACCTGGACAACGACCTCGACGAAAACAAAAACGCCGCCGCTCCATCTAAGCCGTCTAATTACGATGATGAACAGTGGCAGGTTATATCTGGTACCGGTCTCGACTGCACCCTCGATTTTGAGGAAGAGGAAGATAATTATGATAAACAAGCTTTGGGCCAAGATGACACAGGGGATCGTTTGTATATAAATGCTATAAATGAAGATGGAATCGGGATAAGTTCTCGTGCGTTTGGAGTTTTTTCAAGAGACCCACGAGCGAATCATGTGGCTGCTACGATTAAGTTGGAGAAGGACAACAGAGGCTTGTCTTTTAGGTCAATTTCACCACTAGTTTGGATCGTTTTGTTGGTTTTGGGCCTCAGGCCCTGTTGTTTTAATTCTTGGACTCCCGTCTCACTCGCACCCCCCCCCCTTTTTCTGTTCAGCACTTCAGTCCTTGGGCCTAGGGGGACCTTAACCCAGTGCCCTTTTATTTCTTTTTACCCCGCAAGTCATTTGTGTACCCCCTCCTGGATATGAGTAAAAGCTTTTGGGCCTAGTGAAGAGCCCAGTGCAGTTTCCTATTTACTGCAGCCGTTTTTTTTACAACACCCTTTAGTTTTTTTAGTTAGATTAGGGTATTTATTTTTAATTAGGGTATTTATTTTTAATTAGAATTGGGTTTTTGATTGACATTAGAATCTAGATTTTAATTAATTATTTAAAATTAGAATAGGTTTTAACTTTAGGATTAAGCTTTTAATTAACTTTAGGGTTTAGGTTTCTATTCAAATTTTAATTTATGTTAGATTTTAAATTGGTTTAGAATTATATTAGGTTTAGTTCTAATTATACTTTTATTCTAGAATTGGTTTTTCTAATTAACCTTAGTTTTATATTTTAGTTTAGACTAAATTTAATTTAGAAATTTATTTAGATATAGTTAACATAGGATTAGACTTTTTAATCTTTTAATTTCTATTAATTCTCGAGTTCATCTGTAAATACACTTGTACATATTTTCTGATTTTAATACTTGGCGTTGTCTGTGATTGTGTTGCTTCGTGTTTACTTGTTGTTTACTTCCTGTATTCACATAATCCCTTAGGATTCCTAGCTCGACTTAATTTCCGATTAAGTCTGAGGTAGGAGAGACATTAGGTTTTCAATCCAAGCATGACAACATTAGGTAGGTTTTCCTCCTAATCCTGATCTTAGGGCCATATAGTATGACAACAGTTAGGGTTTAGTTTCCCCTAGGTCTTTGTGTGTGTCTCTCTTTTTCTCACCTCAAAATTTCTTCAAGACACTTAATAAAGAACGATAAGCGTCGTGCGTTACGAGCCTTAAGAACATGAGGAATGATGAGTGGGGGTTTATCCTTGCTTATCTAGAATGTTTCACGTATGCCCTTTGGGCGATACGCGACGCATTTGCTCTCGTGTCATAGTCTTTAGTGCGACATGAGTCTCAAACAAACTCAATCCACTTCACTAAAACCAACAAACCAATTTTAAACCTTTTTATCCTTCAGGATTGTTCTTCAACTCATTTTTAGTAAAGAGTACGTTGTATTTCCGTTCTACGCAAACAGGCATCGTCCCTAACTGCTGGAATGGAGATTTAACGTCGCTCATAAAAAATACTTAACCAATCAGTGGTCTAGGTTCCTCGAACTACATTTGCTCTGATTTCTCATACCAGATGAGGATACGTAGGCACAAGACGGTGATGTCTTGGCGAGCAACCTTCCCCCCATCACCCGTAGTTTCCCGAACTACGTTGACTCTGACTTTCCCATTGCACGAGGGAATACGTAGGCGTAGGGCGACGATAACATATCGAGTCTGTTCTTTCTTTCCACCCCCATTTAGCAATAGCTTTTAGATAGTTTTCACCCATAGATTAGACAACAAGCTTGGATCCCATTGAGTACAACGGACGTGAGGGGTGCTCATACCTTCCTCTTGCGTAACTGACTCCCGAACCCAAGATTTGGTTGCGATGACCTTGTCTTTCCTGTTCTTTTAGGTTTTCTTCGATTGTTTCTTTTCCCTCTCTTTGGGATAAATAACGTTCGATGACGACTCTTCTGTTTGTTTCTGCCGGCCCCTTTTTCGCAGTTGCGACACTTGGGTACTGAAGGTAAGGTACCGAGGATGGAGCTTGTGGAATGTCCCATATTGCATTGATTTCATCCTCGTCTTCTCCATGGGATCCGACAACTAATTCACTTTCACTAGTTGGGATGCTTGAGGCGGCTTGGACCTTTCCCTTCTTGAGGTGGTTCTCAATGCGTTCCCGAACCGATACCAAGTCAGAGAAGTTGGATGTCCCATTGCCCATCATCTTTTCCAAATCTGAGCTTTGCAACAAATCTATGAACATGCAACCAACTCTCTATCTAAGAATGGTGGTTGAACACGAGCAACTACCTCTCTCCATCTCTGATCATACCCTCTAAAACACTCATTTTCCTCTTGAGATAAGCTTTGCAACTGTATGCGGTTGGGAGTTGCATCAAGGTTATATTGGTATTGCTTCACAAAGGCATTGGCTAAGTCCGACCACAACAGGATATGGTTGTTATCTAGCTTCATGTACCAATTCAACGATGCCCCACTTAGATTGTCCTTGAAACAGTGAATCATAAGTTTGTCGTTGTGAGCATAAGAGGTCATCTTTCTGCAAAACATCACCAAATGTTGCTTTGGACAACTATCTCCTTTGTACTTCTCCAAATTTGGCATCTTGAGTTTTGGAGGTATTACAAGTCCGGGTACCAAACACAGGTCTAGAGCATTCAGATCAAAATAATCACGCCCCTTCATAATTTTAAGCTTCTCTTCCAACACACGACATCTTTCCATAATCTCATCATCTTGAGGTTGTTCATCATTCCCCACCAGGCTCACCCCTTGGGAATTTGGCGTAGTGAATGCAAATCTATGGTACCCAACATCATTATTGTTAGATGCCAAACTTTTCTTATTTGATCTATCAAATGTTGGCATCTTTCATTCTTTTTGTAGGTGAAAGTGATTAGAATCACTCATGTTTTAGATTATATGCTTCATTGTTGGAAAATGCCTTGGTTGCTTTAATTTGTGTGTTATTGTGCAGGAATTAGGCACAAAACAAGTGAAGAGTAAGACATAATAAATTGGGCAAAGAAATCAAGACAGCAAAAAAACATCATAAAACTCGCCGTGCGAAACTCCCGGCGAACTTCCCCCAAAAAATCATCACCAACTTCGCACAACGAACCTACCAGTGAAGACCCTTGGAAGACTGGGTACTGTTCATTCAGAGAGAAAAGAAACTGAAACTCGTTGTGTGAAGTTTGTAGCAAAGCATTCGCAGTGTGAAGGATTGCTCGCACAACGAATATTTGGAAACATCTCAGGGGCGGCTTAACTGTTCAGAGGCACCTCAGGTGCCTAATTTGATGTTCGCTAGGCGAAGAATCTATTCACAATGCGAACAAGACAGATCCTGAATGTACTATATAAGTACTTTTCTTGCTTTTTAGGTTAGAAAGTTGTATTTTTTACATCAAAACTTATCTCTCTTCATTTACAAGTTTATTTTAGAGAGAGAAATACAAACTCCTAAGAGGGAGGAGGTAAGATCTTTGATCTCTTGTTGGGGTTTGGATGTAATCTTTTGATACCTTGTGTATTTCATCTAATATATGTTTGTGAACTAGTTTGGATTCTCTATTGATTGATTTTCTTTGATTGCTTATTTGTGGGTCTTGACAAAACGTTTTCACATCTTTAATCTAAGTTTTTCATCTATCAGTGCACAAACTTTTGACATGGTTTTGTAAGTTGATATTCATTGTATCTTTTATTGTATTATGTTGATTAAGTAGCTTGGTGTTGCGGTGAGAATCGTGATACCAAGCTATTGATTAACTTGAATCTTAATTCTTAAATTCACAACCGGACTTTAATTTATCCAAAGGAAAGGTTTAAATAAAGAAAAACCTTTTGCACTACGTAAGAACGAAGCTAAGAGATTTAAAGGTTCGGGGGTTGGTTATGCCTAGGGTAGGTATTTCACATCCTAAACATCTGTGGAACTCTACAGGAACCTCTTGTTAGTATTTGTGTTATGCTAAAGTTGCTTGCTAAAGGAAAAGTGCTAAGGTAAAGATATGAAAGTATATACAAAGTATGCTCGCCAAGAAATTGCATCTCGTGACTACGTATCATGACGAGAATGGAATCAGAGCAACCATAGTTCCCCTAACTATGGGTGAGGAACTCTTGACTGTGGTCAAGATTCCAAAGGGAAAAGAGTAAATGTATGCGGTGAGACACTTACATAGAGTGCGGCGACCTTAACTAAGTTAAGATTGTTATGGTTGAGAATGTCCACGGCAGGACGCTAAACATGAGTACGACGACTCAGATTCTAAGGCTAGGATGAAGGGTAAAGGTAAAGGATATCATACATAAACAAACAATGTCACAACAATGTAAACAAAAGGTTCAAAACCTCATGGGGACAATCAAAAGTTTTTAAAGGTGAACCACTTAAATGTGTACAAGAAAAGTTGAGATTCAAACTTAAATGCACAAGGAAGCTAATAATCCATGTTCATAATTTCAAATTAAAAAACTCAAAGAGAATAAAATCAAAGTTTTGAAATGAAGAAATGAGAGATAGGAAGGTGAAAAACCCCTAAAATGAATTACAACTTTCTTTAATGTAAAGTGTTTCTAAAAATTGGATTTTAGAATTCTTTAAACATTTTATGAAAGTATGCAATAAAATAAGAATTTAGCAAAAAGAATCACCTAAAAATGATTAAAAATGGTGAAGTTATGGTAAATTGAAATTTAAAATGAAATTAAATAAAATTAAATAAACTAGTGACCAAAAATAAGAAAATGTCTCACCCAAGGCTTGATAAATCATGGAATAAGAAGAAGAAAAGGTTAAAACCATAAAAATCATAAAAATGTGCAAAAATTGCCCTCGCTGAGGGTCGAGCTCGCGTCACAAGGCTTTGGCAAGTTCTTAAAGGTAAGGCAATAACCACTAGGGTGGCGACACATCCAATGTATCAAGCCACCCCATTTGAATATGTACCAAAGGGCGTGTTCTTCTGGGCATTTTCTCAAGGCAAAACCAAGTGAAAACTCAAAAACGGTTTCAATCCAACTCTTTCAATTTTCCACCAATTTTGATGAAATTTGAGTCTGAACTGATTGTTTTTTCATGAGGAATAAGAAGGTGTCAATCAAATTTTCAGATAGTGCACATACACAAAAACTCGAATGCTCATGCAATTGGATATCTTGAGATGTATTTTTGAAGTTAATCCCCAAAACTGATGCATACAAGACCAAATAAAGGTATGCACCTCTTCTAAACAATTCAATAATGAGATTCATCCAAAGACACAGTTCAAGTTCTTGCCAAATCAATAAATGACTACCATGTTGCAAACTATTGAAATGATGTTGAAGGAACAAAAACAGTCATGATGCATATCAATGAGAGATCCAAATTGTCAACTTTAAAACTGATTGAAGGCTTATACATGCTCCAAATATGTTGTTAATTGACTTTAAATGCTAAGAAGATCCAGGTTTGGCTTAAATCAGCATGTCACACATGAGTTGTAATGACTTGAAAAGGGGAGTTTTAAAATGCATTTGTGGAGTTTATGGGCTCCAAACTGATGCAGTTAAGGACTGATCATGCTTGAAATATGTTGCTCATGGATTAACTTCAAAGAAAAGGCTTAGTTTCTTAACAGCTCTAAAAGTGAACTTCAAATTGCATACTATGGAGATAGTTATAACAAGTTTTGTATCAAAACAACAACTGCATGACAACAACTTTTAACCAACCTAAATTGTAGCAGGTTAAGATTTCAACACATATAAAAGGTAACAATCTAAGCTGAAGCTTGACAAGATTTAAGGCAGAGTTTGACAACCAATTCTTGGTGTTTCAATCAACTGCCATGGCTTCAATATCAAGTTACAAAAACAAGATAAAAGCAAGTCACACAAGAGTATTTTGTTTGAAAAATAGAAACAACAATATATTTGGACAGGTTCAAAGACAAACATGCCTAAGGATCTCTAAAAAAACAGTTTAGCAAAAATTCTAAAATCTAGGGGTGAGGTTGTCAAGTTATGACATTTGGTTTTTCAACAAAAAAGATAAGTTGGCATGAACATTTAAAACAATAAGACCTTAAGATGCTATTAAGTGGTTCATGGCAGGATCCAACATGATTTTTAAAAGCAATGATGCATACAAGGTCAAGGCATACACAACACATTTGCAGGCTTGAAAACAAACTGACAATCATCAACTAAAGGATATGTTCACAATTAAATGGAATAGCACAAAACTGGATAGCCCCCAAAGATCATGCATCAGCCAAAAAAGAATCAAACAAGGTTCTGGTGGGAACTAAATTGGTGTTAATGTGAAGTTTGTGTTCCATCAGTTTTTAAACAATCCTCATGACAACAACTGCCATCGATCCAAACTGGTGTAAGCTTTAAACCTTACACACACCAACTATAATATCTTGGAAAAATGAAGTGCAAATAGAGGTTAAAGAAAAACCTAGGTGTTGATAGCAGGCCAAAACATTAGTGCATTACCAATGGTTTTCACAACAGCAACAAAAAAGAAGTTTACAAAACAAACCAAAAGCCTAACCTATATGTAATGAGCTTGATCCAAATGAATTAAAAAAAGGCCAATGGAAAGTTCTAATGAGGAACTTAGTGTTGACAAACACAAATCATAATGCAAGCAGTGAGATATGAAGGTTTGACAGCCTCATTTCAAACATAGAAACAACAACATGTTCTTTGGTATTTCAACCAACATCCATTGATGAATTCAATACATTATGTCTTTACAAAGACATAACTCCAACAGCCAGTTATAACACAAGAGTAAAGCACAGGTCAAACAAAATGGTTTTGTTTAAAAAACAACAAGCCCTGATAGTAAAATATACAAGGAAAAAAACTATAGTCTAATGTCTTGCCCTATTGACAGTTACTAAACTTAAAGCAAGCAAATATGAAATAGACCAACATGTGTTTGAAAACCAAATTATGGTCTGAATCCCATTAGACCAATGACAGCATAATGAAACAAAAAGTTACTGGATTCAGAAGTTAACAAACTTCAAAACATGACAGTCAATGTGCTTTGGTATTTCAATTAATGCATATTGATGAATTCCAACTACAATTCCAACAGCAACTCAGAGAGCAAAACTTAAAAGTCTCTCAATGTAAAAACATGATTGAAAAGGTTTTATTGAGAAACAACAACATACTTTCAATATAAACAGAAAGCAAACACAATGTTTAACATAAGCAGACATTAACTTGAACTGGTCTCAACAATCTAACCATAAAAAAATTGTCAAGGTCCAACTCAAAGACTGTTGGGAAGTCACAACTTATATTTCAAACAGAGACACAAACTTAGATTCACATAGATGCAACTAAAAGATCAATGTAAATACTCCTTCATGACAGCAAGAAAATGGTTATCCACCCTAGTTCCAATCAGATCCTCTTAGATGGAAACCACAACAATAACCATCCTCTAAACATGATAAACCACCCCTGATAAAAACTGAACATGAATTGACAAACTCCCTTAAGAACAATTATGGATAACATGGTGACAACCTAAACAAAGCTTCTAACAACATTCCTTAAACAAAAAAATCAAATGACAGCTTAAAATTCAAGCTCTAAATATGCTAGATAGACTTAAGTAATGCACTAAATGAAGGTCCATACATAAACATGACAATGCTGGCTTTAACCAATCTAAACCTAAACCTAGACTTAAACCTAAACTTAAACAGTTTCCCAAAACAACTTGGTTTATTTCAACATAACAATGCTAGTGCTTATCCTTATCATACATTCAAAAGCATATTTTCACAAAAATAAAAACATATTAGCTAAACCAAATGACATTCCAACAGCCAGCCATACATGGTATAGGTTTCACATATATTTGACAGCATAACAAACAAACTACTTCAACATGGTAATATACAAGCTGAACTCCAAAACTAATCAGCACATGATGATGTATATAGTGAATGAGTCTAAAATAACATACCTCTTGTAGTCTAGCTGCAAAAATCAAGAATTCCTTCCCTTTGAACAAGCTTGTGAAGTTGTTTCCTCTTGAAGAAAGAATGCAATCTTGTGGAAAGATATCACAAATAGAATTCCAGCTGTTGTTTGAGGTTATGGATAGCTAATATAACATGAATATGAGGTGTTCAAAGTGTCAAAATGATGGAAATGGATCTATGTAATGATTTGGTCCATAATATGCATAAAAGTAAAATTATGGTGGTATGAAGGTTGACTTTTTGATTCAAAGTTTTTTTGGTGAAAGTGATGGTGGGGACAATTTCAACTGGTCATTTTAAAGGTGTGTATGTGGTTTTGGAAGTGGTGGAATGTTTGGAAAAGGGATTGGTGTGAAAAATGCTTTTTGGTGATTTTGTGAAGTTTCTTCACTTTCAAGTAAAGAGGGAAAGAAGGAGAGCTATGTGTTTATGGTGTTTTGGATAGCTCTGGTGTGTTTAAAAGAGTGGTATGAAGCCTCTATTTATTGGCCATGAGAGGTGTTGGGGCAGATTTTGAGTTTTGGTCTTGGAGGGAGATTTTGGAAGAAAATTTGTCCAAGATTTGTGGCAGTTGTACACTCAAGTTCTTGGCTCAACATGACACATAAATCAAGTATTATAAAGGACATGGAGATGACTGAAGTGAGGTTAGAGAGTAGGGGGCTGCAGCTGCAAGATTTCCATGAAAAGTTTCTCTTTCCTCTTTGTTTTGAATAAAATAATGCCACTTGCTTGGCCAACTTGCAATGTCTACCAAATCCTCATTTCTTCTGCATTTCTAACTATCGAACCATCTCAATATTAGATCAAGACTTGATCAAATAGTTGAGAATGATTCAAGTGGTTGGCAAGTGAATTTGTGAAAAAGTTGAAATGGTGCATTCAAGTGTTGAGACCCCAACTTGCTCCATTCGAAACTCTCCGTTCATAAGGGCTATGGAGGAGTTCTAGTACTTTTTGGAAAGCTCTTATGGATCTCTACAACTTTTATGTTTGCATGATCTTCAGATTCCAAGTGGAACTAGGTCAAAAAACCCCTCAAAGTTTGCTAAAAACATGCCTGAAAAGGCCAGAAACTTAGAATTTTTCTAAGTGTTTTCCCCCTCTTGTGATGATTTTGGCTATAACTCCAAATCTATGCATTTTTTCCCATAGATCAGTTTTACACTTTTGTAGGGCTTGCCAAGACCTTTCCAACAAGCTTTGAACCACCTCAATTGGATGTGTGGTTAGGGAGTTATGGTCTTGCCCTTTTCAAAACCCTAATTCCCGACTTTTTCGGTTACTCCTGAATCCTTGATTCAATGGTCATGAAACTTCACGGATAGATGTAATATATTATTAGGAACATTTTTTTCTTTGCACTTTAAGGTCAAATTCCTTATGGTTGAAGAGTTGACTTTTCGGTCAACGAAACGATCGATCGATGACTACCGAGTTGACTGTTGATGTTCTGGGTCTTCTGAGGTCTTGAATTCTTGAGTGGAATTCACTAAGCTATATGAACTTCATGGACCATAATTCCACCAATGGAACACCTTTTAAATCAAAAGTCAAACTACATTTGACTTTTCCTGATCGGAAACCCTAATCGGGTGTCCTGGTTTGGACTGTTCTTGATCTTTGGGTGAAAACCTCAAATTGGACTCATACTTGACCCAATGTAGTATCTTTGATGATGTGGAGACTTGTTTCATGAATAATAAATCCAAGGCATTGACTGATTAAACCATCGAAACCTCGATTCGGACTGTACGAAACCTTGATTTACCTGTGCATTGACAAATACAAACTTGAAATAGGTTAAGGTTAGATGAATAAATAAAGATGAACCTAGAATGATGATGAAGATCTAAGGGGTCAAAATTTGGGGTGCAACAGATGCCCCTATTTAAATATCTTTACCAGATGGCAATGAGAGATGATAATCCTCATATCATCGTAGTGAAAGGTATTTAAATATAGAAAACCAAAAATTTTGTCCCTTAAATCAGATGGTATGCAAAAGGATAAATGTTGAAATGCAATGAAAACTAAATGATGCTTTATGATGCTTGGATGGAAGACAAATGTAGACACACGAGCAAAAATAAAAGAACGGAAATACAACGAGTAACTACTCACAAGGGAAAGACAACAACACCGGGGAAGTAACAGTCCTCATCCATGAACGGAACTGGATGGAAAACAGTCACAACATTCAGAAGATCAATGAATGAGGTGAGGAGAATCTGGGAAACATAACAGGGACATAGAAACAAAATCAGAGACATTCAGAAGAACATCGAATGAACTCTGAGACACACCAGAGATACTCGGAAAAACATCGGATAAACTCCGGGACATATCCAGAAAAGCGAATTGAAGACATATATTCTGAAGGTACATCCGAAACATTTTAGAAAAGCATTAAATGTACAGGAGAAGATTTGGAGACATGTCTGGAATAACATCAGATAAGCAATAAAGGAGTTCTGGAAGAACATCAGAACAAAGACTCAATCTGGGAAAACATCAGAGAGAGAAACATATTCGGAAAAAAATCGGAAAGATTCTGGAAAAACATCAGAATCAAAGGGAATATTTGGAAAAACATCAGATAAGTTCTGGAAAAACATCAGAACAAAGACTCGATCTGGGAAAACATCAGAGAGAGAAACATATCCGGAAAAACATCGGAAAGATTCTGGAAAAACATCAGAATCAAAGGGAATATCTGGAAAAACATCAGATAAGTTTTGGAAAAACATCAGAACAAAGACTCAATCTAGGAAAACATCAGAGAGAGAAACATATCCGGAAAAACATCGGAAATTTTTTGGAAAAACATCAGATAAGTTCTAGAAAAACATCAGAACAAAGACTCAATCTAGGAAAACATCAGAATCAAAAGGGAATATCTGGAAAAACATCAGATAAGTTCTGGAAAAACATCAGAACAAAGACTCAATCTGGGAAAACATTAGAGAGAGAAACATATCCGGAAAAACATCGGAAAGATTCTGGAAAAACATCAGAACAAAGGGAATATCTGGAAGAACATCAGATAAGTTCTGGAAGAACATCAGAACAAAGACTCCATCTGGAAAAACATCAGAGAGAGACAAACAAAGGTGACATCCAAGAATGGCGTTGGATAAAAAGGGATACCTGCCCTCCAATAATGGCTTTGAATTAAAGGTATAATCATAATATCTAAGAATAGTATTGGATGTATACATGAACAGACATATCCGGAAGAACAATCGGATAAGAAAAAATGTCATATCTGGGAGAACGTCAGATAGACACGACAAAAACTATTTGGTAGGTGCCAAGTGAGTTGGACTTTGACCAGAAGGTAAGAGTTTGTTAACGACACGACCTCAGGAGAAATGCAAATGAGGATGAAAAACTCATGTTATGCATATGTATATGAATTATGCAGATGATATATGATCAAATGCAAATGCAGACGTCGACGATAAGGCTTAACTCTTTTGGTGAGAAGGTAAAACTAGAAGACTGATTCCTCAACACGGATATTACTACCATTCTGCTTGGGGACTAAAGAGGCTAATCTGAGCACATCTCTGCCACACTGGTAAACTGTATCAAGTTGACGATCCTTGTAGGAAGGATGAAGAGTTGCTTGGGGATTCTTTAAGTAAACTGCCCTAGATTAGTTGTCTGTTGTAGATGAACTGATAATTGCTTCAGCTTGTCTGATGTTGAAGATGACTAATCCACTGCGTACTTGGAAAGCTTGCCCCAGTCTAAGTCTCGAAATATCTTCTGGATAAACAAAATCTGAGAAGACCTTGCCCTGAACAAATATTGAACTGATTCTTCGACAGGATGTGAAAAGAACTTGCCCCTGATAGGATCCCCGACCAAGTTTCTCAATTGTTTGAAAATTCCTTGAGAGGAAAGCCAGTTTGCAAACAAAAGCATTCATACAAACATGGTAATGCAAATTTCATGCAACTTTTGAAATCAAAACCATTTTCGAAAGATGCAAAATAAACGAGTCATTGGTCAGAACACGGTGGTCCAAGACACTTAAAAGTGAAAGGTAAAGCAAAAAGGTATGATGCCAAAACAAATGATCTGCAAAGATCTTTTGGAGTCAGTTTACGCAACCTTGTTGTAGTGTGCTTTCAAAATAACCTTACTTCAGTTAGGTCTTTTGAGGGTTGTAATGTGGCTTGGTTCACGGTTTTAGAAACAAAAGATAAAGGCTCAAAATTTATTTGTACCCACCCAATCTACGTGATGATCTTCAGTCCTATGCTCAGTTAACTCATACTATTCGCTCAGGTTCCCATAGGTTAGGAATTGCACTGATAATAGTGATGATGGTTCAGAAGTCAAGGGACCTTTGAAAAGGCAGTCACTACTTCTCTATAATATTTGGTTGTTTTGACATTGAGGATTTTCAGAGTGAAGGATTTAAGGATCTCCTCTTTTATTGTCCCTAATTTTTGCCTGAACTGTTTCTTTTAAAGCCTACAGTCAGCGGGATGCCCTAGTTTTGCCTAAGTCTCCTTCTTTGGTTTTGACTTAGCGGGCTTTTCTTTTGATTGATTTTTTGTTTTTTGTTTTTTTTTTGTTTTGAAAGAAAGAGAGTGACTGTCCGACTTTAATGATTACGGTGAACCATCATTGACTTTTCGGCTTTGAAAAACATCTTCGACACTTGTTTGTCGTGTGCAAAGGAAAATAAATTATGGTTGCAACCTTTATATGAAAGGTGTCTCGCATGAACATACAACCGAGTTAACTGAGAACTACCCACCCCAAGGTTAAGATTGTGGGTTTTTGTAAAGAAAGAAACTTCAACTTCTAGGCTCGAAGGGGTTAACGAGGGATTATCTTCCTTATTACTCCAGTGTTTGGGAGATTGAAACAATGCCTTACATCGTCAGCAAAGTTTGATTGAAAGCATACCAACAGCAGTTATGGCTATAACGTTTTCATCATCCTCCATCAAATATTTGCATGTCAAAGCATTAGGGCGAAGACCACGTCACCAACCAACTGCCCACCTCCGAAAGAGCAGGTCAAACCCGCTTTCCGGAGATCACGGGATAGTTGAACTAGGGCGAAGACCACGTCCTGGTCTTCACTACGCCACGTAAGCCCTAGCAGTCACTTGGGTTGGGCCTGGCCATCCAGCCCAATTCAAATGACTGTTGGCCCTGCGCTGGGGTTTCTCTATAAATACCATATTTCACTAGAGGGTCAGGTATTCAATTCTCATCCTACTTTCTGTATTCGCTCTCACTCTGTCCAATTTCTTACTTTGACATCGGAGTGTCTTGCAGGTACACCCCCTCCTCCTTCTTACCACCGGTGAACAGGCAGTAAGTCAAAGACGCATAGCAGTCTAGTGATTCCCTTCTGATCAGGTAAGATTAGATACCTTTATCTTTGAATCATAAAACTTTGTTTTTGTATCCGCTGGAATATCCTTCCAACTCTCGAACATTATAGGAAAGTCTTTAAACATTCTAATAATTATACCCAAATATCCTGCTAACAAACCAGAAGCTGGTCCTATTGCACAATGATCCTTATCAAATTCAAGTATTATCCATGTTCCATCAGACTTTGATTTTGCAACCAAGTCTTTCACACATAAACGTGTGTTTGAAACATAATCCTCCTCATCTATCACATAAACAAGTAAACAAATTTATGTCATAACTCAACTATGTAAAAAAAATTAAATTATTTACAAATAGTTTAACCTTAAATTACTTACTAATGACATTTACATCCCAATACACAAATTTAGCCACTTTTACAACATCTTCAGCCTCATCTCCTACTACAACATCTTCAGCCTCATATCCTACCACATCATCTTTGGTATCATCTCCTACCACAACATTTTCATCCTCATCTACTACCACAACATCTTTTGCAGTTTGGATTGGCAAATGGGTTATTGTAGTTTCAATTGGCAGAGGAGTAATTTTAGTTTGGATTGGCGGAGGGATTATTGATGATTTGCGTGTTGTAGTTGAACGTAGGCGCTTCTTGTTTACTTCAAGCTCTCCAGGTTGTACAAACCTCGGACGACCCTTCACAGCCTAAATAAAATACATCAGTGAATATCAACCAACAATTAATACAATTAATTTTTATAGACTAGTATTGAGAATTTATTACTAACCGGTGATGGTTTGGAAGAAGACGAAGATGTTTTCTGAAGGGATTGAGAGAGCTTTGGAAGATTGAGAGCCTCTAGCTTTTTCTTATTCTCTGTAATCCTTTTGAGGCGAATTTCCTCATATGATGAAATCATTGTCTCACAAAAGGCTTCAACCGCAAGTATATGTATTAAAAAGACAATACACTAATAGTAGTAAACATCAAAATTTTATATTAGTGACTATAAATTTAATAAACATAACGCAAACACAATAAATTAAAAGGATAATTTATGCAATAAAATATAGAGTAGTAATGTTATCTCATGCATTAATTAGGGATAAAAAACAAAAAACATAGAGTAATAATATCATCTCAACATTAATTAGGGATAAAAAACAAAAACCATAAGTCTCACACAATAATATTAATTATACAAACTTTATCTGGTCCATGAATGTCGTCAAGATTGTTGCAAATCTATACACGATACAACATCCAATTAGTCTTGTTATTATTTAAATCCAGTTCAATTAAAACATCTATTTTCTACAAAAACTCACAATTGTGGAACCAATGAGCAAATTCTCTATGAACCTTCTTATCTATCTCAGTAGCACTTCTTTGACTGCGCTTCATTTGATTCTGAGTAATACTTTGGAACTGCCTATTTGATTATTTGATATTAGATGTAAAAAAAAAATCTTAATAGTGCAAATGAAACTACTTAAATGGCATAAAACTACTTACTTTAGATAGTCATCAACTATTGGACAATTCGTTAAAATGTGTCTATGAGCTTGCAACTTTTCAATTGGTGTTAGGGTGTAATAAGAAGATCAACCCACTGGTTTTCCAAATATAGGAAATAATTCGACTACACGTGATCCTGTTTGGATATCACCAATAGGGTCATCATCTACACATCCAGGTTGATTCCATCTAGTTTCAATGTTTTCTAGATATCTTGAACAAAATGTAAGAATCTCTTCAAAACAGTATCCTTCTACAATAAACCCTTATGGTTTTGCCTTATTACGTACATGCGATTTAAGTTTTCCCAAGTACCTATTATTGAACCACAATAGTATCGGTTAAAAAAAATCTTTCTACTTTCTAAGTTAGTAACAATAAAATAAAATCACATAGTTTACCTTTCAACAGGATACATCCATCGATAATGAACAGGACCTCCAAGTTTAACTTCTTCAACAAGGTGAACAACCAAGTGAACCATAACCGTGAAGAACGAGGGAGGAAATAAAATTTCTATGTGGCATAAAGTGAGGACAAATTGGTTTTTCAATTTTTCCAATTCTTCAATTTTCAATACCTTGGCAGATAATTGTCTAAAGAATGAGCACAACTCAACCAAAACTGCTGAAATCTCATGAGGTAATGTGTTGCGAATGGCTAATGGTAGAAGTTGTTCCATTAATATATGACAATCATGACTCTTCATCATTCCATTCACCTTGAGATTTACTAAGTCAATGCATCTAGAAATGTTGCTTGAATAACCATCAGGCACCCTAATATTCCTTAAAGTTGTTAAAAAATTCCTTTTATCTTTACCCATTAAACTAAAGGTTGCCGGAGAAATTCTACCATTTTCATCAGGCCAAAGATCAGGTCTTATGCCCATATTTTGAAGGACATCTCTAGCTTTAGAATTGTCTTTACTCTTTTGCCTATCATTTAGTAAAATAAATAGGACATTATCACACACATTTTTCTCAATATGCATTGGATCAAGATTATGGCGCAGAAGATTATCCTTCCAATACAGAAGTTCAAAAAATATGCTTTTTTTTCTCCATTGTTGAGGATGACCTAGTGTAGGATCACATTGTGTATTATCACCTTCTATAGGTTGTCCCTCAAATGTTCTTTTTAGCGATTTTTCTTTCACTGGCTTTTTACCAAAGATGACTTCAATGTCTTTAACCTGTTCAAAAACTTCATGTCCAGATAATGTTCTCGGTGGACTCCGTATTTCTTATTCACCATTAAAGCGGATCATGTTCAATCTAAACTTGTGTCTCTGATCAAGGAAATGAAGATGACCCATAAAACACCATTTACAGCTAGCTTTAAGATGGAGAGGTGTAGTTTGAAAGTTACATGATGGGCAAGCAAGCCCTGTGTATGTGTTCCACCCAGAAAGTGCACCCATACCTGGAAAGTCACTAATCGTCCACATCAAATTTGCATGCAACTTGAACATCTCTTTCTTGAAAGAATCGTATGTATCCACACCATTTGTCCATAACTCTTTCAGCTCTTTGACTAAGGGTTGTAAGTAGATATCAATATTATTTCCTGGTGCTTCTTTTCCGGGAATTATCATTGAAATTATAAATGATGTTTGTTTCATGCAAACCCATGGAGGAGTGTTATATGGAATGAGAACAACTGGCCAAATACTATTGTTTGTACTCGTCACACCAAAAGGATTAAAACCATCACTAGCCAATGCAAGACACACATTTCGTAGATCTGATGAAAACCAAGTATGTGTCAAGTCAAATTTCTTCCAAGCTTCTGAATCTCTAAGATGCCTCAACATTCCATCGTTGTTAGCATCTGTTGCGTGCCATCTCATATCCTTGGCCATCTTTGATGACAAAAATAATCTCTGTAATCGAGGTTTTAATGGAAAATAACGAAGAACCTTGGCAGGATTTTTTTTTCTTTTTCTTGTTAACAAAGACCGCTTCATTTGTTTTCCATTTTGAAGTGTTGCAATTTTTGCAAGTCTCCCTTTCTTCATCTTCTCCCCAATAAAGCATACAACTGTTTGGACATGCAGGTATCTTTACATAATTCAAACCAAGTTTTGTGATTGATTTCTTGGCTTCATAGAACGAACCTGGAATGTTTGCATATTCAAATGCATCTTTAATTAACTCTAAAATCATTGTCATTGCCTTCTCACTCAATCCACATAAACACTTTATATGGTACAACTTAACCAAAAACGACAGTCTTGAATATCGTCTACACCCTTCATATAAAGGTTGTTCTCCTTCTCTAGTCAATTCATAGTACTCCTTGGCTTCGTTTCTTTCCTGAGTTGCACTTAGCGTCACATAATCTTCTTGGCTAATCTCTAAATTTAGCGCAGATGGTATTTCATTAGCATGATTCATATCAACTCCAAATGCATCATTGATCATGTTATGAATAGGATCTTCGAAAATGATAGTATCTTCAACCATATTTTGAGTAGTACTAGGGGAGATAGTACTAGGTACAACAAAGGACTCTCCATGATGAATCCACATGGTGTATCCTTGCGGAAATGGTGACCACATTAAGTGGTCGAACATATCACTCCTACTCTTTGATTTTTTGAAACCACAGCGTTTGCAAGGGCATATTACTACGTCATTTTCTTTTGCACCTTTAAATACAAAATCAATAAATTCTTTTATCCCTTGCTGATATGCAATCGATGATTGTGGCTTAGTAATCCATGACTTATCCATTTCTTCAAAAAATAGACATAGATAGATACAACAGTAAAGTTCAAAGCAAATCCTATAAAAAAAAAGCAAACACTCTAAATACAAATATTTACAGCAACAGAATCAGATGTCATTAAAAGACAAAAGTTACACTCTAGCCTCATAATCACAAACTAACCAAAATGAACCCAAGACATACATTTAATTTTAAACCGGATATTAATGTAAGTATTGAAGAAAACCTTTCAATATCCATTATTTTCATTTTTTTAAACAATAACTATTTATCTACATACATCAGAAAATCTGATAAACTACACAAGAACTGACAGTGAAACTCAGAAAAACAACAAACTCCTTAATACCACAAAGCATTCTAGTCTCTCTGCAAGTATGACAAAGATCTAAACAGTAAGTCAGGCAAGACAATGAGGACTCCAATTATAAAAAGGTTGTCTCACCTTTGAAGTTATGGGATTGTGCATGTCCCACTGCGACATACATGATCATGCATGTCTCACTATAACATACTCCATACTTTACAACAAAATTCCTGATTACAAATTTCTCAAGGCTTTTGGATGTGCCTGTTATCCACATCTAAGACCTTATTAACCTCACAAAGGATACAAGTGCTTAGCCCTTAATGGAAGAATTTATATTTTCAAGGATGTTCTTTTTAATGAAATCAGATTCCCACATCCTCAACTCAATTCTTCTTACATGTCGTCTTCCACATCATCTTCTACACTTTCCTCACCCTTTCCCATCTCACCTAATTTTGTCAGCATTCCTACAGTCCCATCTCCATCTTAAACCCCGCTCATCAACCTGAGCTATATCACCTTCTGTACCATCTCAAGCAAATTCATTTCCCCAACTCTGCATCCTCTGAAAATTCCATTCAAACCCGCCCTACATCTCAACACACCTCACATGTACCTTTTGAACCTTCCATCTCAAACATCTCAAAACATCTCATCTGCAACTTCTGACCATGCACCTACTGAACATTCCACTTCAACCACTTCTAATTCCTCAGATTCTTCTTCCCTGAGCCTTCCTTTCTTGCATCCAAACAACACTCATCATATGGCCACTAGAAGAAAATGTGGCATTGTTCAACCAAGGCTGCATCCTACTTTGGGGTGTGTATGGATTATAAACCAAACCAAACCAAACCACATATATGGTTTGGTTTGGATCTTAAAACCGTTTATATAAAATCAGTTTTAAAAAAAACAGTTTTTTTAAAAATCAGTTTTAAATCGATTTCTCTCAAAATCATTTTTTTATTTTTTTTAAAGAAATCAGTTTTAAAACAAATTTTATAAAAAAACCAGTTTTAAAACCAACTTTTAAAAAAAAAAATCAATTTTATTGCAAACTATCAAATAATTGATAAATCATCTGAAACATTTTAATTATATATTTTGTTGTATTCAGAAATGAAAATATTCAAATATGAGTATTTAGCAATGCAGACAAATTAATTATTACATATATGAAAAATTTATATAAAAAATTAAACTTGAACATTTTAATTTATAACGTTTTAATAAATTCATTTTAAAATACTCCATACTATAATATATATAAAAATTCATATCGTAGCCGTGACAGCGTGGGACTCTCTTCCATCTTCTAACTAACATATCATGCTTCTAGTACCTTGTGAAAACAAATGTTTTTGGGAAATAATTGTTTTGGCAATAAAATAAGGGCAAGTAAAAATTAAGAAGGCTAATATAAAAATTAATTACTGTCAAGTAGTTCGAAATTTGAATAATTATATATGATATTTTTATACAATTATGAACCGAGTTGATTTAATTGTGCAAATCATCACTGATTTTATTAATATTTTATTTTAGTCTATATTAAATATTTTTTGTTTGGTTTTTGTTATATAATTTAGCACTATTAATAATAATGCTGTGACAAATTAATAGTCATGTGACTGATAATTCAACAGACAATTGGTGTCTATTTATAAATATGTCTTTTAACTCTATTAATATTTCAAATTAGTTATAGATTGTATAGGAAGTTTTTCAGTTAAATCTCTTTATTAGTACTATATATATGATTTAATGATGTTAATAGTTGTGACGTGACAAATTAAATGTTACGTAACTGTTTACTAATTTGTTTTCTTTAAAGTAATCACTCTTATTCTTCCAATCATCTTCTTCTTTATAAATATTCTATTGACAAATGTTTTTCTTCTTCTTCCAACTATCATTTTAAGAGGCAAAAAATTATATCTAACTGGTTCTAAAAAGTTTTAATATTTTAAATTTATTTTAAAATACAAAATTTTGAATCTTTTAGTTTAAAATATAAAATTAGTTTATAACGTGTATACGATAAAATATGAAAAGAGACAAAAACATATTAATTTAACAAATAATGAAATTTGAATAACCAATAACTGAACCACATGGAAACCGGTTTATATTTGGATAATAAAATGGATAACCAAATTTATATTTTAGTATTTGATTTGAATTTTTAAAAATGGAATAATTTAGATACAAATTTGATTAACAATAACCCGGTTTTTTTGCGCACCCCTAATCGTACTCTGCTTTTTACTGAACTGGAACCAACCTTCTACAAGGTAGCACTCAAAGATCCTAAGTGGTTAGCAGCTATGAATAATGAGTATCAAGCCCTAGGGAAGAATCAAACATGGGCTCTCACTTCCTTGCCTCCTAACAGACATGCTATTGGCTGCAAATGGGTGTTTAGGATTAAACAAAATTCTGATGGAGTGCTTCTATTGATACCATGTTAGAATTCTATATTATTACTAATTGATAGAGATAATTCTCAATTGAATTACAATATGTTTATAGACTCACACAGCTAGGAATCAGTCAGAAACAATTAGATAATGCAAGTATACTACAGCTAGTGCACAGTAGTTGCAATAGGAATTACATTGTATGAGTTCCTTTAATATTTATCAAGTGAAATGAATTGTGTAAGTGGCATATTTCCTCTCATTCAATATTTTTTTGCGGGGTGAGGGTAGACAAAGGAGTTAATTAAAATAGTTCTGGTAAAATTTAGAAAAGAAACTATTAGCTCAAATATTACTTGAAACAATGTATACAGAAAGTTAAAAGCTAGTGAAAAAACCTTACAAGATAGGTGAAATAAGCTAGTCAAATCTACTCTAAGCTAGTTTACAAGATCCCTACTTATAGACAAAGTGTAACATGCTCTTGACACGCCTAATGGTTAGGCATTATTTTGTCAACGTGCATGTACAATTGAAATTAAATATTGAGTTTGTGTCTATTGGGCTTCTGTTATCTATAAATTTCTACAAGGACAATTTTGTTTATGGAAATCAGTTTATCTTTTTTTATTTACTTAATGTAGTATCATAAAATATGTCTTTGATTCTAATATTATAAATTTTCTCAATATTTTTGGAATTAACTTGTCTGGTACTAATTATGGCTGTGAAGGAATACTGGAGAGTTCATGATGTCAAGATACCGAGAAGTTGCCGAAATTGTTCTTAGATATCTAGAGCACCGGGATCGACTTGTTCGCTTGAGCATAACTTCGTTGCTACCTTGGATTGCACATTTTCTACATGATCGTTTTGTTATCAACTATTTAACTGTATGCTAATTTTCCCTATTAATTGATTTTTATACTGGGAGGAGAATGATGGATTTTGTGATATTTCAAAATTTTACTTGAGTGCCTATTGAAATGAAATTTTGTGCAGATATGCATGAATCATATTCTTTCCGTCTTGAAAGTTCCTCAAGATCGTGATAGTGGGTTTATTGCTCTCGGAGAGATGGCTTTAGCACTGGATGGGGAACTTAGCCATTATTTGCTGACCATATGTACTTATTTACGCGAGGCAGTATGTTACACTATTGATGCCAGTCTTGAGCCGTATTTTTTTCTTGCTGCGTGTTTCATTTCCTGTTTAAAGGTTGGTTATTTTTATGTTCTATAACACATGACAATGCCATCTTTTGACAGTAGGTATTTTATAAATGCAGATTGCTCCCCGTAGGAATAAACCTTCACTTGAGGCCTTGGCATGTGTGGGAAATATAGCAAAAGCAATGGGGTCTACTACTGAACCTCATATTCGCGGCCTTTTGGATGTTATGTTTTCATCTGGTCTTTCGACTGTTCTTGTGGAAACTCTTGAGCAAATAAGTATGAGGTATGAGTCCAACTTTGAACAGAAATTTCAGCTATTCAATAAATAGTTTATAAGTAGTTTCTATCTTTGTTATTCAGCATTCCATCTCTGATGCCAACCATTCAAGACCGGCTACTGGACAGTGTATCTATGGTTCTTTCTAAATCTCCTTATCTAGGGAGGCCTGTGCAAAGCATCGGTAAGGAACAATTATAAATATCAGTCAGCAAGTTTCAGAGCTTAATGGTTCTGCTCTTATACAGCTTGCTTTGCAGACCCTTGCCCGCTTTAACTTTAAGGTTCTGTATACTCTTTTATGTGTGAACTTCTGTCACGGATGATGAAGTCCTCATAAATCCACGATTTTGTCCCATAAATCCACGATCTCTCTCCCACTGAGAAATTTGGAACCACCTTCAATGCCATTAAGACATACTAAATGGCCATAACCATTGCAATGAATCACACCATGTAACAGATGACTTTGACTATCTAAAGCTTCTTTGTTTAACGGTTTATGCCACACGTTGTCCATCGGAATTATAAAACGGTTTCTCTGCTCTGCAAACTTCTGAACAAAAAAAAACCGATGCTTCTTTGAAGCAACTTGCACCTAACGTCGAAATGAAGACGATAGTGGTGATGATGATGATGATGGTGCAGCGGAAAAACACGATCCCCTTAGGCTTATGATACCATGTTAGATGAGAGAGTTCATACTTCATTGGTGAACATGATTATGCATGAGAAAGATGATGGACATGCATAAAGTAATTCAGGTTTAGCTTGATACTTTTGTGATCAATTCATGTTATTAAATAAGCCTTATCTTATGAGTATCTATACAATGTAGTTAGGCGATGAAGTTAGTTACATTCTTAACTATCTTCATACTTACTCTAACTAACTTATGCATGCACACAACTAACCTATGCATGCACACAAACTAACCTATCTACATCTATCTCTAATATATAGATACCAGCATTCACTCCAGTCATAACAGCAAAGTGCCGAGCCTGAATCAAAGGACCTCCAGCAAGAGCCTATAATAAACAAATCAAAGAAAAATTATCATTTATTACAACCTGTGAAAAGGAATCAACATGTGCTTGTTTAAGAGAAGCCATGGCTTGAGGGTTAAGAGCAGCGTTAGGCGGCAGTGCAAAAGCGGCGGAAGCATCACCGGTGAGAGTACCCAGTACCCACCATTAAATCCTTGTACGTCTGTCCAAATGTACTATTTCCTCCGGCTTGCAACATTAACCTGGACGGAGATGACGTGGCTATAAATACCTCTTCTTTATTTTTTTCATTCTTCATTCATTCTTCTCTCATTTCACTCAGATTTCATCAAGAGAATGTTCTTGCCAAGATTCTCTCACAAAACGCTGACATCAGGTACTTGAAACAGTTTGAACAATTAGAGAAAAAGTTTTAAGCTACTACCAGAGTATGCATAGTAGTTACATCTAATTGCAATGTTAGCTGTGGTGGAGTAGTTATAAATTGCAATGGTGAGTGGTTATGTGGCTACTCAAAGAACATAGGAATTTGTAATGTGTTACTTGCGGAACTTTGGGGGAATTACGACTATCACTAAATTTAACTATTTATTGTAATCGCCTGATATTTTATTTATTTTTAATTTTAAAATGTATACACTATATGGTTTTAAAATTGATTGAACCTACTTCCCACCTCCTCCCTTATATTCTCCTCACACAAAGTCTCAGCCGCCACTATTTTCTCTCTCAAAAGTAAATTCAAACATTGACTTAGTGAAATCACAAAAGGAACTGAAACTAGCATGGCAATATCCAACAAACTCTGATCCCAAAATATCATAAGACATTAGAAGAGCAAATTATGATGTGATAAATATTCATAACTAATGAATTATAATTTTACAGTAAAATTCATCGATATCTAAAAGAAAATATACATCTCCTCAATAAATTCTAAACAGTGCTTCAGCTCCTTCCAACCCTTTACCCCACAATAATAGATGAGAATAACTAACTAAATAACAACATCAATTTGAAACCGCAAATTTCTCATGCAACATTCATATTCCCACGTGTGACTTCAATGCCTTCACATGCCCTTCAGACGTGTATGCTCTTCAATGTCCAACCTAAAATTATCAACATTCACTCACCTAACTCTTTCCAACGATTTGATTATCATTACTTTGAGACTCTTCACCTTCACCTTGAAGCTTCTTAGGGAATATTTCTTCACATATCTCCATGAACGCTTCAACAATAACTTGATGGTGACACTTTGCATTAAGCTGAAGAAAACATTCAAGAAGCTCTTCGAGTTCTCTTTCCGTGTAGATCTTTCTTTCCAATATCATTTGAAGTATTGAGTTTCGAAAATCTTCGTATGGATCCTCGGATTCCTTCTCGACGGCAATGCTATCGACGAGCTTTGCACCTGATTTTAAAATAGTATTGTTGTTGTGACGAATAGTTTTGGCTTCACAAACGGGACTGGAAGCCAAAACTTTATCATCGTCATCGTCGGTGGTGGCGGAGGAAGTGCAGCTGCTAGGGTTTTTATTTTGGTTTTGGTAAATGGAGATTTTAGGTCTTAGGGAGGGTTCAAGGACATTAGAGGGTTTTATTTTGAGGCAACCACAACTTTTGTTAGATGAAAAGAGTGTTCTCAAGAATTTTTTCTTGTTGATGTTGAAAGACATTAACGTTGTAGCTAGAATGGAATTTGAAAGGACTATGGTGTGGTTTTTGACAAGGAATTAAGGTAAGGAATGGAGGGTTGTGGGAGTTTTTTTGTGAAATGTTTGTTTAATGGGAGAAAGGGTTTTTAGCAATGTGGAGGGGTCTAAGGTTTGAAGCCAAAAATTTTGACCTTTGAGGTATATGAGAGTAATCATTTGAATTTCCTAACAATAAGATCCTCATTTTGCGTTTATTAAGGGTAACGTTATTTTATGGAGAATAAATTTAGGAAAATTAGTTGTTGGTAAAAGGAATTTGGCCGGATTGTAGTTTATTAATGGGTTAAATTAATTCAAAATTAAAATAACTTTAAGTTATATTTTATAGGAAAAACAGTTTTAAGAAATAGTCCGTGTTCAACTTTATTCCATTATCTGAGCACTTCTTTAAATATGTGAATCTTCTCTCTTAAAAAAATCATGAGTTTAAGTTTAATTTAATGTTTTAGAAAGCCAAATATTTATGTGGTGTGAAATAGAAATCTGAAATTGTAATTACAAGACCAAGGGTTAGTGTTTCATAATCTTTTTACTTTAGGGACTTTGTTTGGTTAGTTCCAGCAGGACTTATCGGCTAAAATTTGTTGTTGGAAAGCTTGTTTCTCTAAAAAAAATTGCATTCATCCCGGGTATTATGTTGAACGGAGTTTTGATGGTTAATGAAGTGTTGGATTTGGAAAAAAAAAGAAGAAGAGAAGTTGTTTCATTTTGAAGGTCGATTACGAGAAAGCTTATGATACAGTTAATTGGAATTTTTTGAAATTTATTTTTGGCAAGATGGATTTTGGGGCCACGTGGATCACTTGGATGGAGGCGTGTGTGTTTAATAGCTCTAGTCGGTTTTGGTTAACGGAAGCGTGATGGAGGTGGAGAGAGGGCTTCATCAAGGTGATCCACTTTCCCCTTTCCTCTTCGTGTTGGCCATGGAAGTTTTGTCATTATTGATGGATGTTGAAGTGTCTCAAGGAGAGTATAAAGGTTTCAAGATCAATGAAGATTTCTCTGTTGACATTTTGCAATTCGCAGATGACACAATCTTAATAGGGGATGGCGGTTGCGGCAATCTTTGAAGCATTTAGGCCATCTTAAGAGGCTTTGAGTTGATTTCAAGTTTAAGGGTGAATTTTTCAAAAGCAACATTTATAGGGTTAACGTGAGCAGATGGTGTTTGGAGGTTGCATCATATTTTCTCTCCTGCAAGGTTGAAAGTTTCCCGTTCAGATTTTTAGGCATTTGGATAGGAAATAGTCCGAGGAAACTTCTGATGTGGAAGGATTTGCTGAGTCACAATAGGAATAGGCTTACTTCTTGGAAGGGAAGACTTCTTTCTTTGGGTGGTAGAGTTATAATGACAAGGTTTTGAAAGAGATTCGTCATATGTTGAGTAATTTTCCGTGGAAAAGAACTGATGTGAAGAAGAAAACAATCCATTGGGTTAGTTGGAATCGTGTTTGCAAACCCAAGAATTGTGGAGATCTTGGTATAATTGATTTGGAGGTGTTTAATAAATCTCTTTTAATGAAATGGAAGTGGATAGTTGTTAATGATTGTAGTGCTATTTGGAGTTTTTTGCTCAATTATAGGTACAAAATGCCAACAGTAAAGATGTTTGTAGTTGTTCAGTCTACGACCCACAGAGGCGACTCAATTTGGTGGCTAGATTTGTTATTGATGGATACGGTGACGTTGGGGGCAAGCAATTATTTTACAAAAAATATTCTATGCAAGGTTAACAATGGCAAGAACACCTCATTTTGGTACAGTACTTGGGTTGGCAATCAACCACTGAAGGATGCATTCCCGGAGCTTTTCGCTTTGGTAGCAGTTCCGAATTACAGTATAGCAGAGGTCGGGGAGTGGATTGAAGGTGTGTGGTTGTGGAATTGGTATAGGGTTGGAGATTCTTGGACTGAGAACGAGGCTTGGCTTGTGGAGTGTTTGAAGGCTGTAGTAGAAATACAGGAATTTGTGCAGGATGAAACGGATGGTATTGTTTGATTTGCTAACAATTTCACAATTTTTAATGTCAAGTCTTGTTACTCTGTATTGATTTCTTGTACAGTAGGCACAACTCCGCGTTCTGATTTATGTAAAGCTGCGAACGTTGTATGGAAAGTCCAGGCACCTTCAAATGCGTTGCTATTTAGGTGGAGGTGGGTTTTTAACAAGCTTCCTACTAGGCAGCTTTTGTTCATCAGAAATATCATCTTTGAAGACAGAGACAAGATGTGTGTGTTCTATTTTGAGGTTGAGGAATCTCTTTTCCATGTTTTCAACTGCTACGATTTCAGCAAAAAGATCTGGTTAGAATTGATCTGCTGGCTAGGTATTGATGTAGGACTGTCAGTGGAGGAATTTGCTTTTCTTGTTTTCAACATGGGCAAAGTGAAGGGCAAGAAGGTAGGCAGGTTGTTATGTATCATTTGGCAGGTGGCGTCGTGGAACATTTGAAGATTGCGTAATGCAGTGATTTTTAAGGGTTCCATTCCTAGTGTGGAGGTGTGTGTGAATGGTTTGAATTTTCAACGTGATTGGAGAACCCATAGATAATTTGAGTCCTGTAGATACTCGCACAACATCTCTTATTCATAGATCTGCGTCTGCCTTTATACAGTTAGATACACAATTATCCATTTTTGAAACAGAAATTAAAGTAGTCGATCTTTTAGCTCCTTATCGCCGTGGCGGAAAAATAGGACTTTTCGGTGGAGCTGGGGTAGGTAAAACAGTACTCATTATGGAATTGATCAATAACATTGCCAAAACTCATGGAGGTGTATCTGAATTTGGCGGTCGTTTTTCTGTTTGGTTGATTTCTCCCTTATTGTGCATTTTATAATTGTTTCGTCTTTAATTCTCGTTGTAAAGATTTATAGTACCCCTAGGACTCCTCATTTAGTTATTAATTCCATTGCTTATTAAAAAAAATCTTTTTACTTTCTATATATACTAATTTAAATGTGGTGTTTGTGATGTCAAACATGTTTAAATCATTTGGTATCGGATTGCTTCAATTTTTACCTCCGTGGTACATATACATTCTGAAGCTTGAGTTATGTGGTATTTCATTTTAGACCCTACCTAAAATCAAATAAATTGAAATCGCATAGTGCTTTTTAAGTTATTAATTCATTTGTTTTTATGTTAAAAATGACTTGAATGTTGAGAAAAGGCATTGTACGACTTTTGAAAGTTATTAATTCATCTTCATGTTTTTCTTCATCTTTTCATCTTGGACATAAATAATAGTCAACAATTCATAAATTGACCACTTATTTTATATATGATTTTAAATGTTTTTGTATGAGATTTTGAAAAAGATTAAGGAAAAGTGCAAGTGAACTAGGAAAATATCAAATACGACAACAATGGAATGACAAAAAGTAATAAGAAAATGGTGGAATATAAGAAGTGAAATCATAGGTGGGATTCTCACATCGAGAGGAGAGAGAAAACATATCACTGTACCAAAATCTACTCAGAAGAACTTTAGGAGACGAATGCATGAAGACATTCCAAGTTGAACTTAAAGACGACCAAGACTATCTAAAGAGCGAACAATGCATGAAGGACGAATTCTAAATCCTGCCTAGTTGTTCAAGCTTCTTCAAAGATATCCACAAGCTCGGGGATCAATACCATCAATATAGGCTTGCTTACAATTGACAAAGAGAAGAAATCTCATAGACCAAAGAGAAATGCTCTTGCAAGACCTTGTCCAAGGTAGAAATCATAAGCTTATTTAGAATCTTCTCTAAAATTCTCATGAATGGAAAGAAAAACACTTTCATCTAGTAGAGTTTGCAAACCGAGTAATTGAAAATATCCCTGAGAAATTGAAGATGGCCTTTGTAGTAATAATTTCCCAAAATACCCCTATGGAAGTTTACAATTTTGTTGCCTTTTGTAAGCTCATCTTGACCGGCTTTAGAGAAGAACTTAAGCAAGGCAGAATGGAAAATTGATTATAATCCATTATTCGTAATAGCTTTCTTAAATTGAATAAAATAATTATTTTAGCTTGTGCTACTTTTGGTCTTATCTTTTATCTTTATTTTCATACTTTACGATTACTCATAGCATTTGACGAAATCTTAGGATTCCTTGAAAACATTAAAAAAATATTTTTTGCATTCATTCATGCATCCTAATGCATTCCATTTTACAAAAAAATCATTATCATTTGGCCTTTTGCTCAAAATCATTGATCGCAAAGTTAACTTCTCGACATCGCTATGGTACTCGCAACAACCAGAGAATGCTAATGGATCAACTCGAACATAATCAAGGTTTGATAAGGGGAACATGATCACCATGAGGACTCAAATGGGTCAGCTCATGTAGACTATCCAGGCTATAGCCAGAGGTCAAGAAGAACTCAGACAGGCCTTCCTAAGGCCCGCTTCTATTAATCCTCTTGTACATCCATCGATGAATTCACCAATTAGTATCAATCTACCTCTAGAAGGAGATTCTATGAATCAGAAGATCAGGACCACGTTCGAAATTCCTGTCAATGGAATAGGACTTTAGCTTGAAGTGAACGGTCATCATGATGCCTTCTTCATCCCAAAAGTTGATCCCACATACGAAGCCTTCAGGCTCCCAATTACTGAAGCTGAGAAAAAGCTATGTGTCTTAGAGGAAAGGATGAAAGTTATGGAAGGTCCCAACACTTTCGGTCTAGATCCTGATGATATGTGCCTAGTTCTAGGCATCAAAAGCCCTTCCAAATTCAAAGTCCTTGACTTTGAGAAGTACAAGGGAATTAGTTGTCCAAGGACTCACATCAAATCATACTGTAGAAAAATGGATTCCTATTCAAATGATGAAAAATTATTGATGCATTTATTTTAGGATAGCCTTAGTGGGGCATCCCTCAAATGGTATATGCAACTTGAACGTACCTACATCAGAACCTGGAGATAACTAGATTAGGCTTTTTTCAAGCACTAGCAGTATAATACTGATATGGCTCCCGCAGGACCCAACTCCAAAACTTGACTCAAAAAACTGACGAGTCTTTTAAAGAGTACGCACTGAGGTGGAGGGAACTAGCTGCTGGAGTTCAACCTCCCCAACTAGAACGAGAACTTATTGACATGTTTATGTGTTCCCTCCAAGGTCCCTATGTGGATAGAATGGTTGGAAGTGCCTCCTCTTATGGTTGTTGCAGGTAAACGAATCGAGACCTTCCTCGAGAATGGAAAAATTCAAGGTGTTGTTGTCGCGGTGAGAATTGGATATCAAGCTATTAATTAACTTGGTTCTCAAATCTTAATTCACCATCGAACTTTTATTTTATCCAAGGAAAAAGGGGAAAATATCGAACAAAAACCCTAAGTAAAAATGCAAAGCAAAAAAGCAAGGCCTAAAGCTAAACAAAAAAGAGATCAAAGGTACGAGGGTTGGTTATACTAAGGGAAGATACTAGCATCCTAAGCATCTGTAGTACTCTACTGAAACTTCTTGAAATATTTGTGTTATTGCTAAAATTGTTTGCTAAGGTAAGGATGGACAAAGTAAAGAGAAAAGGTGGAAAAATAAAAAGGTAGTTCGCTAGGATCTCGCAATCCTGTGCCTACGTATCCTAAATAGAAAGTCAGAGCAATCGTAGTTCAGAAACTATGATGAAAAATGGAAAAGAGTGTGAAAAAGAAAAGTGTCATCGCCAAGGATTGGGGCTTTGTGCCTACGTATCCTCAAGCAAAACTTGAGAAATCAGAGCGTCCGTAGTTTGTGGAACCACGGGTTGCTAGATTCTAAGAACCAATAACAACAAAGACAAGTAAAGAATAAACAAGGGACACGTACAATGACAATAAGTCAACATACAGTCCTTCCCCTTATATTAGGTCAACAAGGAACAGAAAGCAATGGATAACATGGAAAAACATCATGAAATCAGGAAGCAGACAAGTCACGGACACAGAACACGAAAAAGCATCATGTAAGGTCAGACAAACAAAATAGCACAAAATACGCATGGAAAAACATCATGGTAATCAATAGCAAGTAAAATCAATAACAAACACGACAAAGCATCACAAGACAAGATAAACAATCACGTCCAAACATTGTGAGACAAGATCAATCATGAAAAAGTAAGTCGCAAATAGAGTCGGGCGACTAAAAGAATTATTAATTAATTTAAATATAAATATATAATAAGATTAATAAATAGTTTAATTAATCAATATTAAATAAAAATATTTAAATTGAATAATAATAAAAAATATTTTTTTTACATTTTTATATATTTAACAACTAACTAAAACTAGAAATAAAAATATTAAAAATAAAATAGTTAAAATATTTTTAGTATTTTAAAATATCATAAAATGATTAAAACAAAACTTTTATATTTTTTTCAGATGTTATTCAAATTAGAACAACTTAACTAATTAGGACAAGTAATTAGAAATATAAATAATTAAAATAAGAGATACAAACAAATATTTAAATACACAATTAACAAAACAAAACCAATTTCCACAAAGTGGGACGGTGCATCAAAAGGTGTTTTAGAATCTTGAAAATAAAAAAAATTTAAAAAAAATCTCACTTGCTTCTATATTAACCAAATTATATCAATAAGTAACTACTAAAAAAATAATAATAATAATAATTAATAAAAAGAATAGTAAATAGATGAAACATAAAAAAAATAAAAAAAATTTACTAATAGTAATAATATCAGAATATGAGTTTTCTACATTTTAGATAACAACTAGTATGAATGGCATCACACACACTATTAACAATAACCTTGACATAAGACAAAAATCATTTAATACTCAATGATGTTAAACACAACAAATTTGTATTTCTAAACAAAATCAATATAAAAAAAAAATATCAATATATATATATATATATATATATATATATATATATATATATATATATATATATATATATATATATATATATATATATATATATATATATATATATATATATATATATATATATATATATATATATATATATAAAAGAAAAAAAATTAAATATGTGCTATGATTGTAAGAGATAGTTGTTAGTTATCAGTGGAGAAACTTAACCTATATTCTCTTAATATCATAATAGTCATATAACAAAATTTATTAGCTACAATACTATGATATAACTAATACATAAATAATAAAATCTATAAAAAAACTAAATTATTATCATAATAAAATAAATCAACATTTTAAATATCAACAACATAAAAGGATGGATGAGAAACAAAATGAAATAAGAAGAAGAAAAAAATACTTACACAGTGGTTTTGGTGGTGTTGTATTTTCAAGGAGAAAGATGTTTTTGTTAAGAGAATTAAAAGGGTGGAAATGCTGCAGATGGTTTCTTTGAAGGTGATTGTGATGAAAAAAAATAGCATGCGTGTGTACCAGCCGGTAGTATTGTTCAGAGAAGTAGCTATATGAAACTCAATGTTGATGAAGCTTGTACCATGTCTTTATTTGTTTTTCTACTTTTTCAAAATGATAAAGAGAGAGATAGTTATAGTATGTTTTGTTGCTATTTTGATGAAGGGTGATGTAATGTGTAGGTGTGTGTATTAACATGTGTCTGTTGTTAAATCTACAGTGCCAGCCGTATGAAATGAGTAAAGGGACACGATGAAGTGCAAGTGGTAACTACTATCTTCTTTATTTGCATGGGAAAAGAAAAAAGTGTTGACCTTCATGCTATTCTATAGCTTTCCATTCAAAGGTGAGAGAGACTATTTATGTTGTATGCTAGAAAAATAGAGAGTACTTTTTAAAATTTATTAAACAAGTTTCTAAAAACAAAATTAAATATAAGTAAAGTAAAAATAAAATAAACTATAAAAATAAATAAATAATCTAAAAAATAAAAAAGATTAATTAAAATAATTATTAATTAAAAATAAAAGTAAAAGCGGTAAAAAAAAACGAATAATTGAACCAGTATCGAAATGTTCGAAAAAATAAAATGAATATACCAAAATGATCAGCGCGAAATATATGTATTGGAAAAATATAGTGTTTGGTCAAATTTTGAAATAAATTTTACCCGGTTAAATAACTCAAACTGTATAAAATGTGACCGAAAAGTGGTCAAAAAATTTAAATGAGCGTGCCAAGTTAAACTATGCAAAACGTAGATTACTATCACTGACCTTTGCAGACTCGATTTCAAAAATTTTTGTTCACTGATTTTACGCACAGTTGACTTTTAGTTTGGCCGATTTGGTTGTAAATCCAACAAGTTTATTTCAGCTGATAAGTTGGGTATTGTGTGAGATGTAAGACATGATAAACTATACAGATGATACAAAAATACGTGGGATCTTAGAGTCAAAAATTAGGGTATGGCAGTTGCCACTGCCTCCAATAGAGCAAAGAAACACTGCTAGAGAAAACATATACAACAACTATTGAAAAAGATATATAATCACACAAGATCGGTCGTTGATGTTGGAAATTCACCTCACACCCTATGAAGAATTCCCTTCAATCTTGATCTCAAGATTGATGAACAAACCCACAATATGATAGTAATGGTGATAACAAGTAAAGAGTTATCAAGAACAATAAAAGAGAAGAAGAATAACAAACAAACAAACAAACAACATGAAAGAGAAGAATGAGAGAAGAAATATTTGGAGAAAATTGTGTTACCCACAAACTGTGGGATTTCTGATTACTATTGAACTTTCACTTGCTAAACTCTGCAACTGTGAAATCTGTTCTATTATAGATTACAAAGCAAGACACTTATTTATAGTTTTAGTTTACAAAAGCCCAAAACATAAAAGGCCCAAAATATTAAAAATCAAATCTAATCTAAATCATATCAAATCTCATCAAAACAAATTGTTTCTACACACTATGAATTACATTTAATACACCACTTAATTCATTGTGTCTAAACTGTCTACATTCATCATGACTCTTAGTCTTTTGAATGCTTCGACCTGCACTTCCTTCGTCATGATATCTGCAATCTGATTCTCAGTTCTGCAGTGTTCCAACTTCATCTTCCCTTTTGCTACCTGCTCTCGAAGATGATGGAACCTCATTTCGGTGTGCTTGCTTCGACCATGAGCTATTGGATTCTTCGTCAAGTTGATAGTTGACATTCTGTCTATCTTCATGGTAATTGCTCCATGATTCTTCCCTGTGATTTCTTTGACCAAATTCACCATGCAAGTTGCTTGACATGCACAAAGAGAAGCAGTTATATATTCTGCTTCGCATGATGACAATGCCATTACTGGTTCCTTTCTCGAATTCCAAGCAACTGGTGCACCACCTAACATAAACACATACCCAGTTGTGGATTTTCGATCCTCAACATCACTACACCAACTGGAGTCAGTGTATCCCACTAACTTGTATTCTTTTCATTTATCTGCTGCTGGAAACAAAATGCCATAGTCGACAGTTCCTTTCGATACCTCAGTATCCTCTTCGCTGCTTCTAGGTGTGATACCTTTGGCTTCTGCATGAATCTACTTACCATACCAACACTGTATGCTAAGTCAGGCCTTGTGTGACAAAGGTATCTAACTAACCCAATAAGTCTTCTGTATTGGGTTGGGTCGACGTTATCTTCATCTGAATCCTTCGACAGGTGCAATTTGAGCTCAGCTGGAGTCGAAGTTTGGTTGCAATATTGCATCTCAAATCTCTTGAGTATTTCGCTTGCATATCTTTTTTGGTGCATCATCAAACCTCTATTTGTCTTGTAGAATTCGATGCCAAGGAAATATGAGAGATTTCCCAAGTCTGACATTTCAAACTCCTCACTCAGGTCATGTTTGAAATCTTTGATCTCCTTCTTGCAACTCCCTGTTATCAACAAATCATCAACATAGAGACATAGTATAAGCAATTCATCATTTCTTCTTCTTACATATACTTTATGCTCAGTTGTACACTTCACAAATTCCTTCTCCCTTAAGAAGTTGTCAATTTTCTTATTCCAAGCTCTTGGAGCTTGCTTAAGTCCATACATGACTTTATGAAGCTTGTACACCTTTCTTTCTTCGCCTTGTTTCACAAATCCAAACTTCTTCGTCTAATGGGCCATTAAGGAATGCACACTTCACGTCCATCTGACATGTGTGCCAGATGTTCATATTTGTTAGACCAACAACCAACTTGATTGTTTTAATTCTAGCAACAGGTGTGAATACTTCATCAAATTCGATTCCTTCCTTCTGAAGAAATCCTTTCGCCATAAGTCTCGCCTTGTGTAAAGTTACTTCTCCTTTAGGATTCACCTTCACCTTGTAAACCCATTTCACATTAATTGCCTTCTTGCCTTGCGGCAATTCGACAAGTGACCAGGTATCATTGACTTCGATGGACTCCAACTCTTCAGTCATTGCTTTCACCCACTTTGAATCTTTTAATGCCTCAGCTGCATTGACTGGTTCGACATCTGCGTAGAAAGCATAATGTACCAGCTTACCCTCTTCATCGACTAAATCATCTGATGTAATTACACATTCTTGCAACCTTGCAGGCATGCGTCTTATTCGTCGAGGTCTGCTTGAACCTGCTTCATCTGCAACTAGTTCCTGTCAAACTTCTATTTCGACTTCAGTGGTTGGTTCTTCACAAGAGATTCTCACTGAATCCTTCTTGGCATTCTGTCGCAACTGCGAAAAACAACCGGCGGAAAACAGAAGATTCGCCACCTTTCGTTATTTATCCCAAAGAGAGGGAAAGGAAACAATCAGAAAAAAACCTAACAGAAAAGGGAAAGACAAGGTCATCGCAACCAAGTCCTGGATTTGGGAGTCGGTTACGCAAGGGGAAGGTATTATCACCCCTCACGTCCGTCGTACTCGACGGGATCCATGCTTTGTTGTCTATCTAAAAGGGTGATTAAAACTATCTACGCTAAAGGTCAAGGGACAAAAGAAAAAGAAAGGAGGACTCGACAGAGCATCGCAGCTCTGGGCCTATGTATTCCCTTGTGCAATGGGAAAGTCAGAGTCAACGTAGTTCGGCTAACTACGGATGAAAGGGGGGAAGGTTGCTCGCCAAGACATCGCGTCTTGTGCCTACGTACTTTCATCTGATATGAAAGATCAGAGCAAACGTAGTTCGGGCTAACAAGAACATTGGTTGGTTCTAAAGTTTTTTAGGCCCGAGTAGGGTTAACAAGTAGTTCTAGCAGTTGGTGTATGCAGCTCGACCATTGGAGACTTAGGCGTTACCGTTTGCGGTAGGACTAAAAGTTAACAACACTCTTTTATCTGAAAAGATTTTCCTTGATTAAGATCCCGAAGGATGAAAAGATTTGAAGTGTTTTTGTGTTTTTTAGAGAAGAAGTGTTTTGAATTTAATTTGTAACTCATGTCGCACTAGAGACTATGACTTAGGAGCGAATGCGCCGCATATCACCCTAAGGGTGTATACTAAACACTCTAGGGAATTGAGAGGAAGCCACTCAATCACCATTCCTCAAGTAGCTTAAGGCTCGTAGCATACAACATTTGTTATTATTTATTATGTGTTTTGAAAATGTTTGAAGATGAGGAGAGAAAGGACCTACTAAAGGGAGACTAACTCGATCCTAAAAGTTGTCATGCAAAGTGGACTTAGAGTTGGAATACAAAAGGGAACTACCTAACGTTAGCATGCTTGGATTGAACACCTAATGTCTCTCCTACTCCCATCCTAAACGGAGGGACTAAGAACCCTATGGGGATCATGGCAAAAAGGCACAAGAAAGCACCAAGTAAATTCAATCACAAGTAAGATGCAAACATGAAAATGCAACACTTAGAATGGTGGGAGGGGGAAAAATATGTGTGGGGAAGCAGCCTCTACAAGCTCGTCTCGACCTCAATAGCAATGCAAGAATGATGCGAACATGGAAATAAAAGCAAAAGATGGAAGCAAACGAACATGCAAAGAGTCATCACTTTGAACCACATCCATAAGCATGCATCCAAGTGGACAATGAACACAGGTGTCAACCAAATCATGATCAACCAAACACAAACAGTGGCAAACACCCAAAATATTTCACTCCTAATGCATCATATCAATTCATGAAGATTCAAAGTGAAACGGTATGCGAACAATCAAACAAAGTAGCAAAACAGGCCTGCCAACATAGTGTTAATCGATTAACCCCTAGGGTTAATCGGTTAACACACTGTTAACGTTTAAAAGATTTTGAATTTTGAACTGGTTAATCGGTTAACCATAGGCGTTAACCGATTAACACTGTGAAAACTTTGAAACATCTGAAAATTTGTGATTGTTAATCGGTTAACCATATGCGTTAACCGATTAACATTGTGCTGACAGCAGAAAACAACAAAGCAGAATCACTTTTCAACAGCTTATCACTTCTCCAAACATACCGATGATCACATAATCACTTAATCACGAAATTTAACCAGCAAATCATGATTCCAACAGCATGTATACAGATCCAAATAGCATCATCACAGATCATATGAATCAAAATGCAGAAAATCAATCAAAAATGAAAATCATCATGATGAATATGCAATTAAGCTAAAAACCGAATCGGATTAAGAATTTTCAACCTACGAAGCAGAGATTTGCTTCGGTTAATATTGATTTGCTGGAAATGAGTAGATCGAAGCAAGAAACCCGAAATACTTTAAGATCCAAGCTAATCCTTATAGTAGAGATGGAGATCCTTCAAGATTGAGCCAAATTGCTTCAAATAATCACTTCTAGTTTCACTTCAAATTTCAGATCTGAATTTGCACGAAAATTGAATGAAGAAACTGATCCAATGGAGATGATAAATGAAGGTTTAAGCTCAAGAATTAATGGATTCCAATGAAGAATCAATTAATTCAATGGAGGAAGAGCTTTGGTGAGGGTTTTGGAAATGATGAAATTGAGAGAGAATTGAGAAAGAATGAGATCAATTCTAAAAATGAAATGGAAATTATGAGAGTATTTTTTGTGAGGTTTGGAGTAGATCACTTAAATATCACTTAGGCTTGGATCCAAAGCAAGGTTTGGAAAGTGGATTGGAAAATCAAGGTTTGGAATGAGGAATGGGCATTTGGGGGGAAATGAAAATTAAACCAAATTTAAAAAATGGTTCTAGATCCTTCTCAAGTGCAAAAATGAATGTCAAAGTGATCAAAATTGGACCCTAAATGGCTCTGCATTGAAAAATCACGTACAGAGGCAAAAATTGCACTGGTTAATCGGTTAACCATATAGGTTAATCGATTAACACTTTTAAAATTTTGAATTTGGGCTGATTTTTCACTGGTTAATCGGTTAACCATATGCGTTAACCGATTAACACATTCAAAATTTTGAATTTGGCGCCTTTTGGAGGGAAACCTGCCTGTTTGCCCGTTTTCAACTGTTTTAGGCTCTGTTAAGCTTCTGAATCTCATTCTTGAAGGTTGCAACTGTAAGAATGCTGGATAAGAGCCTGAGGGCTGCTTCCTGACCTGAAAATAACCTGCAAAACAAAATAAAATCGGTCGCTCGACTGCTGGGCAAAATAAATGACGGAGCCTCTAATGCTCGTTGTTCGATCTTTTGCGCCAAAAATGAAACTGAACCCTAGGAAATCCTTGACCCCCTGTCTCAAGAACAAGTTTTATGCAATGCAGAAATGCTAGAAGAAAATGAAATGAAACAAAAGCCAAGTCAAGAAAAGGTTGGGCAAATTTTGGGGTGCAACACATTCTTAGTCCAATCCCATTCTTTAAGCTCATTTATGATCACGTCCCTATTGATCACTGCCTGCTTATTCACTGGGTCGAACAGCTTGTAACCTCCTATCGAATGATATCCTATCAAGATCATCTGATTCGACTTATCATCAAGCTTCCTTCTCAACTGATCTGGCACATATATATATGCTATAGATCCAAACACCTTTAAGTGACTGGGACTAGGCTTGACACCAGACAAACATTCTTCTGGTGTGATTCCTTCAAGATTCTTTGTCGGACATCTATTCAATATATATGTTGTTGTCGAAACTGCTTCTCCCCATAATTATTTGGGTAAATGCTTTCCATTCAACATACTTCTCACCATATTCATAATGGTTATGTTCTTGCGTTCTGCAATCCTATTTTGCTGTGGAGTGTAGGGTGGCACCACCTCATGTACAATCCCTTCTTTTACAATAATGTATCGAAATCTTTCGACACATACTCTCCACCACCATCAGTCCTCAGAATTTTCAGCTTTCGACCACTCTGCCTTTCGACCATGGAGTTGAATCTGGAAAATACCTCAATCACATCACTTTTCTTCTTGATGAGGTAAGCCCACAACTTTCGAATGTAATCATCTATAAACATGACAAAGTATCTATTGCCACCAATCGAATCCACCTGGAATGGACCACATACATCAGAGTATATGACTTCAAGTATTGCCTTCGACTTCCTTCCTGCATCCTTGCTGAAGCTATTCTTGTGTTGTTTCAACTAAACACACTCCTCACAGACTTCACTTGGAATGTCGATTTCTGGTAATCCTGAAACCATATTTCTTCTCTTCAGTTCTCTGATGTCATTAAAGTTGAGATGACCTAGTCGAAAATTCCATAACCACTCATCTCTGATGGCTGCAGTTGTTAGACACTTGCGCTCCATTTCATTGAGTTCAATCTTGAAGATCCTATTCTGAGACATTGGAGCCTTCAAGATTAATCTACCACCTGCGTCGAGAACTCTCATCATCTTGTCTTTGACAACTACCTTGTAGTTCTTTTCGACAAGCTTCCCTATACTGAGCAAATTACTCTTCATGCCTGGTATGTACAACACATTGGAAATTGTTGACCTTTTGCCATATTTCCTCATAATCAGAACATGACCAACACCTTCAGCTTCTAAAGTGTTGTCATTTGCAAACTTCATTGTGTTCTTCGACGAGGGCTTCATGTTGACAAACCAATATTTCCTTCCAGTCATATGTGATGAGCATCCTGAGTCCAAGTACCACTGATCTTGGAATCTTTCTTCATCTTTTGTTGTGACCATTAGCAACGTTTCTTCTTCTTCATGTTTCGCCAGCTTTGCATCAGTCTCTTGATTTCTCTTCCTTTCTGGATAATCACTAACATAATGACTATACTTCTGGCAATTGAAACATTGAATGTGGCTTTTGTCTGTCTTTCGACCACCACCTATTCCTTTACCTGCATCACCACCTCTTTAGTTACCTTGGTTCCAAGGTTTCTTCTGATTCGACTAGTTTCCTCCTTTGTTTCCATTCCAGCTACCTTTGCCTTTTCTTTCCTTTTTTGACTGCACCTGCAAAGCTATATCTTTCGACTTTCCTGCAGCTCTCTCAGCCATCCTCTGTTCATGAGACTCAAGAGTCCCTTGAAGATCTTCCTTCGTCAACAATGACAGATCTTTCGAATCTTCTATGGCAACTACCACGTGGTCGAATTTTAGAGCTAACGATCTCAAAATCTTTGAGAAAACTGCTTTCATCGTCAGCGCTTCTCCACATACTTTGATTTGATTCACCAACTTTGTAACTCTGGTGAAGAAATCTGTAATGCTTTCATTGTCTTCCATCTAAAGCAACTCATAGGTTCTCTTGTGAGTTTGTAACCTCACCTCTTTCACCTTCTCTGCGCCTCCAAACGACTTTTCAAGAATCTCTCATGCTTCTTTTGTTGAATCAACATCACTAACCTTTTCAAAGTTATCAGGATCAATACACTAATGAATTATAAAAAGTGTTCTATAATCCTTCTTCTTCAATTCTTGGTGCGCAGCCTTTTCCGCCTCCGTTGTGTTTTCCCCAAGCGATGTTACTCCGTCCTTCACAAGATCCCAAAGATCTTGATAACAAAAAATCACCTTAGTCTGCTTGCACCAATTCTCATAATTGTCTTTCTTGAGAATTGGCAGGGTCGCCGGGAAGTTGTCGTTCGGATAGTTCATCACCATCACTATCTTCCTTCCTTGAATCTCTCAACCGGAGCTCTAGATACCAGATGTTGGAAATTCACCTCACACCTTATGAAGATTTCCCTTCAATCTTGATCTCAATATTGATGAACAAACCCACAATATGATAGTAATGGTGATAACAAGTAAAAAGTTATCAAGAACAGCAAAAGAGAAGAAGAATAACAAACAAACAAACAAACAGCAAGAAAGAGAAGAATGAGAGAAGAAATATTTGGAGAAAATTGTGTTACCCACAAACTGTGGGATTTCTGATTACTATTGAACTTTCACTTGCTAAACTCTGCAACTGTGAAATCTATTCTATTATATATTACAAAGCAATGCACCTATTTACAGTTTTAGGTTTACAAAAGGCCAAAACATAAAAGGCCCAAAATATTATAAATCAAATCTAATCTAAATCATATCAAATCTCATCAAAACAAATTGTTTCTATACACTATGAATTACATTTAACAGTTGTTACGTAGCGTGTGGTTGTAAATGTGTTACTTATCACGGTCGTATGACCATTATAGAAAACCTGAAAGCGACGAGATATTACAACAATTGCTTTAATTAACCGTTGTAATATATTAAAGGTCTCAAGTTTGATTCTCTGCGTCGCCTTTTTGGTATATATATTATTATGGACAGCGTTCACTCTACAACCACAGTCATATTTAACAACCTTCGTTAAGTTATCTGTTTTAAAAAAAATATATTTCTACTTTTTGAAATTTTTCCATTTTTTAACCTGTATATTTTTGAGCCGTATCAGAACAGAAACAACAATTGTATCATAATAACACCATATAATGCACTTTGAAGATAATAAAATCAATCTCTTTAATGACACCATATAATGCACTAGATGCCAATATTGGATTCTTATCTAGAGAAATACACAGATTCAGACTTAACCATAACCCCACTATTTTACATTATACTACGATCATCTTTTGATTTTGTATAAAATATATAATGACCAATGTAATATGGAGTCCAAGTTATCACATTAAATTTTGGCATGTACGACAACCATTTAATTGTCTCTGATGCACTATGATCATTTGGTATCCTTTTATTATACTAATATAGGAATTTCTTATTATGTTCGATCAACAATAACTAGTCACTCATTCATGGATATCTTTTCCTCAAAAGTATTTTGTGAGTAGCCATGTAAGGTTGAACTTCTTCAAGATTATTCAATATATAGAAATGTGGCTGAATAACTACATCTCAAGCCATTGACTTAAACTTTAAACCTTGAATACCTCTACCTTTAGTGTCAGCATGACGAGACTTTGGAATTCCTATAGACTCTGCTCCCGACAAATAGTTTTTACAAAACTCAACAACTTCTTTTGTGATGTACCTTTCAACAATCGAAGCTTCCGGTCGGTGATAATTCTTCATATATCCTTTAAAGATCTTCATGTATATCTATATTGGATACATCCACCTTAAATAAACTGGACCACAATTTCTGATTTCTCTGACTAGATGAACAAGTAAGTGAACCATAATGCCAAAAAATGATGGAGGAAAATACATCTTCAATTGACACAAGATTATGGAAGCTTCATCTTCTAATTCATCTAATTTTTTGAAATCAATAACTATATTACATATGGTATTGAAGAACAAAGACAATCTGGTTATAGTTACTCTCATATTTTTTGGTAGGATGCCACAGATAGCCACTGGTAGAAGTTGTTGCATCAAATCAAAAGAATCATGAGATTAAAACCAATTAACTTGAGATCTTTCATTGATAAAAGTTTCTTGATATTTGATGAGTAACCTTGGAGAACTTTGATACCATGAAAACCTTTGCAAAAACTTTACTTTTCCTTTTTACATAGAGTGTAACAAGTCGGAGGCAGATAAGTTATTTTCCCTTTTTTTTATTGGAGCCAATTGTTTTCGTATACCCATTGCCTCTATATCGAGACGAGATTGCTTACTGTTGCGGTGAGAATCGAATATCAAGCTATTGAATTAACTTGAATCACAAATCTTTGAAACTCACCATCGAACTTTGATTTATCCAAAGGAAATGGTAAAGATCGAAGAAAACCCTAAGTGCGCTATGTAACAACAAAGTTAAAAGAATCTAAGATTCAGGGGTTGGTTATACCTAGGGAAGGTGTTAGCATCTTAAGCATATGTAGTACTCTACAGGAACCTCTTTTTAGTATTTGTGTTATGTTTTTATTTACTTGCTAAGAAAAAGGTGCTAAGGGAAAGACCTAAGGTATTTACTAAGCATGCTCGCCAAGATATCAGATCTCGTGCCTACGTATCCTGACTAGGATATAATCAGAGGATTCGTAGTTCACCTAATTAAGGGTGAGGAACTCTTGACTGTGGTCAGGGTTCCAAGGGAAAGGTAAGTGTTCATGGCAAGGCACTTACATAAAGTACAACGACTCTAAACCTAAGGCTAGGTTAAAAATCAAAGAGGGGAGTAAGTGTCCATGGAAAGACACTTACATAGAGTACGAAGACTTTATTCCTAAGGTTAGGATAAAAGGGGAGGTAAGTGTCCATGGCAAGACACTTACGTAGAGTGTGGCGAATTTAATCTTAAGGCTAGGATAAAAGAGTAAGACTCTAACAAGGTCTCAAGGGAATGGTGGACAAGGTTACTCTAAACATGACATAAAGTAAACAGAGATAATCCTTTTCTTTGGAATCAGTCATATGTAAAAAACGTTAGTGGAATACAGATAAAAACCTTAAGTGTCAAAGATAAAATCAAAGTCCTCCTATTAAAAGATTTTTAAGGTTTCGGTAGTTTTATCATGTCTTTGAGTTTTTGTGAATAAAATGAAAATGACAAAAATGAAATGACTATATGGTATGAACAATGATAACAAGTAATATGGATGATCAAGTGACAAGAAACGAAATCAAGCTCGAACAAAAAGAACCTAGTCTCCAAATGAAAAGATCTAAATCGTATATCCACAAAGTTAGGAGTCAAAAAGTTAATAGAAAAATAAAATCGAAGTGGTAAAAAAATCCTAAATAATTACCTATTAAACATGAACTTAGAATTCAAATAACTAAATAAAAAATGTTAAATCAAAAATAATTAACAGATTTTTTAATGAAAATTATTAACAAAAACATTTAACCAATATAAATAATTAAAACATTATTAACAAAAAAATTAACAAAATCATTTTAGCCAAATAAATAAAAAAAATTGATTAACAAAGTTATTAAAAACAGATTAACAAAATTATGGAAATGAAATAACAAAGTACTAACAAGGTTATTAAGAAGAATTAATAAAAAAACAAAATAAAAAACCAAAAAAAATTCAAAGAGAAAGAACGGTTGGGCCAAGGAGGTGTGAGCTTAAGCCAGGCCCATGTGATGAGACAGACGGTGTGGGTCGCCCCTGTTGTGACCCGCTTGGACTTCCCACAACAAAACCTAAATCTTGCAAAACACGATTGAACACATACTCACAAATGGCCTCAGTTTTTTCTTCCTATCCAGACAAGATCAGACTCCAATTGCTTTCTTTCTCATTCTCAAACTCACGACACTTCTTCGTCGTCTCGTTTCTCTTCGTCTCTCTGCTGTAACACGCGTCTTTGTTTCTCACCCTCAATCTCGATTTCAAATCCCTCTCTTGGCTTACAACAGTGATCCGGGTTATTTACCTATGATGAAGGCGGTTGTTGTAGGTGGGAACACGATGGGAACATGATGAAGGAGTAGAGGAAGCAAGGTTCAATGGTTGAGTGCAGTGGCGGTTCAAAAATGGAAAGAAGGATAGTGATTATGGTGTTTATTCTATCTTTGTTGAATGCTTTTTCTTCTAGTTTTTTAAACTTTTTTACACTGTCTATATGTGTGAAAGGAGGATCTTTTTTTTTATGAAGGTTACTGTGAGGTTATCCCCCTTCATTACTTTGAGGTTTTTTCTATTTTTTTTATTATTCGACTCTCATCCTCTCTGTTTCATAGCACAAAATTGGAATTGTCTTGTTGTTATTGTGAGGTCTTTTTCGCTGCTTGCAGGTTTGGCCAGTCTGTGTTGGTATTTGCAAGTCTGTTTGTGTTTTACATGAAGTATTGTGTTGTTGTTGTCTTAGCTTGCGCATGGCTTTGGTGCAGGGAAGTTTTGTTTTGGAGTGATTTCGCATCAGGTATCATGTTGATGCAGGTGTTGCATTTTCTTGATTGTTGCAAGGTTTCGTTTTGATGTGTATGTCAATGAGTTGTACGATTTTGGCTTGCAATTTTTAACGTTGCTGTAAATTGTTGTTTTTTTTTTTTTTGTAAATAGTCATTTTTCTTGTATTGTAACGTGGGCTTTGCTACACTTCTTTGACTGGACTTTGGTAAATTTGGAATAGCTTTTGATAACTGAAATGGACTTCATGGATTGTGATTTAAAATTTAAAAATGGACTTTAGTTGGATAACTAAAAAAGGACTGGATAATTAAAATGGATAATATAAAATGTGAATGAAGTGGATTTAAAAATAGATTTGGATAATGAAGTGAAATGAAAAATGGATTTGGATGATGAATTTAAATAATGGATATGAATAATGAAGTGAAATTGGATTTGATAAGGATGTTTGAGAATAGGATAAGAGATTGGATAAGAAATCATATTAGAAAGTGGGATTGAAATTGGATTTTAACACGCCTCCACATTTGAGCAACATTTAAACCTTGACAAATGAACTTGACTGCCACAAATCTTAGATGACATGGCAACCTTGAATCTTCTGACGAACTTGAATTGACACGAAAACCCTAGTCTGATGGTCTTTCAGGTACAAAGTATTGTTCTATGACAAATCCATCTTTAGAATGACACAAACTCCTATTTCCTGATCAAGGTCAAATCGTGCCCACTTGAACTGAAACAGTTCTGCACATACAGTGAACCTTCTAGCCTCAGGTGAAACTCAATTAAATGATACTTGCTCATCTTAAACACAAAGGGTGAGAAACCCTAATCTTCTCCTTGAGTGTACACTGATGAAACAATGACTTGGTGAGAACCAAAACCCTAATTCAGAAGCTTTTCCATAGCCTGATAACCTGATACTAAAACAAACCACTTGTTTGACCAAGTATAGGTTAAACTTCCACAAAATTTCAAACCACGCTGCACACACCCAATCTAATAACCTTGCTTGATCATTGGTTCAGTCTTACAAGACCTGGGCCTCGAAGAACTTGTAATGAAGCCATATTGCACTAGATTATTGAGGAAGGGAAGTCTCTTAGGAGTATGAGGACTTAAATGGTGAATGACCTATCCAAAACCTTGATTGATCAATCCCTTGAGCCTCTTGAAGCAAACCATGATTCACAAGTGAAACAAAACAAACAATATCTGATAACTTGGTTACTTATGCTTGAATCATTGACCTAAGATGATATACAAAATATCAAAGACTCTAAGGGTAAAATTTGGGGTATGAAAGTTGCCCCTATTTAAACATATTTACCGGATGACATGAGTGATGGTGATCCTCGTGAAATCATGGTGAAAGGTATTTAAATACAGAAAATTGAATTTTTTCCCCTTAGATGCAATGATATGCTATGCTATGAACAAAATAAAACTACTCAGACAATGCTAGCAACAATCCTGACGTGAAAATGATTGAATGATAAATGCAAAATGCAAACAAAAACAAAAGCAAACAGGGATAGAGTCAACGTAATGGATAACAACTCACTGGGTATGACAACAACACTGAGGAAGTTGAAACAAACTAGGGAAATCTAAAGTGATTGATCAACAAGTTCAAGCATAACTGGGTGACACTTAAGAAGAAAGGATAACATAAGACCCTCACTGGAGGTAAAATCGGAAAGACGGTCTCCATTGGGGAATAATAATAAGATATCTAAAGTTATGGATCAACAAGTTCAAGCATGACCGACTAATAATTTAGAAGAAAAGATCCTCAACGGAGGTAGAATCGGAAAGACGTCCTCCATTGGGGAATATCCAGAGTAGTTAATCAACAAGTTCAAGCATAACTGGCTGACACTCTGGGACAAAATACAGAATATAACCCTCAAAGCCTTAGGATTAGACCAAAACAAACCATCCTCATTGGAAGTAGAACCAAAAGATAGACTCTAATTGAGGTATCTAGAATTATTGATCATCAGGTTCAAACATGACCGGTGACATTTTAGAAGAAAGACGAAATAGGACACAATCCTCAAAGCCTTCAGATTGGACCACATCATTAAAAAGTTGATGGGAAGAAAACTAACATCGTCAAAGGGTTGGCAAAAAGATAACTGAACTAAAAAGTCACATCATCAAAGGGTTGATGGGAAAAGAACTGACATCGTCAGAGGGTTAACAGAAAGATAATTGAACTAAATAGTCACATCATCAAAGAGTTGATGGGAAGAAAATCGACATCGTCAAAGGGTTAACGGAAAGAAACATTATCATCATCAAAGGGTTGACAGAAGAATAATCGAAATAAATAGCCACATCATCAAAGGGTTGATGGAAAGTAAAGGTTTCACAAAAGAGTGACATCGTCAAAGGGTTGACGGGAGAAAAACATTATCATCTTCAAAGGGTTGATGAAATAAAACAATTGTCATTGTTAAAGGGTTGACGGAAAGATAATTGAGCTAAATAATCACATCATCAAAGAGTTGATGGAAAGAAAACTAACATCGTCAAAGGGTTGACAGAAATGAACCAATTCACTAACGATTGGCATCATCAAAGGGTTGATAAGAGAAAAACTGACATCATCAAAGAGTTTACAGAAAGAAAAGTTCTCACTGAAGAGACACATCATCAAAAAGTTGACGGAAAGAACACCTGTCTGAAGGAACACGTCGTCAAAGGGTTGACGGAAAGAAAAACAGTTCTCAGAATGTTGTCATCAAAGGGTTGATAGACAAAGATTTGTCTTCGTCAAAGGGTTGATGGAAAGAACACTTGTCCTAAGGAACACATCGTCAAAGGGTTGACAAAAAGAAAACTTTTTCTCGGAATACATTGTCAAAGGGTTGACAGAAAGAACACATGTCCGAAGGAACACATCATCAAAGGGTTGACGAAAAGAAAACCTGTTCTCGGAATGTCGTCATCAAAGGTTTGATGGACAAGGATTTGTCTTCTTCAAATGGTTGACGGAAAGAAAAGTATCTAAAAGTTATCATCAAAGGGTTAATGGAAAATGAGTGGTCGAGGGTAATACCAGTTGTAACTACAAAAGGTTGAATAACACCAAGGACATATAAGCTTCTCAGGAGAGACTACCATTTATCGTAATAGAAAATAAGTTTCTGAAAGAGATGTTGTTATAACAACACTGTTGGATAATGGATTTTGTCTTTAATAGGGATCTGTAAAAGATTCTTCCTACGAGACATAGTGCAAAATAAATGCACGCTAAAACTAGGTTTGGCGACCTAATCAGGTTTAAAGCAACACTTCCCAGGGACCAAAGTTCAATCTATGAACAAGTTATAAAGAAATGGTCAAACAAGACTCTACCCATTGAGGAATGAACTCAAATGGGAGTTTATCTTACCCAAACATGGAAAAGATAACTGAAACAATCATCATCCTCGAGGATCAAACTCTATGGATAATTTAGAAAGGTTGGGCACTTTATGCTTAAGGATGACAACTATATTGGAGAGAAAATGCAAACCCATTTACTTGGGGAATAAATGCCAAAGTGAACGAAACAGGTAAACACCAGAATGGTAGCAAAAGTGCTCGTATGCTATGCATATGTATGAATGAATGTTTGTCATGTTTATGCTTATGCTGACAAAATAGACAAGGGGAAGCAAAACTGGAGATGAAATAAATATCTCGACAAGGGTACCCAGCCTCTTCACCAGATTGGAACATCACTAGGGATGAACATGCAGAACAAACAGTTCTACTTCAAGGTTTCAACTTTCTCTGGGGGGGGGGGGGGGGAAGAGTATTCCACTTGGAGGTATAACATCAAGACTTCACTAGGGATTTCCATCACGAGCCTTACTTCCTTGTTGGAAGAGAAAGATCCATAGGGAATTGCCAAGATCAACTGAAGTAACAACTTATTGGAAAGCTAGTTGTAGCGCCCCAAAATTTTCCTCATCGTTTCTTGGTTTACTGGCTTAGGTTTCTTTGCATTTTTCATTTCTGCATATCATAGAATTGGCTCTTGAGACATGGGATCAAGGTGTTTTTGTGGCTCAGGGTTCCCTTTTTATCGCAAGAGTTTAAACGGAGAGCATCAGAGGCCCTAACATTTATTTTTCCCATGATCGAGCAATCGGCCTTATTCTTTTCAGCAGGTTATTTTCAGCTCAGAAAATGGTGTACACGCTATCCCGAGCATTCTCACAGTTATAATATCCAAGGGCAAGTTTCAGAGGCTTAACGGAGCTTAGAACAGGTGGCAGTGGGTGATTATACAGGATTCCCCCCATTTGGCGCTAATTTGGGAATTTTTGTATGTGGTAACCGGTTACCACATATGGGTAATCGGTTACCCTGCGTGAAATTTTCCAAGGAATTTGAATTTTCAGCATTGCAAGTTTTCCAATCATTTTTAACCATTGATTTCACATGATCATCATTGGATGGATCTAGAATTGCTTCAATTTTCAATATTTCCCTCCAAATTTCAAACACTCCATTCCTAATTCCACTCCTATTTTCCATTCCTAATGCTAATCCATATTCCAAACCATATTTTGATTCCAAACCTAGATCTTATTTAAGTGAATTTTCTCCAAATCTCACACAATAACCTTCATTTTTTAGATTTCACATTCATTCTTGAGAATTTGCTCTCAACTTTCTCTCTACTTTTTTACCCCTAAAACCTCCATTAAAGCTCTCTTCACTTGAGTTCATTGATTCTTCATTAGAATGCTTGAATTCTAGAGCTAAACCTCCATCATTCATCTCCATTATCTTCAATTCATCACTTAATTTTCGTTTGGTTTTGGATATGAATTTGGAAGCTAGATTGGAAGTACTTTTTTGGATCATTTTTGCTTGATCTTGCTTGTTCTTCATTTCTACCATAAGGAAGCTCTTGGATCTTGAAGAATCTCTGGGTTTCTATCAAATCTCAGCTTTGAAGGTTGGTAATTCTAGATCTAATTCAGTTTTGAACTGATTTGCATAATCACAATGTAGATCCATGGCTTTTAATACATTTTGATCCATTTGGATGATTTGGATCTTTGTGGTTTGTGATTTCAATGGTTAATTGTGTTTACATGATGCTTGATCATTGATTCTTGATGATAAATTTGTGCTTAATTGATAGCATGTTCATGTGAGTGATTGGATAAGTTGTGTGGTGCTAAAATGTGATTTTTGAGGCTGATTTTCTGTTTTTGGTTCAATGGTAATCGGTTACCACATATGGGTAACCGAATACCCTTTATAAATTTCACGTTCCAGGCTATTTTTACAACAGGTAATTGGTTACCTTATTACAATAATCGATTACCACTGAACGGAGTGCCTTGTCTTTGCATTTTTCTTGCTTGTTTGGGGTTCCTTTTCACATATAAACTTCATGATTTGATATGATGCATTTATATGGATTATTTTTGACATATTTCATCATTCTTGAATGTTTGATATCGATTCTTCGATGCATAACTTCCGGTTTCCATTTGAATGCTTAACATGTTCATGTTGCTTGATTGATGAATGATCACATGCCTTTCTTGCTTAGATCATGTTATTTGATTATCATGAATGTTTGCTTTGTTGAATTTGTGATGCATGTGTGCATTTGCTTCCGATTCTGTTTGTTGCATGTTCGTTTGATCGTTAGATCATTTGATTTGAATTGAAAAATATGATGATTTTGTTGATTCTTAATGATGCAATGTTGTTGATCAATTATGTTTTATTGTTGAAGCATGTTCTTACTTGCATGATATCTGTTCATGATTGGTGCTTACTCTCGATTGATTGCATTCAAACAATGCTTGCTGCCCTGCTTTTCACAACTGTTTTTTTTCTGAACTTGCATGTTGTCTTTGCCTTACTTGCTTGCTGCCTGCCTTTTATACTTGATTTTATGCTGAAACATGTGTTGTTATAGGCTGTCTTGCTTGTGTGTTGGATTTTATTGTTGTCTTGTGCATGAAGCATTGTTGTAGTTGCTGTTTTAGCCTTGTTTTCTTGTTTTTGTTTTGCCTTTGCATGTTCCCATAGGATTCTTATTCTAATTTAATTTCCGATTAAATTTGGAGTAGGATAGACACTAGGTTTTCAATACATGCATGATAACAAGTAGGCTAGTCCCTTTTAACCTCAACCTTAGGTCCATCTTTTGTATGCTAACATTAGGATAGAATCTCCTTTCGCATCTCAACTTTAGGACCACTTTGCATGACAACGTTAGGGCCGAGTTTCCCTTAGACCTTTCGTGCGTCTCTCTTCTCATCTCAAAAAAATCCTAATTCATCTAATAAATATGATGAACATTGTGCACCACGAGCCTTAAACACATGGGAAATGATGAGTGAAGGGTCTCCTCTCGCTTGTCTAGAGTGTTTAGTGTACGTCCCGTCTGGGGAAATATGCGACGCATTCGTTCCTATGTCATAGTCTTTGGTGCAATGTGAATCACAAAGCAAACTAATTCACTTCACTAAAACTCACAAACAAAAATCAAATATTTTATCCTTCGGGATTTGTGTTTTAAAATCATTTTCAGAAAAGAGTATGTTACTTTTCTATTCTAGCGCAAACAAGCATCGACCCTAACTGTTGGAAAGGGAACTTAACATTGCTCATAAAAAATACTTAACCAACCAGTGGTCTAGTTACCCGAACTATGTTTGGTCTGCTTTCTTATACCATATGAGGATACATAGGCACAAGACGGCGATGTCTTGACGAGCAACCTTCCCCCATCACCCGTAGTTTTCCGAACTACGTTGACTCTGACTTTCCCATTGCACGAGGGAATACGTAGGCATAGGGTGGCGATTTCCTATCGAGTCTCTTTCTTTTTTTCTTTTGTTCTCATTTTTGTTTAGCGGTAGCTTATAAATAAACAAACCCTTTGATTATACAACAAGCATGGATCCCGTTGAGTACAAAGGATGTGAGGGGTGCTAATACCTTCCCCTTGCGTAACCGACTCCCGAACCCAAGATTTGGTTGCAATGACCTTGTCTTTTCCCGTTCTTCATGTTTTCTTCGATCATTTCCTTTCCCTCTCTTTGGGATAAATAACGTTCGATGACGACTCTTTTGTTTTTCTGCTGGGTGTTTTTCGCAGTTGCGACAGCTGGCGACTCTGCTGGGGAAGAATCGGTTCCCTATGCGAGTCAATCCTAGCGCTTGTTTGTTTTGTGACATTCGGTGTTTACTTTTGTGCAGTTATTTACTTTATGTATATTACCTGTTGTATATTTTTGCATTTGCATTTTATTGTTATCGTATTATGTTATTATTGTTGTGTTGTTGGGTGGGTTGTTCCATTGAGAGATAAGCCCAATATCCAGGCTTGAGTATACACACAGGATTAGTGTGGAGAGTAGCGTGAGCTTATATGGCGTCTGGCCACGTAATAGCTCGTGCGAAATTCACGTCCAGGCGAGGTTTTTCTTTGGAGATACTCTATCCTGCACCTCTGGTGCAGTTAAGGGAGTATTGACTTAGAAAAACTAATGACTCTGGATATCGTTCATTGGGAAGTCAATTGAGACCTCCTTGATTGGCCATGATACCAAACCATAAATGGTGAAAGTAATATCGTCTCTTGACCTGAGAGTTTGTGATACTGATGACTTGCATAGGATGCCGTATAGTACAAGACTAGAACCCACATGTAAGAGGGGAGGGGTTTTGCAAGAAACTGTGACTTTCAACCAACTTGGTTTTCTTGTCCGAGCAGACTTTTGATCCTGAGTACTCCAGTTTTCTACTATCTCAATACCCTGGTTTTTCAGATTAGAGTGAAGCTCTGATTGTATTCAGTCAACGACACAACAACAAGTTTGAGCATTGGATACCTTGATCTCATGTTTGCATTTGCATAATTATCATGCATTTAACATTGCATGTCTGTGTGTTTTACAGGTTCTCGTCTCTCCTTTGATTCTGGTACTGATCTTCTATAGAGATGGGAGTAGACAGAAGGAGGATTGTTGTATATAAGTTTCCGGCACCTGAGTTAGGACCTTTATTTGGTATGATTTCCATGTTTGATCCTGGCGTCCTTGAATCCTTCAGAAAAGATTATGGGAGAATTATGAATCTTGTCCGTAAAATCACGAGTTATGATCATGAAGCTATTCATACCCTGTTGCAGTTTTATGATCCACCGCTGCGATGTTTCACTTTCTTGGATTATGTGTTGGTTCCGACTTTGGAGGAGTTTGCTTTCATCTTAGGTGTTCTGATCCGAGATGAGGTGCCATTTTGTTGTTCAAAAGAAGAACCCGATTTCGAGAAGCTAGTCACTGCTCTTTATTTGAGTGCATCTGAGTTGGTGGATCATGTCGCCAGCAGGAACGGAGTTTCTGGATTTACTTTATCTTTCTTGGTGGATAAAGCCCAGAAATATGCTGAAGAGGGTTGTTGGGTGATCTTTAGTGCCATTTTGGCTTTGTGCATCTACGGTATCGTGATGTTTCCTAACATATCAGACTTTGTTGATTTGGATGCTTTTCGTATTTTCGCTTCCAGAAATCTTGTACCTACTCTCCTAGGAGATTTGTATCATTCAGTATACTACAAGAATGAGGAGAGATGAGGAAAGATGGTTTCTTGTTGTGAACCACTTCTTCACAAGTGGTTTATCAATCATCTTCCTTGTGTCGCTACTGGGGAAATCGGCGCCGGCTATGACAGAAGAGTCGCCACCGTGCGTTATTTATCCCAAAGGAGGGAAAGGAAACGCTCAGAGTAAACCTAACGCAATACTGGAAAGGAATGGTCATCGCAACCAAATCCTGGATTCGGGAGTCGGTTACGCAAGAGGAAGGTATTAGCACCCCTCACGTCCGTCGTACTCGACGGGATCCACACTTGTTTTCTAGTACGGATTGTTATTCTATCTACTCTAAAGGGCTAGGGTTAAAAGAAAAGAAAATGACTCAGAAAAGTATCGCACTTTATGCCTACGTATTCCCGTCTGAAACGAGAAATCAGAGTCAACGTAGTTCGCCTACCTACGGATGAAGGGGAAGGTTGCTCGCTAGGATACAACATCCTATGCCTACGTACTTTCATACAACATGAAAGATCAGAGCAAACGTAGTTCGGGCCACGGAAGACACAGGCTTGTCTGACTGTTTTTTATCTTTCTGAAAAGAGGTTTCTTCTGATTAAGAGTCCAAGCGGACAAAAACGACACTTTGATGTTTGTTTTCAGTCTTTTACGCAAGAAGTGTTTTTTAGTTTGTTTGCAATCTCTGACGCACTAGAGACTATGATTTGAGAGTGACTACGTCGCGTGTCACCCAAAGGGTACCACACTAAGCGGTCAGACTACTGGAAAGAAGCTCTCCAGCAACCCTTTCTCAAATAGCTTAAGGCTCGTAACGTACGACATCGATTAACCTTATTACTGTGTTTTTGAGTTGTTTGAGATAAGAAGAGAAAGAAGCTCTAAAAAGCCTAGGGTTGAAAAGGGAATAAAACTAACCTAATGTTGTCATGCATGGGTTAAAACCTAATGTCTGTCATGTTTCTCTCTTGCACAGAGGGAAACAGGGATCCTAGGGGATAAACGGAAAAGAAACAGATATATAGTAAACAGTAAACATGCATGAGATGCAGCAGTACAAGCGAGGCAAGGGAGTCCCACTCAACCTCGAACCTGGGAAAACAACAGGCAAAGTGAACAGTATTCACTTTAAACCTTTGGGGGCAAGTTGTACAAGCCAACAATCAATACAGAAAAAGAAATAAAACCCAACACCAGCTCTGACAGCAACACCAGCTCCTACAGTGAACAGCTCAAACAACAACAACTCTGACAGCTACAGTTGATTAACAGCAAAAAAGTTGACAGTAACAACTTCAAGCAAGATCCCATCTTCACTCTTTAATGATCCCCAAACTTTAGATAAGCTCCTGTCTCCAAAAATCTCCAAGCTCTGGCAAGCACTGAACCCCAACCAGTAGACAGCTTCAAACAGCAGCAAAACCCTAGCTTCAACAGATAACTCTCTTTGACAGGCACAAGCTTTATCTTCACCAATCTTCAATGAACTTCATTCTTCAATAGGTTCCCATCTTCAATGCCACCACTCCAAAAGAGAATTAATTATCAGATTAAGTTGAAATGTTGAACAACTTATTGACAACCAAAGGAAGCCTATAAGCACTTAGCATTGTAGGGGAGAGGTTCCCTCAAAGTTCTACTTCTAAAGTATGTCACTTATCCCTCAAAAGGAAGGATGTAAATACTTCAAAAGGACTTTACATCATAGGGAGGAATAGAAGCACAAGATGCTTTCTATGTTTGCAAGAAGAAATCAATCTAATCTAAAGATCTCCCTATATTTCCTATCTCTTAAGCCCCCTTCAAGGAGAAGAATCTTCATGCTCCCAGCTCCATACTTTGTCTCCAATCACCTTCAATGTCTTCATAAGCTCCAACAAGCAAAACTCAAGACCAAGCCCAATTGAAATAACCCAAACCAAACCAAACAAGCAAAATGCCCAAGAGGGAAAACACACCATCACCACTCCAATTGTAAAAATCAAGCAAAATAGTAATACTCATTAAAAAAAATCCTAGATTAATTTCTAAGGGAACCTAACCCTATACCCAATACCCCATATAAACCCCAAGGCCTAAATCAAACCCTAGGTCCCCAAACTATGCCCTAAACTACACCTAGGTGTTGTGAAACCCTAATTCTAATACCTCTCCTACCCACCTCTCAAAATAACTTAAATTTTAGTCACAAAAATATGACAAAATTCCTAAGGGTACATGCTTCCCTAATCTAATCAACCTCACAAGAATCAGTCAAAAATCATGCACCAATCTCTCATACTAAATTCAGAAAAATGAAGTATCAAACAAAATGTAAAATAAAAGCAATAATATTGTAAAATATACCAAAAAAATATAAAATGTATGAAATTAATATTTTTTAGTTTCTTAATTTTCTATAAGTCCTAAGGGAACTAGGGAAAAAAATCCCATCCTAAAATGATTATTTTTCCATTTAATATGAATTATTTTCTAACCCTAGGTAAAACATGAAAAATAAAAGAAAATCAACTAAAAATAACAAACTGGCGTGGTGAATAGCAATATTCCCTAGTTATTTTCCAGACTGGGCTAAGGTGGCGGGTGCGCTTATCAAGCGCGTGCTAAGCCCAAACCCATTCATAAAATAATTGGAAAAGGAAAGGAAAATGAGAAAAAGCTCGTGGCGAATAGCAATTAATTCGCGTTGGTTTCTCACTGGGCCTTCGAACTGGGGTGTGATTAGCAAAGTTCATCTAAGCCCAAAACCAAACATTCACACGGAGAGGGAGGGTGCAACGAGGAAACCAGGGATATGCTTGGCAAAAACAATCAATGGGCCTAAGGCCTGAGTCCAACATCACCCTCACTATCAGTACACAAAACCCTAATCCCCTCAATCCCCTTTCTACTGTTCACCAAATTAACCGAGGAACCTAACGGCGCCCTCTCTCCCCCTCTCAAACCTCTCTCTACCACACGAGCTCTTCACCAACTTCCGTTTAAACTCCCTCACCATAAAATATTCATCAATATCCATCACAACCTAATCTTGTTTCACACAACTCTATCATTCAAACTCTCAACACCTAGTTCTACAGCTAAACAACAACAAACTAACAAGTTTAAACAGTTCAAAGCAAAACCTGGAGGTGCGATGAAGGTGAGGGAGCATTCTGGAAACGCTGATGAGCGAGGAATCTTTGAAGATGGGTGTTCTTGCTGACGACCGTGCTGAAGTTTGAGGAAGCTGTAGATGACTTGAAGAAACTGGTGAAGATCAACAACTTGATGAAGATTCTTGCAAATCAGACGAAGATCTGGAGAGCTGGTTGAAGACTGATGACGCTCATTGATGATCATTGTCGAAGACGCTTGAAGATTTGTGGAGAGCTTAAAAAAATCTGCAATCTAGATGAATCTTGATGAGTTTCTGGGCGAAGATTCTGGGAGATCGATGAAGGCGTCGAATGCTCTTGATTGATTTCTGGAAAAAGGCGTAGGAACCTGGAGAAAATCGGTGATGAACCGATGAATGATGTTGAAGCAAAACGAGGAAGATCGGAAGGATTTGGATGAACGATGGATCTGATGAAGATTAGGATGAAGAACGGTGAAGCTCTGGGCGAAATTGCAGTTTCAGGCGGATTTTCAAGTTCCGGCGACAGTTAGGAGATTTTCGACGACTGTTAGGGTGACTCCGGCGGTGGTTGCATGGCCGGCGGTGGGGAATAGTGGTCGTGGACGCGTGGCAAAAGGAGGTGTGTGGTGAAGACGCGTGGCTGAGGGAGAGAGAGAGAGGGAGTGACGCGTGTGAGAGGAAAGAGTCAGTGGAGAGTGCCAAGTGGCAGAGAGACTGAGTGGAAAAATGAGGTGGCAGCAGATGAAAGCACACGCGTGGCCTACCCTTTATACGACATGTGGCAGCGAGTTGGGCCTACGAATTTGGACCTCTGGCCCACTTAATTGGACTCCATGGACTTAATTAACTGATTAACTAAACAATCAATGGACTAAACAGATGATTAAAACCTGTATTAAAATCTACCCTAATCAATTAACTAACTAATTAAATGGAAATTCAAGATTCTAATACTCAATTAATTCTAAACTAGATTAAAATCTTAAAATCTATTACTTATTTCTAGAAACACATATCATTCTAAAATCCACTATTAAAATCTAATATTCTAAAACCGTTTTAAAATCTATTTAATAAAAAGAAACTAATATCTATTTAAAAAAAGAAAATACTATCTAATATTAAAATTTAATAAACTCTATATCCTAAAATTCTATAAAATCTATTAAAACTATTTAAAAAGAATTATCTATTTAAAATTCTAGAAAAAAACTATTAAATTCTATAAGAAAATATTAAAAATTCCCTATTTAATATCTAGAAAAATCCAATTAAATCTATTAAAACCTATTAAAATCTATTAAAGATCTAGAAAATAAAAGGAAAAATCTAAAAATGCCAGGAAGCCAATTAAATCGATTAGAGAACAATTGCGCGATTACAACGAAATAAGCGGCAAAAACCGGGCACCGAAATGTCCTCAAAGACAACAGCGAGAGCTGAAAACACCGAGACGAGCACAAATTCTCAAAATAAATCCTCGTATTGGCCTGAAATGCCTGAAGCGCCAGGGGAGGCGGTAATCCCGATAAAATCAAAAATGGCTGGAAAAAGTGCAATGTATGCGGTATGCGAATGCGAATGCAAAATGCGTCGAAACATAAACCAGATGTGGGAACCGGTTGGTCAAATTTTGGGGTGCAACAGCTGCCCCTATTCAAACGGCTTGGACCTGACTGGGTGAAGAGCGAACGGTCTTCGAACAATCGAGGTACGAGACGGTTGAATTCCAAGAACCCAGAAATTTGTCAACCGCAGAAATAAACTGCACAAACTGCTTGGAGAACAACATCCACCGACTGAACCCGGTTGTTACGGAAACCAACTGGTCAAACATCTGATATCAAAATCTGATTTCAATGTCAACCGCCTGTGTAACGCCCCAGGCCTTGAACTCCCTCTTGTCAAAACACCCCGCCTTTTGTCCACGTTAAAACTCCGCCGTCTGTTAATATGGAGAAAACAAATTAGCGACCATCCTAGCGATCATTTTCATCAACCCGAAAAAGATTCTATCATCGCGGGGATAGAACTTTATCCACGTTAGGACTCTACATTCCGTCAACACAGAAAAATCCCGACGACTTCGCTGGGGAAACATTTCTGTCTAATCACAGGGAACACATCTTCCTATCCATACAGGCACATCATCTGTCTAAACACAGGAAACCCCATCTGTCTACTTCATACGGGAAAAGTCATCTGCCTGATTACAGGAAACTCCATCCGCCTGCTTCATACGTGAAAAGTCCATCTGCCTGAACACAAGAAACTCCATCCGCCTGCTTCATACGGGAAAATTCCATCTGCCTGAACACAGGAAAGTTCATCCGCCTGCTCCATACGAGAAAAGTCATCTGCCTGATTACAGGAAACTCCATCCGCCTGTTTCATACGGGAAAAGCATCTGAATACTGTTTCTCTGCCTACCTCTGCAGTAGCCAACTCCGTTAGTCCCAACCCACAAACGACTTTGAAGAGGGCTCTACTGGGGATAGTAACACGAGGAAATCACGGCGACTTCCTTGGGAAAAATACTTTTGTCAAATATCGGAACATAACTCACATGCTCTGTCCATCAAGGGAGAATCGTCTATCGGGATACCGGAAGGTTCATCCGCCTACTTCATACGGGAAACTCCATCTGCCTGATTCATACAAGAAAAGGTTCATCCGCCTGCTTCATACGGGAAAACACATCTACCTGATTCTTATAGGAAAGTTCATCCGCCTGCTTCATACGAGAAAACACATCTACCTGATTCTTATGGAAAGTTCATCCGCCTGCTTCATACGGGAAAATACATCTGCCTGATTCTTACAGGAAAGTTCATCCGTCTGCTTCATACGGGAAAATACATCTGCCTGATCACAGGAAAGTTCATCCGCCTGCTTCATACGGGAAAATACATCTTCCTGATCACAGGAAAGTTCATCCGCCTGCTTCATACGGGAAAATACATCTGCCTGATTCTTACAGGAAAGTTCATTCGCCTGCTTCATACGGGAAAATACATCTGCCTGATCACAGGAAAGTTCATCCGCCTGCTTCATACGGGAAAATACATCTGCCTGATCACAGGAAAGGTAACTTGGATATAGCTTCTTTGCCTATTCTTTGCAGTAGCTAACTCCACTGGGGATATTCTGAAACTAACTGCCCGACACCCGTTTTGACAACAAGTGACCACTTCTGAAATCTTGATTCATGAAACCCTGAAATGCTGCCGCGACAGCAAACCTGAAGAAAATACTCCGCTGGTCGGATAAGAGAAATTTCAAACAGTAACTCTGTGGGGGAATAATAACAAGAACTGTATCATCGCATGTCTCACGGCGAGACCTCGATCGTCTGGTAATAAATCTGAGCTGTAACTTCATACTCCTGCTGAGAAACACACCTGAAAGCAAAAGGTTAACCAACCTGATTTATGTTTCAAAATGCGTATGTTTGGCAATGGCGCAATGCTCCATACGGCATGGAAATGCTACGCGTTTTTTTTGGTAGATGCAAATATGATAATATATGCAAATGCAAATGCAGGTTCAGGCTGCTGGGGAAGCTCTGACAAGCTTGCTTCAACACGGCTGTTGAGGACAAATACCACCCTGTTGGGGATGAACGGGTATCGCAAAGTATTCTGGCAAAATAAATGCCGGAAATACAACCAACTCTGCCGGGGAGAGATTACACATCGATTTCCACTGGGAGGAAAGAATAACACCTGCTGGGAAGATTAACTCAGCTGGGGGAGAATCAACCCTTCTGGGGGACAACTGTCTGGGTACAGTTTACAAACTCGGAACTACCACCCTGCTGGGGATAATCATCCTGACGAAAGCATGACGACCTGCGGGGAGAAAGAAAACCATCCTCGTTGGGGATAATCCTTCTGAACCTACTATGACTTGGTTATGTGTCGCGGAAATCCTCCCAGCTGGGGGTTGAACGCGCACCTACTCGACTCTCTGTGGAGTGTAACCTCTGCATGGGACACTGATCTTGTCTTGCTGGGGATATCCTGTGGACAACTTCCATGAGGATACTCTTCTGGGGAAAATAATCCCTCCTTCGATAAGGGATAACATCATCTCAACCTCTGGAGATGAGGTGCGACCTGCTGGGAAATAAGGTCACGTCCTTCTTCCAGGGCCTCTGGCTGGGGCCACCATTTTCTGATTGTCCGCTTCAAGGGCGAGAACCCTGCAAAACACAAACGAGACAAAACAAATCTATACAACCAAATCTATTCGGGTTAATGTCCACGACATCTCCTCAGTCAATTCGAAGTTTTACCAATCATTGGCAAGGGCCAGCAAAGTTATGCACATGCGAGTTCATCGAAACATCGATGTTTTCCCCATACAAAACAGTAAAGCACAAACATCAAATACTGAATAACATGTTTTATTGATTGAGCCTGTAAATAGGCGAAGCTTTGTACATCGGGTGCAACTCCTGAAAAGAGGAAGTTACGCACACACACATACATGTACGCACAAAAAGCATAAAATAAAAAGTACAAAACAATATTTGTATACATGTCGGCAACGTGGTGCAGACAAACATCATGAGCTGATCCTCTTATGACTCGCCTGACTCTGGCGCTTTCCCGGTATTCAATTTTCGGAAGAGATTGTGTTGGATAAACGAACCCTCAGGCACTCCCAAACCACTAAGCAATGTCGTATCAGATCCGGACCGCGGTCATTTGCTTTTTCAATCCCTAACTTTTGCGTGAATCGCCCTTTGCGGGTTTTCAATTCACCGTGATACCCTTTTTTGCCGAAGTCGCCCTTTGCAGGTTTTCGACTTCGCGGGTGTACATCTTTTCAATTTTATCCCTAACTTTTGCCCGAACCTTTTATTCATTCTTTTTGCGGTTCGCCAGGATGCCCCATTTTTTCCTGGACTCTCTTTTTACTGTCCAGCGGGTCACTTTCAAGCAAAGTATTTTTTAACTGCGTCCGAATTCACAGGAGACGTAAAGTCTTCACCATCCATGGTAGATAGTAGCAAGGCTCCTCCAGAGAAGACTTTTCTGACAACGTAGGGACCTTCGTAATTAGGGGTCCACTTGCCCCTGTGATCTGTTTGTGGCGGGAGAATCCTCTTCAGCACAAGATCGCCCGTCTGAAAGCTTCGTGGACATATCTTCTTATCGTATGCTTTCTTCATCCGGCTCTGATACAACCAACCGTATGCGAGAGAAGCTAGCCTCTTCTCATCCATTAAGCTGAGCTGATTCAGTCTATCTTTAACCCATTCTGCCTCGTCAAGTTGGACGTCTCGTAAAACCCTCAAGGAAGGAATCTCAACCTCCAACGGTAACACTGCCTCCATTCCGTATACCAATGAAAAAGGGGTTGCCCCGGTTGATGTGCGTACCATCGTATGATAACCGTGCAACGCGAAAGGTAGCATCTCGTGCCAGTCCTTGTACGTCACAACCATCTTCTGGACAATCTTCTTTATGTTCTTATTGGCCGCTTCAACAGCGCCATTCATCTTGGGTCGGTAAGGAGAAGAGTTGTGATGTTCAATCTTAAAATTCTGGCACAGCTCTTTCATCATCTTGTTATTCAAATTTGAACCGTTGTCGGTGATAATCCGCTCAGGGATTCCATATCTGCAGATAATATCTCGTTTGATAAATCTGGCGACCACTTGTTTGGTGACATTGGCATATGATGCTGCTTCCACCCATTTGGTGAAGTAATCAATTGCCACCAAGATGAACCGGTGTCCGTTGGATGTCGTAGGCTCAATCTTCCTGATCATATCAATTCCCCACATCGAGAACGGCCACGGTGATGACATCGCATTCAGAGGACTTGGGGGTACATGGACCTTGTCCGCATAAATTTGGCATTTATGACACCTCTTTGCAAACTTGAAACAGTCTGTTTCCATAGTTAGCCAGTAATAACCTGCCCGCAGCAGTTTTCTCGTCATAGCATGCCCACCAGCATGTGTACCAAACGTACCCTCATGTATCTCTTCCATGAGCAACTTTGCTTCTTTCTCATCTACACAACGTAGCAACACCAAGTCGTGGTTTCTTTTGTATAGGACACCGTCCGGGTTCAAATAGAAATTGCCAGCCAATCTCCTGAGAGTCTTCTGATCTCGACAGGATGCCCCAGCCGGATACTCCTTGTTCTTCAGGAAATTCTGGATGTCAAAGTACCAGGGTTGACCATCGGGAGCCTCATCAATGGCAAATATGAATGCAGGCCTATCAAGCCGAGAGATAACAATCCGGGGAGCCTCGTTCCAGAGGTTAACTTTATACATCGAAGACAATGTCGCCAAGGCGTCAGCCATTTGATTTCCTGCTCGCGGCACATGATGCAATTCCACCTTGTCAAAGAAAGGCAACAATCTCCTTGCATAATTCATATATGGTATCAAATTGGGCTAACGTGTCTCCCATTTTCCTTTAATCTGATTCACCACTAGAGCTGAGTCTCCGTATACATCCAGATGCTTGATTCGCAAATCAACGGCTTCTTCAAGCCCCATGATGCAAGCCTCATATTCAGCCTCATTATTGGTAACGGGAAAATTCAATCGGGCGGTAAAGGGGATGTGCGACCCCTGAGGAGTGGTGATAATTGCACCTATTCCGCTACCATAGGAATTCACAGCTCCGTCAAATATTAACTGCCACATGGAACCCAACTCTGGTCCTTCATCCAACAACGGTTCTTCACAATCTTTCATCTTCAGGTGCATGATATCCTCGTCAGGAAAATCAAACCTCATCGACTGGTAGTCCTCAACAGGCTGCTCCGCAAGGTGCTCTGACAGGACGCTACCTTTAATAGCCTTTTGCGAGACATACTGAATATCATATTCGGTTAACACCATCTGCCATCGGGCAATTCTTCCGGAGAGTGCTTGCTTCTCAAACACGTATTTGATTGGATCCATCTTTGAAATTCGCAGGGTTGTATGATTTAGCATGTATTGCCTTAAACGTTTGGCGGCCCAGGCTAGCGCGCAAAACGTCTTCTCGAGCATTGAGTATCTGGACTCACAGTCGGTAAACTTCTTACTCAAATAGTAGATCGCATGCTCTTTACGCCCGGTCTCGTCGTGTTGACCGAGAACACAACCCATACTTTCCTCAAGAACCGTCAAATACATAATCAGAGGTCTCCCGGCCACTGGGGGTATCAAAACAGGAGGTTCCTGCAAGTATTCTTTTATCTTGTCGAACGCCTTTTGACAATTTTCATTCCAGGTCACAACCTGGTCCTTTTTCAACAACTTGAATAACGGCTCGCACGTCGCAGTTAAGTGAGATATGAACCGGGCGATATAGTTCAACCTCCCTAAAAACCCACGCACTTCTTTTTCTATTTTAGGCGTCGGCATTTCTTGTATTGCTTTTATTTTCGCAGGATCAACCTCTATTCCTTTTTTGCTCACTATAAACCCCAGTAGTTTGCCCGATCTCACCCCGAAGGTGCACTTGTTAGGGTTCAGTCTCAACTTGAACTTCCTAAGTCTCTTGAACAGTTTCAGCAGATTAACCAAATGCTCTCCCTCCGTCTGGGATTTGGCAATCATATCATCAACATAAACCTCGATCTCTTCATGCATCATATCGTGAAAGAGGGTCGTCATAGCACGTTGGTATGTTGCCCCAGCATTCTTCAACCCGAAGGGCATCACTTTGTAACAAAATGTTCCCCAGGGAGTAATAAAGGTAGACTTCTCCATGTCTTCTGGCGCCATTTTGATCTGATTATAGCCTGAGAAGCCATCCATGAAGGAGAATACGGAGAACTGAGCAGTGTTATCAACCAACACATCGATGTGAGGAAGTGGAAAATCATCTTTCGGGCTCGCTTTGTTCAAATCACGGTAGTCTACACACATTCGCACTTTACCGTCTTTCTTTGGCACTGGCACAATATTAGCGACCCATGAGGGATATTTTGTAACAGCTAGGAAACCAGCATCCCACTGTTTTTGAACTTCCTCCTTGATCTTCACAGCCATATCCGGTCTAGTTCTTCGGAGTTTCTTCTTAATAGGCGGACATTCCTCTCGCAGTGGCAGACGGTGAACAACCATATCCGTATCCAACCCAGGCATATCCTCGTACGACCAAGCAAATATATCACTGTACTCTTTGAGCATCTCAACCAACTTTTGCTTGATGTCGCTCTGCAGCGCGGCCCCTATACGGATGTTTCTCACAACCTCTTCCGACCCCAAATTGATAATCTCAACGACTTCCTCATGAGGCAGAATGATTCTTTCTTCTTGTTTCAATAACCAGGTCAACTCTTCTGGTACGTCGCCATCTTCAACAGCCTCTTCCTCAGCCTGAAATACCGGGTGCTCAAAGTCGAAGTGAGCCATAGGCGGTTCATAGATGTCATCTGAAATAGTAATCCTGCAAAGGAAATGGTTAAATGCTTCAAAACGCATACAAAGCAAATAACCACATTGCCATTTTATTGTAAAACACAAAAACGGAAAAACAGGGATCACAATATTTGTATATGAAAAACGCCTTTATTTCATGATTAAACAATGTAATGTACATAACCAAATGGCCCTAAGCAAAATCACTATGCCCCGGGTAGGACATAGGATTATTCAACAATTAAGAAAACAAATCATTACTGTTTAGTTGTCACAGGAACAGTTTCCCGGATAGACCAATTGCAGAGACTTTGTCTTGGCACGCTTGGCTTAATCCACGCGTCCATATCACAGTCGCTATCTCCGTCTTCAGCATCGGAAATAGCATTGATAGTCTCGAAGCTCACCCCATTTGGTGTAATGGTTATCGGCCCTCTGAACTTGGGCGTTCCTGAAAAGGATGCTGATGACGAAGGATGATATCCAAGCCCGAACCTGTCATTCTTCACGGGAATCTCCAACACCTGACCCCAGCCCTTGGTTTTGCCTGCCTGCACTAGAGCTTGAGCCTCTTTGTAGGATGACACTGCCACGTCTGATATTTTGCTGGAACCCTGAGCCTTGTCTTTAATTCGCAACCCCTCGAAGGCTTGACAAGGTGTTTCGTGTATTTCGCCGTCGACCTCGACATATTTGAACGAAGACAAATGGCTAACCAGAATATCTTCCTCTCCACAAACAGTGACGACACTATCCCCAACCATATACTTCAGCTTTTGGTGTAACGTGGATGTGACTGCCCCGGCAGCATGGATCCATGGGCGCCCAAGAAGACAACTATACGCTGGCTGGATGTCCATTATGTAGAATTTGGTTTCAAATATTTCAGGCCCCACCTGCAACGGTAATGTTATTGATCCGAAAACTGACCTCCTTGTTCAATCGAACGCTCTCACCACTAAATCACTGGGCGTGCAGATAATCCCACTGATATCTAACTTCATCATGGATTTCTTCGGTAGCACATTCAGGGAGATCCAGTGTCTACTAAAACATGGGACATGACCGTGCCCCGGCATTCGACTGACACATGCAATGCCATATTGTGCTCTCGCCCTCTCAGAGTCAAATCAAAGTCTGTGAAGGCCAAACTGTGCCCCGCATTGACATGCGCCATCACCCCTTCTAACTGATTAATAGAAACTTCTTGAGGAACGAACGGCGTGTCTAGAATATTCAGCAAAGCGTTCCGATGGGCCTCGGAACATAACAGTAATGATAGGATGGAAATTTTTGACGGCGTTTGCTGGAGGTGCTCCACGATTTTGTAATCACTTTTACGAATGAGCCTCATAAACTCCTCCACATCCTTAAGTGACGTTTCCTTTTCATTCGACTGAGAAGGACCACCCTCAGCTACCTTGGTTTTACCCTTGGCTAATCTTTCCGCCTCTACCTCGGGTGACGTGAAGATTCTTCCGCTTCTAGTCATACCCCCTGTTCCGACAACATTATCTACAACCCCAGCTGGTTGTCCATTGACTTCAATTCTCTCACCGTCGCAATATACCTCCAACCCGTAAGTCCACTGCACTGCTTTAGTACCCTCAAAAGGGACTGGTCCTGCTTTAGTAATTGTGATCGTTGGCCGCCTGGCAGGCGCCGTTATCGTTATTGTTTTCCTCGGAATCGTCACCGTTGCAACATCGTTCAGCTCATCACACAACGCCTCTACAGGATTTTCAACCGCGGTTCTATCAAATTGCAAGGTACCTTCATCCATCATAGCCTGAATACCCTGCTTCAACTCATTACAACCCTCTGGCTGGGTCCAACAATCCAAGCAAAATTCATCACAACCCGGGAATACACCCCCTTTTAACATCGTGCTTTTAATCTCACCCAACGGTGTCTTCAGCTCATTGACATCCATCACTAGATTCAAATTTTCTTCTGTCAAGATGGCGTTTGCCCCATGATTGGGCATAGGCTGTTGTACGATATTTGGACCCACCTGTCCAAAGTTGATAGCTTTGCTATCCAATAAATCCTGAACTTTGTGTTTAAATGCCTGACAAGCTTCTACATCATGCCCGGGTGCCCCGGAATGGAACTTGCAATGCTTGTTGGCATCATACCCGTAAGGGAGTACCGCCCCTGTAGGTGGTGCCAAAGTCCTCTTTTCAACCAAGTTCAACCCTAGCAGGGTCTGGAGGAGTTCTGCATACGTGGAAGGAGGTACGTCGAACACTCTTTTCGGTCTCGCATTCTGTACCCTTCTCTGACCAGGATTCTGTCCTTGCTGTTGCTGTGGTTGTTGTTGTTGTTGCTGAGGCTGCCCTAGTTGAGGAAAAGGGATAGTGACACTAGCTATCTGTTGCGGCTGAACATACTGATTTCTTCCTCTGCCCCTGCCCCTGCCACCAAACACGGCACTAGTATCACCCTGTTGTCTACCACCAAATGCTTTTCTGGCACCTCCTGCTGAAGTAGACTCACCTGCTTGGAACCTTCCAACTTTAATCCCGTTCTCGATCATCTCCCCCATAAGAATCAAATCTGAGAAACTGCTCAATGACACACTAAACAATTTTTCATAGAACACCCCCGTAAATGTCCCAATGAACATGTCATTCATCTCCCTTTCAATTAAAGGAGGATGCACCCTCGCTACCATATCGCGCCACCTTTGCGCATACTCTTTAAAACTTTCACCGTTCTTCTGTGACAAACCCTGCAATTGGACCCGGTTTGGCGCCAGATCGCTGTTGTATTTGTAATGTGTCACGAAAGCATCAGCCAACTGCTTCCAGGTTTTAATCTGCGTGGGCTCCAACCCCATATACAATTCAAGTGAAGGTCCTGATAAGCTATCCTGAAAGAAATGCATGAGCATCCTTTCATCATTTGAATACGCGGACATCCTTCTGTAATAAGAGCGGACATGGACCTTAAGGCAGGTATCCCCTTTGTATTTGTCGAATGTTGGAGCCTTGAATTTCAACGGCACCCTCAGCCCTGGTACCAGGCCCATTGTAGTCATATCCAAACTGGTGGAGTTCTGATTCACTACCCCCTTCATCTATTCTTCAAGCATTCTGATCCTCTGCACAGGATCAACAGGTCCTTCAAACCCCACACCTCTTCCATAAAAGGCGTCCTCCTGGCGGTCTTCACCCCAATTCACATTTTCATTTCCATATCCGTCGTAACCAGTGTTGCGACCAAACCCTTGCTGATGGATCATGGGACCTCGTCCCCCGTTACCGAAACCCTGGTTGACCCTAACAGGTCCAAACCCAGTGTTGACAGGAATCACTCCAGCACCATTCATATTACCAAATCCACCATACCCCTGGTTAGCGTTACCAAAACCGTTGTAACCGAAACCCTGAGTGTTGAAGCCGAATTTCCTGTCCTGATTGACGTAATCAAATCCCTGATCATTGTAGCCGAAACCATTGTTGCCAAAACCATTACCGCCATTGTTGTTACCACCGCCTTGGTTGACGTCCCCAAATTCAACATTGTTAACAACAGTCTCATTTCCATTCCCTGTGTTGCCATTGCCAGCGCCAGCGCCATCGTTTACAACCATAACATGTGGGATCACTACAGGTGGAACCACAGGCGTGGGGGGCCCATTCTCCGGAATAGTCTCAACGTGTGCAGAATTGTGGTCATTGTTGCCATTCCCATTAGTCCGCGTCAGCAGCGGCTGTACCAAAGTCTGGAGGCTCTCCTGGCCCTTAGCAATGTTCTCCATTGCTTGCATGAACAGATTCAGCTTCTCCCAGATTTCCTGCATCTCCACTTGGACTTGATCCATGATTCTCTTGCAGTTGTTTCGGGTTGAGTAGCGGTGGACTCTTTGTTCGTCAATCCTGGAAAACCTGGAGATGCAGGAAATGAGATACAAGTTCAACAAGTAACTAGAAATGCAAAATGGATATGTAGATGCAGTATGTGTCTGTGCGTTAGGGAGATCAACCCCTGATTCTAGTGCTAAAGTGCTAGTGCAGTGACAGTGATAACAATAAGAAGCTCGAAACCCAATCATAGAGAACAACTCATATATTGCGGAAAAGCCCATCAAGTCAGGAATACAATATTACTGAGCGTACAATAGGAAGGCATGACCTCAACCAACAATCATGGTGATGGCCAGCACAATGCAAATAAAGCATACACATTAATACATGAGATAATCAAGTGCAACCATATGCCTGGTACTCCTCTAATAATCTCTTAGTCTTGGGATGATTTGGATGAGAAAGCAACCCTTCGACGAGCGAGTCTCTTTGCCTGATAACACGCTGGAGATCACCAATGGATTCCTCCCAAACACCTTCCCCAAAGCAATCTTCTAGCTTCCGTTTCTGGGATGCAGACTCTTTCTTGCGCTTGATAACTTTGTTCAAGGCATTCTGGACATCATACCTCTGCGTAACCTCTTCCTCTGACCTCTTCTGGCTAGCTTTCAACTGACCTTCCAGCTCAGAGATCTACAGCTTCAGTTTGTCTTCTCTTTCCTTATTGCCAGTCAGCGTGGCGTTCCAGATTTTGTTGAATGCAGAGATCTCCCGGTAGGCTATATCAAGTGCTTTCTTCTTAGACTCCAGCATATCATGAGAGCTCTTGAAATCTATCCCCAATCGCTCACGCTTCTTTTGTTGCTCATTCAATTCTGTGCCTAGTTGATTCACCAGCTTCGTTTGCTGTTCGAAGGAATATACGGCCTCATTCCTTTCGCTCCTGAGTTGCACTAACTCTTCCTCAAACTTCTCGTTGGATTTCCTTAGCTCTTCTTTCTCCTTCACAACCTGCTCGTATCTCTCAATAGACACAGTAGTTGGCTCCTCCATCACAGGGGAAGCAAGAGGTAATACTGCAGGAAACGACATCCGCACCTGCTTTGCTCTATCTTGGATCCAGACTCTGTACGGGGCATAGGCTTGACAATCATTCTTACCCAACAATGCCTTACCCCTCTTGTTGATGTTTCTCCAAGCATGCTGAAGATTGGACAATACTTCTCCCTTCAAATCACCTGTGAAGTACAAAGATTCCTGCACTTCCTCCTCTTTTGGCGGGTTTTTCAACACATACCCGAATTGCCTGATCAACAGTGAAGGATTTTAGTTAATACACCCTTTCCTCCCAATCAGAGGAACGTTAGGATATCCGGCGCAGCTGTAGATGATCACAAATCCCAGTAGATCCTTATTAAACCAGACAACGTCTTCTGCAGAAAGTTCTATCAGATGCTCAGACCAATCCACCGTATCTGCGGACTCAGCGAAGATACCCTTCTTGGGCAGATGACTCTCAAACCACTTATACAGCAAAGGCCCACAACAAGAGACGTTCTTGCCCCTCCTGTTCTCGTTCTTATAATGCAGCGAGTGATAGAAATCTCCAACCAAAGTAGGCACAGGATTGCCTGAAGCAAATATATAGAACGCATTCAGATCAACAAAGTCAGGCAGGTTCGGGAACAGTACAATGCCGTAGATACACAGAGCAAGAATAACATTAAACACAGTCCAACATCCACTCTTGGCATACTCTTGTGCTTTCCCAACCAAGAACTTGAGAGAAAAACCAGGCACTTCATTCCACGAGGTTAACAGCAACTCTGAGGAGTCTAAATGCAAGGCAACAACCAAATCCTCCAGTTTGGGCTCAGCATCCATATGAATGAAGGGTACCCTGTTCTGAATGGTCAACTCTAAGATCTCGGCATATTCCTCCATAGTCGGAGCCAGAATGAAGTCAGGGAAAGTAAAACACCTCAGCAGGGGATCATAGAACTACATTAGCATGTACAATCCGTTACGCTCATACATGGATGGTTTATAAACCAATCTAAGTAACTTTCCATAGCTCTTCCTAAAGCTTCTCTTCACATCATCATCAACTAGAGATATCAAACCAAGCAAAGAAGAAACATCTGGAGTAGGCAACCTGTACGCCACAGTCTTCTTCAGGGTATCCATAATATCAGCAGACAGAAATCCGGGCAACTAGAATCAGAAGTATGAAAATGCACCTGCAGCACAGACACACGTTAATGATATGCAGGATGAGTATGCAACAATGCAATATGCAACATGCAACAGGGATCAAGTGCACATGGCTGAGAAGCCCAATCCACCATGCTGGTCTCAAATAGACCCACAAACTGCTCAAACCTGGTCTCAAAAGATCAACCGCAATGCTCCCACCTGGTCTCAACAGACCCAATAACATTGTCCTCAAACACCACTGAACCTCACTCAAGAAAATCGGTAATCTGGAGGTCAAGTTACCTGCATGCCCCAATCCCTCTCACAGGTAGGTGTCCTATCAACTGACTAAAGGTACGACATCCTATGCGGTCGTCGGTGTCACAGACTTTCAAGACTGATGATACGATACCCAGAAGGTGTGGCATCATCATGTCCTGAAGAGTCCTCACTTAGCCAACTTCCCAATGATCGGTCCCCGGAGTCGACAATCCAACTAACCAACAACTCCCTCAACCCAAAGGGTTGAAAAAGAAGTCAACCAGAAGAACCTCGTCCGAGCATGGATTTTGCGGGACACTGGTACATGCAAAGCATGCACGCGCCCACTACTTTCCATAACTAATTCTAGGTGCACTCAAGCCCAGGTCCGACTTATCTCTCAATATGAACCCCTACCCAGCATAACAACAATAATATAATGCTGAAAGTAAATAAAGAAAAGTAAATCCATACAAAACCCACGACGGGAAAACAAGCGCTAGGATTGACTCGCGTAGGGAACCGTTGGAGTCCCCAGCAGAGTCGCCAGCTGTCGCTACTGCGAAAATCGGCGCCGGCTATGACAGAAGAGTCGCCATCGTGCGTTATTTATCCCAAAGGAGGGAAAGGAAACGCTCAGAGTAAACCTAACGCAAGACTGGAAAGGAATGGTCATTGCAACCAAATCCTGAATTCGGGAGTTGGTTACGCAAGGGGAAAGTATTAGCACCCCTCACGTCCGTCGTACTCGACGGGATCCACGCTTGTTTTCTAGTACGGATTGTTATTCTATCTACTCTAAAGGGCTAGGGTTAAAAGAAAAGAAAATGACTCGGCAAAGTATCGCACTTTATGCCTACGTATTCCCGTATGGAACGAGAAATCAGAGTCAACGTAGTTCGCCTACCTACGGATGAAGGGGAAGGTTGCTCGCTAGGATACAACATCCTATGCCTACGTACTTTCATACAACATGAAAGATCAGAGCAAACGTAGTTCGGGCCACGGAAGACACAGGCTTGTCTGACTGTTTTTTATCTTTCTGAAAAGAGGTTTCTTCTGATTAAGAGTCCAAGCGGACAAAAACGACACTTTGATGTTTGTTTTCAGTATTTTACGCAAGAAGTGTTTTTTAGTTTGTTTGCAATCTCTGACGCACTAGAGACTATGATTTGAGAGTGACTACGTCGCGTGTCACCCAAAGGGTACCACACTAAGCGGTCAGACTACTGGAAAGAAGCTCTCCAGCAACCCTTTCTCAAATAGCTTAAGGCTCGTAACGTACGACATCGATTAACCTTATTACTGTGTTTTTGAGTTGTTTGAGATAAGAAGAGAAAGAAGCTCTAAAAAGCCTAGGGTTGAAAAGGGAATAAAACTAACCTAATGTTGTCATGCATGGGTTAAAACCTAATGTCTGTCATGTTTCTCTCTTGCACAGAGGGAAACAGGGATCCTAGGGGATAAACGGAAAAGAAACAGATATATAGTAAACAGTAAACATGCATGAGATGCAGCAGTATAAGCGAGGCAAGGGAGTCCCACTCAACCTCGAACCTGGGAAAACAACAGGCAAAGTGAACAGTATTCACTTCAAACCTTTGGGGGCAAGTTGTACAAGCCAACAATCAATACAGAAAAAGAAATAAAACCCAACACCAGCTCTGACAGCAACACCAGCTCCTACAGTGAGCAGCTCAAACAACAACAACTCTGACAGCTACAGTTGATTAACAGCAAAAAAGTTGACAGTAACAACTTCAAGCAAGATCCCATCTTCACTCTTTAATGATCCCCAAACTTTAGATAAGCTCCTGTCTCCAAAAATCTCCAAGCTCTGGCAAGCACTGAACCCCAACCAGTAGACAGCTTCAAACAGCAGCAAAACCCTAGCTTCAACAAATAACTCTCTTTGACAGGCACAGGCTTTATCTTCACCAATCTTCAATAAACTTCATTCTTCAATAGGTTCCCATCTTCAATGCCACCACTCCAGAAGAGAATCAATTATCAGATTAAGTTGAATTGCTGAACAGCTTATTGACAACCAAAGGAAGCCTATAAGCACTTAGCATTGTAGGGGAGAGGTTCCCTCAAAGTTCTACTTCTAAAGTATGTCATTTATCCCTCCAAAGGAAGGATGTAAATACTTCAAAAGGACTTTACATCATAGGGAGGAATAGAAGCACAAGATGCTTTCTATGTTTGCAAGAAGAAATCAATCTAATCTAAAGCTCTCCCTATATTTCCTATCTCTTAAGCCCCCTTCAAGGAGAAGAATCTTCATGCTCCCAGCTCCATCCTTTGTCTCCAATCACCTTCAATGTCTTCATAAGCTCCAACAAGCAAAACTCAATCCCCAAGCCCAATTGAAATAACCCAAACCAAACAAACAAGCAAAATGCCCAAGAGGGAAAACACACCATCACCACTCCAATTGTAAAAATCAAGTAAAATAGTAATACTCATTAAAAAAAATCCTAGATTAATTTCTAAGGGAACCTAACCCTATACCCAATACCCCATATAAACCCCAATGCCTAAATCAAACCCTAGGTCCCCAAACTATGCCCTAAACTACACCTAAGTGTTGTGAAACCCTAATTCTTATACCTCTCCTATCCACCTCTCAAAATAACTAAAATTTTAGTCACAAAAATATGAAAAAATTCCTAAGGGTACATGCTTCCCTAATCTAATCAACCTCATAAGAATCAGTCAAAAATCATGCACCAATCTCTCATACTAAATTCAGAAAAATGAAGTATCAAACATAATGTAAAATAAAAGCAATAATATTGTAAAATATACCAAAAAAATATAAAATGCATGAAATTAATATTTTTTAGTTTCATAATTTTCTAGAAGTCCTAAGGGAGCTAGGGAAAAAAATCCCATCCTAAAATGATTATTTTTCCATTTAATATGAATTATTTTCTAACCCTAGGTAAAACATGAAAAATAAAAGAAAATCAACTAAAAATAACAAACTGGCGTGGTGAATAGCAATATTCCCTAGTTATTTTCCAGACTGGGCTAAGGTGGCGGGTGCGCTTATCAAGCGCGTGCTAAGCCCAAACCCATTCAGAAAATAATTGGAAAAGGAAAGGAAAATGAGAAAAAGCTCGTGGCGAATAGCAATTAATTCGCGTTGGTTTCTCACTGGGCCTTCGAACTGGGGTGTGATTAGCAAAGTTCATCTAAGCCCAAAACCAAACATTCACACGGAGAGAGAGGGTGCAACAGGGAAAATAGGGAGATGCTTGGCAAAAACAATCAATGGACCTAAGGCCCGAGTCCAACATCACCCTCACTATCAGTACACAAAACCCTAATCCCCTCAATCCCTTTTCTACTGTTCACCAAATTAACCGAGGAACCTAACGGCGCCCTCTCTCCCCCTCTCAAACCTCTCTCTACCATACGAGCTCTTCACCAACTTCCGTTCAAACTCCCTCACCATAAAATGTTCATCAATATCCATCACAACCTAATCTTGTTTCACACAACTCTATCATTCAAACTCTCAACACCTAGTTCTACAGCTAAACAACAACAAACTAACAAGTTTAAGCAGTTCAAAGCAAAACCTGGAGGTGCGATGAAGGTGAGGGAGCTTTCTGGAAACGCTGATGAGCGAGGAATCTTTGAAGATGGGTGTTCTTGCTGACGACCATGCTGAAGTTTAAGGAAGCTATAGATGACTTGAAGAAACTGGTGAAGATCAACAACTTGATGAAGATTCTTGCAAATTGGACAAAGATCTGGAGAACTGGTTGAAGATTGATGATGCTCGTTGATGATCGTTGTCGAAGATGCTTGAAGATTCGTGGAGAGCTTAAAAAAATCTGCAATCTGGATGAATCTTGATGAGTTTCTGGGCGAAGATTCTGGGAGATTGATGAAGGCGTCGAATGCTCTTGATTGATTTTTGGAAAAAGGCGTAGGAACCTGGAGAAAATCGGTGATGAACTGATGAATGATGTTGAAGCAAAACGAGGAAGATCGGAAGGATTTGGATGAACGATGGATCTGATGAAGATTAGGATGAAGAACAGTGAAGCTCTGGGCGAAATTGCAGTTTCAGGCGGATTTTCAAGTTCCGGCAACAGTTAGGAGATTTCCGGCGACTGTTAGGGTGACTCCGGCGGTGGTTGCATGGCCGGCGGTGGGGAATAGTGGCCGTGGACGCGTGGCATAAGGAGGTGTGTGGTGAAGACGCGTGGCTGAGGGAGAGAGAGAGGGAGTGACGCGTGTGAGAGGAGAGAGTTAGTGGAGAGTGCCAAGTGACAGAGAGACTGAGTGGAAAAATGAGGCGACAGCAGATGAAAGCACACGCGTGGCCTACTGTTGCACCCCAAAATTTGACCAACCGGTTCCCATATCTGCTTTATGTTTCGACGCATTTTGCATTCGCATTCGCATACTGCATGCATTGCATTTTCTCAGTCAGATTGATTTTATCGGGATTACATCCCCTGGCGTTTCAGGCAGTTCAGGCCGGTTCGAATAAGTGTATTTTGAGAATTTGTGCTCGTCCCGGTATTTTCAGATTGCGTTGTTGCTTTGAGGATATTTCGGTGTCCGGCTTTTACCGTCTATTTCGTTATGGTTGCGTAATTGTTCTCTAATCGATTTAATCGGCTTCCTGGCATTTTTTAGATTTTTCTTTTTATTTTCTAGATTTTAATAGATTTTTTTAATAGAATTACTTGAGTTTTTTGATATTAAATAGGGTTTTTAATATTTTTAATAGAATGTAATAATTTTTAATAGATATTTTCTTATAGAATTAAATAGATTTTTCTAGAATTTTTAAATAGATATTCTCTTTTTTAAATAGTTCTAATAGATTTTTAGCATATTAAATATTAGTTCTTTTATTATTAAATAGAATAGTATAGATTTAAATAGGTATTTTTTAGATATTAAATAGGTTTAATATAGCATTTTTAGATATAGATTTAACAGATTTTAATTGAATAGAATTTAAATAGGTTTTTAGATATTTGAATAGATTTTAGAATATTAATTGATTTTTTAGTTTTAATTAGGATATTAATTGATTAGGTTTTAATGGTTCTTTAATTAGGTTTAATTAGAAGTTTTGATTAGTGTTTTTGGAATTAATTTCGTTTTGCAGTTAATTAGGCTTTAATTAGATAGTCATTAGAGTCTAAGTCTGAGTTTAATAGAGTCTTTAGTTTTAATTCAGAATTAATCCAGTAATTAGCATTTAAGTAAGTCCAATTAATCAGAGTATTAAGTTTAGTGGGCCAGGTGTCCATTTCGTAGGCCCAGTCAAAAGTCCAATTTCTGCCATGTGTCATATAAAAGAAGTGCCACGCGTTCCCTCTATCTTCCTCCACCTCACAATTTTCTGACACCTCACACCACTCTCTCTCTCTCTGCCACCTCTCTTCCCCTCTCTCCCACGTGTCCCTCTCTGACTCCACCCTCTCACACGTGTCCTTCTCTCCTCCACCCTAAAGCCACCTGTCCTCCACTAACACCACCTCGCCGCCGGCCATGCAGCCGCCGCCAGAGACGCCCTAACCATCGCCGGAGACGCCTTCCACCGCCGCAACTATTGCCGGAATCCTCAAACCCACCAGAAACTGCAATTTTCCAGAATCACCAAGAATCTCTCCCAATCTTCTTCACAAATCTTCATCAACCCCTTGCCGGAAAATACATCCTCGCCGGAATCTGCCATATTCATTAACGATCTTCATCTGGATCTTCCTTCTAGCATCAGTTCTCTCGTCATCGTTCATCAATATTGTTGTTCGTCCACATTTTTTTCCCAGAAACCTTCAAACGAGCAAGAACATTCATCATCTTCATCTCTAGATTTCATCTGGTTTCAAGATCTCGAGGACCTTCAACAGATCTTCGTCAACGGCTTCAAGAAGTTCATCACGCATTCATTTTGAGTTCTCCAGAACTTCAAGATCGGCTTCGTTCATCATCAAGTTAGCAAGATCTTCATCAGTCCCTCGTAAGAGTTCCACCAATATTGAACATCTTCAACAAGGAATCTCCAGAAGTTGCTCCTTCCAGTTCTTCGTAAGCTTCGCCAAGCTTCATCTCAAATCTCCAGAAGCTTCATCGCCCTCATCAGGTTCTTACTTCGAACTTATTAACTTGTTAGTTTGTTGTTGCTTAGTTGTAGAACTAAGTTAGTGTGAGTGTCAGTTTGGTGGAAGAAGATTAGGTTAGGGAGGTTCTTAAATTGAGATATTGAAATAGGTTTAGGTTGTGGTAGATGTTGATGAACAAGGTGGGTGAAGGGTCTGAGAGAATCAGAGAGAGGTTTGAGAGGAGAACGGCGCTAGGGTTCGGAGTGAACAGTAGAGGAGGGGGAAGTGAGATAGAGTTAGGGTTTTGTTACTGAAGGTTGGATTGATGTTAGACTCGGGCCTTAGGCCCATTGTGTTTGTGCTGATCATCTCCCCGTTTTCCCCATGGCACCCCCCTCTCAGTGTGAATTGTGTTTTGGGCCATAGGCAAGATTTGCTAACTACACCCCCAAGTTGAAGGCCCAGTGAGGAACATGCAAACTATTTGCTATTCGCCACAGGTTTTTTCCATTTTCCCTGATTTTTTCCAATTATTTTCTGAATGGGTGGGCCTAGTGCGCGCTTGATAAGCGCACCCCCCCTGAGCCCAATATCATTTCTGAACTAGATATAATTGCTATTTGCCACGCCAGTTTTATTTTTTTAGTGGATTTTCCTTTATTTTTCATGTTTGTATATAGTTTAGTAAATAATTCATAACAAATTGAAAAATAACCATTTTAGGATGGGATTTTTTTCCCTAGTTCCCTTAGGACCTCTAGAAAGTTGTGAAATAATAAAAATATTAATTTCTTGCATTTTACTTTTTGTGGTATATTTTACAATATTGTTGCTTTTATTTTACATTTGTTTAGTACTTCATTTTTCTGAATTTAGTATGAGAGATTGGTGCATGATTTTTGATTTATTCTTATGAGGTTGATTAAATTAGGGAAGCATGTACCCTTAGGAATTTTGTCATATTTTTGTGACTAAAACTTAGATTAATTTGAGAGGTAGATAGGAGAGGTATCAGAATTAGGGTTTCACAACACTTAGGTGTAGTTTAGGGTATAGTTTTGGGGTTTTAAAATTGATTTAGGCCTTGGGGATTATGTGGAATATAGGGCATATAGTTAAGTTCCCTTAGAAATTTAATTAGGATTTTATAGTGAGTTTTACTATTTTACTTGATATTTGCAATTTGGTTGATATTGGTGTGTTTCCCACTTGGGATGTTGATTTGTTTGTTGGGTTTTGGGCATTTCAGTTGGGTTTTGGGATTGGGCTTTGCTTGTTGGAGCTAATGAAGACATTGGAGATGATTGGGGACAAAGGATGGAGCTTGGAGCATGAAGATTCTTATCCTTGAAGGTGAATTTTGAAGACTTAGGAAATAGGAGAAATAGGGAGAGCTTTAGATTAGAATGATTTCTTCTTGCAAACATATAAAGCATCTTGTGCTTCTATTCCTCCCTATGACAAAAAGTCCTTCTAAGATATTCACATCCCTCCTTTGGAGGGATAAGTGGCTTATTTTGGAAGTATAACTTTGAGGGAACCTTTCTCTCATAATGTTAAACACTTATAGGCTTCCTTTGGTTGTCAATAAGCTGTTTAGTATTTCAACTTAATCTGTTAAGTGATTCTCCTCTGGAGTGGTGGCATTGAAGATGGGAACCTCTTGAAGAATGAATTTCATGGGAGATTGGTGAAGATAAAGCGTGTGCCTGTCAAAGAGAGTTATCTGTTGAAGCTAGGGTTTCGTTGCTGTTTGAAGCTGTCTATTTGTTGGGGTTCATTGCTTGCCAGAGCTGGGGTACTTTTGAAGACAGGAGCTTATCTAAAGCTTGGGGGTCATTGAAAGGTGAAGATAGGATCTTGCTTGAAGTTGTTACTGTCAACCTTTTGTTGTGGTTTGAGCTGCTTGCTGTAGGAGCTGATGTTGCTGTCAGAGCTGGTGTTGGGTTTTATTTTCTTTTTCTGTATTATTTGTTGGCTTGTTCAGCTTGCCCCTTAGGTTGGAAGTGAAGCTGTTTCACTTTGCCTATTGTTTTCCCAGGTTCGAGGTTGAGTGGGGCTCCCTTGCCTCGCTTGTATTGATGCATTGCATACATGTTTATTGTTTACTGTATATATGTTGTTTCTTTTCCGTTTATCCCATAGGATCTCTGTTTTTCTCTGTGCAAGAGAGAAATATGACAGACATTAAGTTTTAACCCATGCATGACAACTTTAGGGTAGTTTTGATTCCCCTTTTCAACCCTAGGCTTTTTAGAGCTTCTTTCTCTTCTTATCTCAAAACAACTCAAAAACACAGTAATAAGGTTAATCGATGTCGTACGTTACGAGCCTTAAGCTATTTGAGAAAGGGTTGCTATTTTCTTTCTAGTAGGCTGACTGCTTAGTGTGGTACCCTTTGGGTGACACGCGACGTAGTCACTCTCAAATCATAGTCTCTAGTACGTCAGAGATTGCAAACAAAATAAAAAACAGTTCTTGCGTAAAAGACTGAAAACCAATCAAACGTCATTTTTGTCCGCTTGGACTCTTAATCAGAAGAAACCTCTTTTCAGAAAGATAAAAACAGTCAGACAAATCTATGTCTTCCGTGGCCCGAACTACGTTTGCTCTGATCTTTCATGTTGTATGAAAGTACGTAGGCATAGGATGCTGTATCCTAGTGTTGCACCCTAAAATTTGACCAACCGGGTCCCGTATCTGGCTCTATGTTTCGACGCATGACCGCATTCGCATCCGCATATCGCATACAGTGCATTTTTCAGTTGTTTTGATTTTATCGGGATCACAACCCTCGTCTCGCGTCTCAGGTGTTTTTAATCAGTTTAGATAGGTAGAATCGTATTTTTTTGGGAAGTCGTGCTATTCCCGGTGTTTTCAGCTCGTGCTGTTGTTTTAGGGATATTTCGGTGTCCATTGATTTTTACCGGCTATTTTGTGACACTCTCGCAGTGTTATTTGTCGTTCTGTGCTATTTTTGTTCCTTTGGGAATTATTGTGAATTTTCTGAATTTTATTGGTTGTTATTAGGGTTTTAATCGATTTTTTAATCATTTTAGAATAATATAGAATATTAATAGATTTTTTTTATAGCTTTAAATCTTTTTTTAGAGTTTATAGAGTTTTAATAGTTTTTTTATATAGTTTTAATAGAATATAGATTTTCTTTTAAGTAAGTAATATAGGTTTATTAGGGATTTAATAGAAACTTAATAAATTTTAGATTAGAGAATTATTAGAGTTTTTTAGATTAGTGGATTTATTAGAGTTTTATTAGTTTAGAAATTAATTAGAATTAATAGAGTTTTTAGGTTAATTCTCTTTTTAGGTTTTATTGAGATTTAGTTAGAGTTAATTAGGTTTAATAATTAGTTAATTAGTTAATTAGGATTAGTTCTTAATCAGGTTTTTAATCTTTTTTCATTATTATTCAGATTTTTGGGTTTATTGTCTCATTTTTCGTTGGGCCCAGAGTCCTTTTTTGGAGGCCCATTTTCCTCTCAGTCTTCAGTCCAAAAATCATTGCCATATATAAGTCTGATCACCACGTGTTCTTCAGGGGAGGACCCACCACACATTTTTACAATTCATCAGATCACGCCACCTCACACTTCCCTTTCTCCCTCTCTCTGCCACGCCACTCACACGTGGCACACATGCACCAGCCTTCTCCACTAACCTCGCCACTTGTCCAGCCCTGAGTCCCACCGGTTGCATGGCCGGCGGCCATGCAACCACCGCCCTCAACCAATTCCGGCGACCGTAACTTCCTCCGACCACCATCCAACCTCGCCGGAAACTGAAAAAGCTCCAGATATTCATCTTCTTCTCCAATCACCTCCTTCTCTGACCGATCGTCATCATCAATGGCCGCCGGAGATACCGCCGGAAACTTCAAACTATCACCGGAAATTCAAGAACACCTTCAAACCGTGTTGCCAGAAAACGATCCACAATCATCATCCTCTAATCATCTTCATCCTCCTCCAACTTTCCTTCTCAACAACTTTCACCAGCATTCATCATCTTCGTTTTCAGACGATCTCCATCATGATTTCGCTAGAAGTTCTTCAGATTCATCATGGATCTTCAGAATTCTCCAGAAATCATCACACGTTCATCAATATCTTCCCAGAATATTCAAGTAACGTTCATCAACGGCAAGACCTGCATCAACGATTCCCAGGAACGTCCAAGAACTTCATCAGTTATCCTCAAGATCTTCACGGACCTTTGAAGATCTTCATCCGTATCATCATGTTCCCAGAAGTTTCATCCAGATCTCTAGATCTTCATATAGAACCTTCAAAGGCGTTCATCAAGATTTCGTAAGATCTTCATGGATCTCCGTATTTGTTCATCTAATCTTCAGATTCACCGCCTTCTTCAAAGAGCTTCTTGAAGACTCGTCTGACTCCAGATCCACATGCAAGGTCGTCCACATCCACGAACCTGGATCTTTCAGCTTCTCCGTCTTCAAGACTTCCTTTGAGATCTTCAAGCCGTGGATGAGCTTGCTTTGATGGTGAGGTTGCTGGTTATTTTACTGGTGATTATAAGATTCTGAAGGTTTCGTGTTTTGTTTAAGATTTGATCGAAGATGTTGTGAGATTGGATTGAGAGAGAAAGATCGTGAGAGAGTGAGACTGAGAGAGATTGAGAGGAGAGACGAGAGAATCTGAGAGAGTGGAACGGCGCAAGAGGTTTGGGCGTGAACAGTGTTCAGGAGAAGAAGATTGGATTAGGGTTTTGTTGGTATGGGTGGATCATGTATCTGGGCCTTGCTGAGCCCATTGGGTTTCTTCTGTCTACACTCCCATTTCCTATTCCCCCCCCCCTCCGTGTGTTCTTTGGTGAAATGGGCTAAGCCCAACGAGATTGCTGGCTGGCGCACCCCCCAGTTCAACGCTGCACCCCCCCTCTATTTGTTTTTTTGCAGCATTAGTTGTTGGGCTGGGCCCAGTTTTGTCTTATTTTTGCTGGTGTAATCCCCTGAACTGCAATGTACCCCCCCTGTTTTCTTTTCTTTATTTTATTTTGTTTAGTTTTTAGAAAAAAAAATAAATAAAAAGAGGATATGTGAAAAAAAAAACTTTGAAAAAGAAAATATTGGAAAAGAAAATAGAGAAAAGAAAAATAGAGAAAAGAAGAATATTGAAAAAATAGTGAAAAAATATAGAAAAAAAAATATATATGAAAACATTTTGAAAAAGAAAAGAGAAAAGAAATATTGGAAAAAAGAAAGATACTTGGAAAAAATAGTAAAAAATATTAGTTTGTAGATTTAATATTTTTTAGAGTACATTTTTCATGGAGTGTATTTTAGGGATAGTTTTAAATGTCCATTTGTTAGGGGACTCTTTTAGGGATAGTTTTAAAAGTCCACTTGTTAGGGGACTATTTTCCATTTGATTCTTCATAGAATAGGATAGTATTTCCTAGGAGTTTATTTTCAGTATTCAATCATTGTAACCATTTTTTCAGAATGTTAATAAAACGAGATTTGAGCTGTGGTCCCGAAGTAGCCGAACTACAGTTGCTCTGATTTCTCGTACCAGACGAGAATATGTAGGCATAGGATGCGATATCCTAGCGAGCACACTAACAACTAACCTTTTGTTCTCTCGCTGCTGTGCGATCGAGACTTTCCCGCTGACGACTGATTGTTACCCCTTTTCTCTTGCCCGAGGGCATTTGAGACCAGACCGTAGTTTTAGGTTCCCGAACCTTTAAAACCAGTTTGATTTCTCACTGCTGTGTGAGAACACCCAGTTTAGCCGTAGTTAGCTGAACTACGACAACTCTGATCTTCCATGCTGTGTGGAAGTACGTAGGCACAAGACGCGAGGTCTTGGCGAGCCAATTTCCCTGTAGTCCCGAACTACGTTGACTCTGACTTTCTCTCTTGAGAATACGTAGGCATAGAGCGCGACGCTCTATCGAGTCAATTCCCTTCTGTTTAGATTTAGCAGCCGTAGATAGATTGTTTTGCATCCTTTAGACAAACCAAGCAAGCGTGGATCCTGTCGAGTACGACGGACGTGAGGGGTGCTAATACCTTCTCCTTGCGTAACCGACTCCCGAACCCAGGTTTTGGTTGCGATGACCATACCTTTTCCCGTTTTTTGCGAGGTTTACTTCAAGCGTTTCCTTTCCCTCCGTTGGGATAAATAACGCACGGTGGCGACTCTTCTGTCAGCCGGCGCCGATTTTCGCAGTAGCGACAGCTGGCGACTCTGCTGGGGAAGCAACGTCCCCTGGCTGCTAAGGACTGCGATAGTCCCTATGCATGTGGGATCCAACGTCCCCTAAGAGAGTCAATCCTAGCGCTTGTTTACTTGTCTTTTGGGTGTTTATTTTTTCATTGCTTTTATCTGTTGCCGTTGTGCTGGGGAGGGTGATATTTTGAGTGATAGCCGGACCTGGGCTGCTTGAGTATGCATTTAGACGTAGTTGTGGAGATTAGTGGACGAACCTGTTTGCTGAGCAGACACCAGTTCCCCACGAAATTCACGCTCAGACGAGGTTCTCTCCGAGGTGCTTCTCTAAGGTCCTGAGGATCATAGGGGAGTCCAGACGTTAGGATTGTCGACTCTGGTGACCGATCAATTGGAAGTCAGCTAAGTGAGGCCTCTTCATGAGATGACGGTGCCACTCCTTCTGGGAATCACATCATTCCTCATGAAAGTCTGTGACGCTGATGACCGCATAGGATGCCGTATCTTAGGTCCATACCCGTGAGTGGGGGGGTTTTTCTTTTTTGCGAAACCTTGACTTCCAGACTACCAGCTATCTTGGAGTTCTCTTTTAGAGAGAACGTACTCCGTCAGCAGTACAGCGGTACTCAGATGTTGTGGGGGCTGTGATCCCATGTTTGCTGCATTGCATTGCATTTGCATAAGCATCTTTGCATCATATTACATAGCATTTCTCCAGCTGGCCAGAGCTCTTATCCAGCCGTTGTTTGATTTCAGAAGGTGATTATCCGGTGATTGGTCTGAGCAAATGTGGATTGATTAGAAGACGATCAAGGGGTTGAAACGGATCAAGCAGAATCAAGCAGTGTCGTCAGTTGAAAGTTGCTGATAGTCATGTCTGAGAACGACTTCCAGATTGCTGACGCCTTGTCAGGGTTTATTATGACGTCCAATCCTTTGTATGATTCCACGTCTGACGAAGGCTTTCCGCAAGTGAACAACCTTGCTGCAGCTCAACTTGTGCAGACTTCTGTTAGAGGCCAAAATCTGCACCAACAGTTTGTCATCCCAAGTGAACGTTCTTTTTCTGATGCCGCAAATTATCAGAATGTTATTCCTGCTGGTTTGATCTCCCGAAGAGAAGTTCCGATAGTGAGGACTAATAATCCATCAGCTCTTGTGCAGGCTAAGAGGTTGCACGCATTGGAGGAACAAGTCAGAGCCCTGGAAGTTAAGAATGATGTTGGTCTCAATGCTTCAGATATGTGCTTGGTTTCTGACCTAGTGTTACCTCCTAAATTCAGAGCGCCGAATTTTGAAAAGTATAAAGGAGATAGTTGTCCGAGGCTACATTTGGTGATGTTCTGCAGGAAGATGACTTCGTTTGTGCAAAACGACAAGCTGATGATTTACTGTTTGCAGGACAGTTTGATTGGGGCATCTCTGCGTTGGTATATGCAGTTAGAGAAGGATCAGATTCGATCATGGGTGGATTTAGCCAGAGCTTTTCTGAAGCGGTATGATTACAATATGGACATAGCTCCCTTCTGCATGGAGTTGCAATCTTTGTCTATGGGGATCAATGAACCTTTCAAAAAGTATGCTTGGAGATGGAGAGATTTTGCTTCCAGAGTGGAACCACCGATCCCTGACCGAGAGTTAGCAGGCATGTTCGTAGACTCATTGCAAAGCCCGTACTTTGAGAGATTGTTTGGAGTTTCGCTGAACTTCTCCGAATTAGTGGGAGTTGGAGAACGTATTGAGAATGCTATAAAGATCGGAAAAATTCAGGTTGTCTCAAGCGGTCAGGCTAGTGAAACTGAATCTCTTTGCGACTATCAGAATGAAGAAGGGGTTGTGATCAATGCAGTCATGCCAGATGTTGGGTATCCTCGAGGCGAATCAGTGAATTTTGTTGGTTCTTCATCTTCTCAGAGATCAGTATCTTCTGTGCCTTGTTATGCTGGACAGACAACTGTGCCTGGGGCACCATACCAGGAACCTTATGTCACTTCTCGTGCAAATCAGCGAACTCGTGGTCGAGGTTATCAGAATCAGCGTCAGAATCAGAACAAACCTCGTAGCAACTTGGAACGAAGGAATGGTCCTTCCCACCCAGTTCCTGTGCCGTACAGTCAGCTTTTGCCACAGTTGGTCCAGAGTTCTTTGGTGGAACCTAAAGTTCTCAACCCCGTGCCAAAACCTTACCCTCCTGGGTATAATCCCCATGTTCAGTGTGGTTATCATGGCGGATCACCAGGGCATTCAACTGAAGATTGTAAAGCGTTTTGGGCGAAGGTACAGCAGTTGATCGACCAGGATTGCATTTCCTTTCGAGAAGGACTTCTGTTTGTTCATAACAACCGCTCAGCTGTCTAAGCTCGTAGACTCGGAAAGTATTCCCCAGCAAAAGCCAGTGGTTCAGACAGGCAGGCGCCCTCAGCATTGGCAGTCCTCAGACTTTTATACCATTTGCATTTGTAGTTTCTTTTCTGTTAGTTACTACCTGCTTTTAAACATTGTATGTTTTGAATGGTGATATTAATGAAGTGAGTATGCATTTTTCTGAATTAATCAGGTCGTTGTCGCTCATTTACTGCATTGCACTGACACTTGCATTTTATTCACTCCACTTTATCGCTGTGACTAGCAAAAATTGGAGGGAGGGTGACGAAACTAAACTCATAATCGATGATCGTATGCTTTCGGATAAGACTTTACCGATGACGTACAAGGCATTGTTTCAAATCCCCCAAACACTGGAGATATAAGGAGTTAGTCCCTTGTTAACCACTTCGAGCCAGGAGTAGAAGTTTTTTCGGACTTTTAAACCCTCGCATCTTAACCCGGGGCAGGGTAGTTGTCAGTTAGCTTGACCAAGCGTTCAAGTCTTACAGAGGAGTGTTGTCTTTCGAGGACCAATCACATCGCATTTTTCCCCAGAGGTCGTACCTCGTCAACCACAGTGGTTAAACCTTACCAATCAGGAGCGAGACAGTTATAATCCTTTCGGAGCAATCAAGACAACCAGTGTCACATGACTTTGTTCCAAAAGAAAGAAGAAAGAAAGCCCGCTAAGTCAAGAGAAAGAAAAAGCTGGAAAGCTAATACTTAGGCAAAAATCAGGGCATCCCGCTGGACTTCAAAAGAAAAAATCGAAAAGAACTCAAAAGGAGTCAGTCCAGGCAAAAATTAGGGAATCAAAAGAATGAAAAAGAAAGGATACCAATAGAAATTTTTTCCCCAGCGAGTCACAAAGTCGTGTACCCAGACACCGAAAGCGAAGAAGGAGTAACTATCACTCCAGAAAAAGCCTTGTGGATTCCTTAATTGTGGTCCTTACCATTCAACATACCTCTCGAAGAGGCGAGCGCTCGTGCCAGGTTAACTGAACTTTAGGATCGGAGATCATCACGTAGAAGGGGTGGGTATAAATCAAAATTTGAGCCAAATATCCTTTGTTTCACGAACCGTGAACCCGACCACGATACAACCCTTAAAAGACCTAATTGAGGTAGGGTTATTCTGAAAGTGCATTACGATAAGGTTGAGTAACCTGACTTCTTCATGACTTGCTAGTCACATCCTTGTTGTATTTTTCACTGACCACGTAAGCACTACGTTTGAACTTTGGTTCATTCGTCACTCACAATCATGACATGTAAATGAGTGACAGCTCAAAATTTTTCAAAATCTGCATAAACACTGCATTAAGATTACCATTCGTGAATAAGACAATTTTACTTGCAGGTTAGTAGTTGACATGAGAGAAATTCCAACAGGGAATTGTCAAGCAGGACCGAGTAATTCAGCTAGTCTGAACCAGAATGGTGTATGTTGGGAAGACCTGTGAATCCGGGGCATTGACTTCCAGTGAGTTCGGAATCAGTTAGTCTAAGGACAAGTCCCGAAGCTTCAGTTGATCAGGGGCAGTATGCTTGAGAAGCAGTTGATCGGAAGTGAGTCCTCTCAAGAGCCAATCAGGGGCAATTATACAGAATGTGGAGATTTGAAAGCAGATACTTCAGGTGGATAATCAGATCAGGTTAAGTCGCTAGAATGCTCAATCAGGGGCAAGTCACCGCAGAGAATGTTGAAACCAGCTGGGTTGATAGAGGTTTAATGGGGATTGAATCCTTTCGTACAGATACTAGGGCAAGTAATCTCGAGGTAGTCTCGTAGCAAGCTGTTCAGAGCAAGCATTCCCAAAAGTTAAATTGGGGCAAGTTGATTGTACTGGGGCAAGTTATTCAAGCCAGTCTGTTTATCCCCAGCCGGAGTTGAGTATCGGGGAATCGCGTCATTACCATTATCAAAACCTGAACCTTCTAAATAAGAAGAGCTGTGTTGTCGTTGGATCATGACCTGCAGTCTAAACCTGTTGTGTGTCAGTAACCAGTTGTTTCCAAAGTCCAGTTCTCGCCTGGCAAACCGGTAACCAGTTCTCGTCTGGCCCACCCTTCCGTAAGCATCAGTTCCCATCTGGTGTAGTTTATTGTAAGCATCAGTTCCCGTCTGGTGTAGTTTATTGTAACCAGCTCTCGTCAGGTCATCGTTTCTTCAAGTGTTGTATCAGTTCTCGTCTGGTACATGTCATTGCCGAATCAATTCTCGTCCTAACCTATTTCCCTATCAGTTCTCGACTGGTAGCCTACCTTTGAATGCTAGTTCTCGTCTAGTATTTTCCATATCTTCCACTTTGTATATAGTCCGTGTTCATACTAAACCAGTAAAAACAAAAACCTAAAGGTATCTGACACAGTAATTCCCAATGACCCGCATGTTGTCATGTTCCCCGATACGAAGCTCGACGAATACCAGTGCTCCGATTAATGTTTGAATTCCTTGTGGATGTGGTTAAGATTAGAATTGCTACTCTTCAGCAGATGAAAGTTGGGTATTATCGGAAGAATTGAGATTGTATTGTTGTCCCGTATCAGAGTAGGATCAGGAGTATCCTCAGCAGATTAAGATTGATATCCTTGATAGTAGGGGCATTTTCAGCAGCGTGCTGCGCGCAATCAACCCCAGTTTGGGTCAATCCCCACAAGAGCAATCAGTTGTCAATGGTTTGAAGAGAGCATCCCCGAGCAGAGTTGTTCTTTCTTTCTCCCCAAGCAGGGCTACCATTCCATTTTTCCAGCAGGACGGTTTATCCCCAGCAGATTTGGTTTCCCTTTTCCAGCATTTATTTTGCTGAGATGATTATGTGATATCAGGTTACCTTCAGTGGAGTTGACGTTATCTTCGGCATTTATTTTGCCAAGTAGTTGCAGACCTGGTGTTCTCTGGCAGCTCGAGCCTGCATTTACATTTGCATACATCGTCATAGCATTTATACAAACATATAGCATTTCCATGCCGTCTGGGCCTCGCATTTTCAAACAGAACGCATAGCATTTCCATGTCATATAGGACATTGCATCATTCTCAGACATACGCATTTCGAAGCATGGACCAGGTTGGTTACCTCATTGGATTTCGAGTATGTTCCCTTGCAGAGTTGTGTGGTTAAGCTTCTCTTCTCCCCCAGCGGAGTGATTCTTCACATGTGGTTGTTACGTCGGCACTGAAAAAAGAGATTATCATAGATCCGAATTCTGAAGCTGCGTCCTGTTGACAGAATGGGTGCCGAGCAGTCGATTCAGAAGTCCCCCAGGAGAGTTGTCCTCAAGTTCACTGTGAACTGTGAGATGATAAGATTTGATCCCATAAGAGAGATGGGAATCAAGTTGTTTGCTTTCCGGAGCATTATTCCAATACTTGTGGCGTCGCACAGGTGATTGATGTTGAAAAGGAGAGAAAATTTATCAGATAATTGGCCAGTTGTTGCCGTGACAACCAAACTTCAGTTTATTGGAGGCTATTTCTCAAGCAGTTTTGCAGTATTTTCCCACGGTTGGCAAATTTCAGGGTTTCATTGGTATTCAACCGTCATCTACCTTTGAATGTTTGAAGGCTGAGCGCTCTTCACCCATTCAGGTCCAAGCCGCTTGAATAGGGGCAGCTGTTGCACCCTAAAATTTGACCAACCGGGTCCCGTATCTGGCTCTATGTTTCGACGCATGACCGCATTCGGATCCGCATATCGCATACAGTGCATTTTTCAGTTGTTTTGATTTTATCGGGATCACAGCCCTCGTCTCGCGTCTCAGGTGTTTTTAATCAGTTTAGATAGGTAGAATCGTATTTTTTTGGGAAGTCGTGCTATTCCCGGTGTTTTCAGCTCGTGCTGTTGTTTTAGGGATATTTCGGTGTCCATTGATTTTTACCGGCTATTTTGTGACACTCTCACAGTGTTATTTGTCGTTCTGTGCTATTTTTGTTCCTTTGGGAATTATTGTGAATTTTCTGGATTTTATTGGTTGTTATTAGGGTTTTAATAGATTTTTTAATCATTTTAGAATAATATAGAATATTAATAGATTTTTTTTATAGCTTTAAATCTTTTTTTAGAGTTTATAGAGTTTTTAGGGTTTTAATAGTTTTTTTTATATAGTTTTAATAGAATATAGATTTTCTTTTAAGTAAGTAATATAGGTTTATTAGGGATTTAATAGAAACTTAATAAATTTTAGATTAGAGAATTATTAGAGTTTTTTAGATTAGTGGATTTATTAGAGTTTTATTAGTTTAGAAATTAATTAGAATTAATAGAGTTTTTAGGTTAATTCTCTTTTTAGGTTTTATTGAGATTTAGTTAGAGTTAATTAGGTTTAATCATTAGTTAATTAGTTAATTAGGATTAGTTCTTAATCAGGTTTTTAATCTTTTTTCATTATTATTCAGATTTTTGGGTTTATTGTCTCATTTTTCGTTGGGCCCAGAGTCCTTTTTTGGAGGCCCATTTTCCTCTCAGTCTTCAGTCCAAAAATCATTGCCATATATAAGTCTGATCACCACGTGTTCTTCAGGGGAGGACCCACCACACATTTTTACAATTCATCAGATCACGCCACCTCACACTTCCCTTTCTCCCTCTCTCTGCCACGCCACTCACACGTGGCACACATGTACCAGCCTTCTCCACTAACCTCGCCACTTGTCCAACCCTGAGTCCCACCGGTTGCATGGCCGGCGGCCATGCAACCACCGCCCTCAACCAATTCCGGCGACCGTAACTTCCTTCGACCACCATCCAACCTCGCCGGAAACTGAAAAAGCTCCAGATATTCATCTTCTTCTCCAATCACCTCCTTCTCTGACCGATCGTCATCATCAATGGCCGCCGGAGATACCGCCGGAAACTTCAAACTATCACCGGAAATTCAAGAACACCTTCAAACCGTGTTGCCAGAAAACGATCCACAATCATCATCCTCTAATCATCTTCATCCTCCTCCAACTTTCCTTCTCAACAACTTTCACCAGCATTCATCATCTTCGTTTTCAGACGATCTCCATCATGATTTCGCTAGAAGTTCTTCAGATTCATCATGGATCTTCAGAATTCTCCAGAAATCATCACACGTTCATCAATATCTTCCCAGAATATTCAAGTAACGTTCATCAACGGCAAGACCTGCATCAACGATTCCCAGGAACGTCCAAGAACTTCATCAGTTATCCTCAAGATCTTCACGGATCTTTGAAGATCTTCATCCGTATCATCATGTTCCCAGAAGTTTCATCCAGATCTCTAGATCTTCATATAGAACCTTCAAAGGCGTTCATCAAGATTTCGTAAGATCTTCATGGATCTCCGTATTTGTTCATCTAATCTTCAGATTCACCGCCTTCTTCAAAGAGCTTCTTCAAGACTCGTCTGACTCCAGATCCACATGCAAGGTCGTCCACATCCACGAACTTGGATCTTTCAGCTTCTCCGTCTTCAAGACTTCCTTTGAGATCTTCAAGCCGTGGATGAGCTTGCTTCGATGGTGAGGTTGCTGGTTATTTTACTGGTGATTATAAGATTCTGAAGGTTTCGTGTTTTGTTTAAGATTTGATCGAAGATGTTGTGAGATTGGATTGAGAGAGAAAGATCGTGAGAGAGTGAGACTGAGAGAGATTGAGAGGAGAGACGAGAGAATCTGAGAGAGTGGAACGACGCAAGAGGTTTGGGCGTGAACAGTGTTCAGGAGAAGAAGATTGGATTAGGGTTTTGTTGGTATGGGTGGATCATGTATCTGGGCCTTGCTGAGCCCATTGGGTTTCTTCTGTCTACACTCCCATTTCCTATTCCCCCCCCCCCTCCGTGTGTTCTTTGGTGAAATGGGCTAAGCCCAACGAGATTGCTGGCTGACGCACCCCCCATTTCAACGCTGCACCCCCCCTCTGTTTGTTTTTTTGCAGCATTAGTTGTTGGGTTGGGCCCAGTTTTGTCTTATTTTTGCTGGTGTAATCCCCTGAACTGCAATGTACCCCCCCCCCCCCCATGTTTTCTTTTCTTTATTTTATTTTGTTTAGTTTTTAGAAGAAAAAAATAATAAAGAAAAAGAGGATATGTGAAAAAAAAACTTTGAAAAAGAAAATATTGGAAAAGAAAATAGAGAAAAGAAAAATAGAGAAAAGAAGAATATTGAAAAAATATAGAAAAAAAAAATATGAAAACATTTTGAAAAAGAAAAGAGAAAAGAAATATTGGAAAAAAGAAAGATACTTGGAAAAAATAGTAAAAAATATTAGTTTGTAGATTTAATATTTTTTAGAGTACATTTTTCATGGAGTGTATTTTAGGGATAGTTTTAAATGTCCATTTGTTAGGGGACTCTTTTAGGGATAGTTTTAAAAGTCCACTTGTTAGGGGACTATTTTCCATTTGATTCTTCATAGAATAGGATAGTATTTCCTAGGAGTTTATTTTCAGTATTCAATCATTGTAACCATTTTTTCAGAATGTTAATAAAACGAGATTTGAGCTGTGGTCCCGAAGTAGCCGAACTACAGGTGCTCTGATTTCTCGTACCAGACGAGAATATGTAGGCATAGGATGCGATATCCTAGCGAGCACACTAACAACTAACCTTTTGTTCTCTCGCTGCTGTGCGATCGAGACTTTCCCGCTGACGACTGATTGTTACCCCTTTTCTCTTGCCCGAGGGCATTTGAGACCAGACCGTAGCTTTAGGTTCCCGAACCTTTAAAACCAGTTTGATTTCTCACTGCTGTGTGAGAACACCCAGTTTAGCCGTAGTTAGCTGAACTACGATAGCTCTGATCTTCCATGCTGTGTGGAAGTACGTAGGCACAAGACGCGAGGTCTTGGCGAGCCAATTTCCCTGTAGTCCCGAACTACGTTGACTCTGACTTTCTCTCTTGAGAATACGTAGGCATAGAGCGCAACGCTCTATCGAGTCAATTCCCTTCTGTTTAGATTTAGCAGCCGTAGATAGATTATTTTGCATCCTTTAGACAAACCAAGCAAGCGTGGATCCCGTCGAGTACGACGAACGTGAGGGGTGCTAATACCTTCCCCTTGCGTAACCGACTCCTGAACCCAGGTTTTGGTTGCGATGACCATACCTTTTCCCGTTTTTTGTGAGGTTTACTTCGAGCGTTTCCTTTCCCTCCGTTGGGATAAATAACGCACGGTGGCGACTCTTCTGTCAGCCGGCGCCGATTTTCGCAGTAGCGACACCTAGCGAGCAACCTTCCCCTCCTTTCCCGTAGGTAGGCGAATTACGTTGACTCTGATTTCTCGTTCCAGACGGGAATACGTAGGTATAAAGTGCGATACTTTGTCGAGTCATTTTATTTTCTTTTAACCCGAGACCTTTAGTGTAGATAGAATAACAATCCGTACAAGAAAACAAGCGTGGATCCCGTCGAGTACGGCGGACGTGAGGGGTGCTAATACCTTCCCCTTGCGTAATCGACTCCCGAATCCAGGATTTGGTTGCGATGACCATTCCTTTCCCTCTTCGCGTAAGGTTTACTTCGAGCGTTTCCTTTCCCTCCTTTGGGATAAATAACGCACGGTGGCGACTCTTCTGTTTAGCCTGCGCCGATTTTCGCAGTAGCGACAGCTGGCGACTCTGCTGGGGACTCCAACAGTTCCCTACGCGAGTCAATCCTAGCGCTTGTTTTCCCGTCGTGGGTTTTGTATGGATTTACATTTCTGTCTTTACTTTCCGCACTTTATTGTCAGCTTTATATTGTTATTGCTGTTGTGGGGATGGGGTGATCTATTGAGAGATAAGCCGGACCTGGGCTTGAGTGCACCTAGAATTAGTTGTGGAAAGTAGTGGGCGCGTGCATGCTTTACATGTACTAGTGTCCCGCAAAATCCACGCTCGGACGAGGTTCTTCTGGTTGACTTCTTTTTCAACCCTTTGGGTTGAGGGGGTTGTTGGTTAGTTGGATTGTCGACTCCGGGGACCGATCATTTGGAAGTTGGCTAAGTGAGGCCTCTTCAGGACATGATGATGCCACACCTTCTGGGTATCGTATCATCAGTCTTGAAAGTCTGTGACGCCGACGACCGCATAGGATGCCGTACCTTGTGTCAGTTATTAGGACACCTACCTGTGAGAGGGATTGGGGCATGCAGGTAACTTGACCTCCAGATTACCGGTTTTCTTGATTGAGGTTCAGTGGTCTTTGAGGACAGTGTTATGGGTCTGTTGAGACCAGGTTGGAGCAGTATTGGGGGACTGTTGAGACAGATATTGTGGATGGATCTCTTCAGCAATATATCACTTGATCCCTGTTGCATGTTGCATATTGCATTGTCACATACTCATTCTGCATATCATTAACATGTGTCTGTGCTGCAGGTGCATTTTCATACCTCTGATTCTACGTTTGCTCTGATCTTTCATGTTGTATGAAAGTACGTAGGCATAGGATGCTGTATCCTAGCGAGCAACCTTCCCCTCCTTTCCCGTAGGTAGGCGAACTACGTTGACTCTGATTTCTCGTTCCAGACGGGAATACAGAGGCATAAAGTGCGATACTTTGCCGAGTCATTTTATTTTCTTTTAACCCCAGACCTTTAGTGTAGATAGAATAACAATCCGTATAAGAAAACAAGCGTGGATCTCGTCGAGTACGGCGGACGTGAGGGGTGCTAATACCTTCCCCTTGCGTAATCGACTCCCGAATCCAGGATTTGGTTGCGATGACCATTCCTTTCCCTCTTCGCGTAAGGTTTACTTCGAGCGTTTCCTTTCCCTCCTTTGGGATAAATAACGCACGGTGGCGACTCTTCTGTTTAGCCGGCGCCGATTTTCGCAGTAGCGACACCTACCCTTTATACGACATGTGGCAGCGAGTTGGGCCTACGAATTTGGACCTCTGGCCCACTTAATTGGACTCCATGGACTTAATTAACTGATTAACTAAACAATCAATGGACTAAACGGATGATTAAAACCTGTATTAAAATCTACCCTAATCAATTAACTAACTAATTAAATGGAAATTCAAGATTCTAATACTCAATTAATTCTAAACTAGATTAAAATCTTAAAATCTATTACTTATTTCTAGAAACAAATATCATTCTAAAATCCACTATTAAAATCTAATATTCTAAAACCGTTTTAAAATCTATTTAATAAAAAGAAACTAATATCTATTTAAAAAAAGAAAATACTATCTAATATTAAAATTTAATAAACTTTATATCCTAAAATTCTATAAAATCTATTAAAACTATTTAAAAAGAATTATCTATTTAAAATTCTAGAAAAAACTATTAAATTCTATAAGAAAATATTAAAAATTCTCTATTTAATATCTAGAAAAATCCAATTAAATCTATTAAAACCTATTAAAATCTATTAAAGATCTAGAAAATAAAAGGAAAAATCTAAAAATGTCAGGAAGCCAATTAAATCGATTAGAGAACAATTGCGCGATTACAGCGAAATAAGCGGCAAAAACTGGGCACCGAAATGTCCTCAAAGACAACAGCGAGAGCTGAAAACACCGAGATGAGCATAAATTCTCAAAATAAATCCTCGTATTGGCCTGAAATGCCTGAAGCGCCAGGGGAGGCGGTAATCCCGATAAAATAAAAAATGGATGAAAAAAGTGCAATGTATGCGGTATGCGAATGCGAATGCAAAATGCGTCGAAACATAAACCAGATGTGGGAACCGGTTGGTCAAATTTTGGGGTGCAACACCTTGCTCTGGAGCTTTTGTGGATTCAAGGAATTCATCTGAATGGTCCAAAAGACTCATGGGTCTGATAGCAAAGGATATCGTCTGGTTCAATCGAGATCTGCTTAGTCGTGAGCTCATCTTTAACTGTGGTAGTTTCCCTAATGTGCCTTTGATGGGGAGAAAAGGGGATATTAACTACAATCCTTCACTGGCTGTCAGACAGTTTGGTTATGCTTTGAGGGGACCTCCGAAGGATGAAGAAGTACAGGAATCTCTGTACTTCACCGGTATAGCTGATCCTTATATTTTGGCCAGATTCATTGATGCACAGGGTGAAATCCATAAGAGGGGGAAGCTTTCCTTGGGGAAGAGTGACTGTAGAGCCTACGATCCATATGTGGAGTGGATTCAGAAGAGGGTTGAGATGGTGGGAGTAACTGCCCCGACAAATCTCGACGTAACTACCCCAACTTAACTGTATTTGCAAAACAAAGTCCTCAAACTTGTCCTTTAGATGGTGGGAGTAACAACTAGGAAACAAAATTTCCCCTCCTAGCTAGTTGATATGTGAAGGAGTTTCCCCATACTAACTGACCTTCGAGAGATTTTTCTAATCTCGACCTGATTCCTTCTGATTAATTGAATCTTATAGCAGCTTGCCTTCCTACTCAATGGATTATTTAGGAATTTTGCATCTTAGCTTGATCAATCTTTTCATTGCAAAAACCTTCTCGGGGTTAAGTACTTTCTTGCAAGTAAAACTGATCATTTTAAAAATGATAATTTTAATGCAATGCATATGACAGTTTTGAAATCCAAGTCTGCTCATTAGAATTATATTACGACATATAGTGAATAAATCAATGATCAGAATGTTACCTTGATACTAACATGAATGGTAAGAAAATCCCTTTAGTAGTCAATTTTGATGTGATCTTACCGAAGTATGCTTTTTAAACAACCCTAATTCAATTAGGTCTTTTAAGGGTTGTAATGTGGTATGGCTCATGGTTTGAGAAAGAAAGGATATAAGGCTTAAAGTTTTCTTTTAACCCATCCATTCTCCTTGATATTCTCCAGTCCTACGTTCAGCTAACTTGACACACGCATCTAGAGTTTGGCGGTGTAAGAGGGCGGTTCAAAATTCACTTGAAATGACAATCACCTTATTTTGTTTTTGGCCATGGATGTTAGTAACCTTTTGATTTTTAACATGGTGGTCACTGAATCTTATTTTTGCCTGAGGATTTGAGGACATCTTTTGACTTTCTTATTTTTTATCCCTAAATTTTGCATGGACTTCTTTTGAAGCTCTTAATCCATCGGTATTGCCTTGATTTTGCCTAAGTCTCCTCTTTGGGGTGTTTAACTTAGCAGGATTTCTCCTCTTTTTTGATTTTTTTTGGAAAGGTTTGTGACTGTCAAATCATTGGTCATTGAAGAACAACTGACATATCTGCAGAATTAGATTAACTGAACACTACCTGCCCTAGGTTAAGCAGAAGGGTTTAGAAATCCGAAGGAAACTCCTACTTCTAGGCTCGAAGTGGTTAACTAGGGACTAAATCCTTATCTCTCCAGTGTTTAGGAATTTGAAACAATGCATTGTACATCATCAGTAAGGTTTTATTCAAAAGCATACTATCGGAGATTTTGCGTCTTACAATTTCATTATCCTCCCTCATATTTTTCTTAAACAAGCGTTTGATATTAAAAAGTATGAGTGAACATGAATAGATTTAATCAAAACATGCATGTTTATTTCATTAATAAAACCATATTTAAGCAACAATGTCTCAAAGCACGTTACACTTAACAGAAAAGAAACTACAAAGTGAAAAGTAAGAACATGCTCTAAAAGATTGCCAACATTGGGGACTGGGCTTCCTTTTTTGATTTGCCACTGAGCTAGCCACCTTCAAAGTTGATTTATAAGATCAGTCTGATAATCATCTTCACATATATTCTCGGAAATCTCTTCCACAACATGGACTGATGAACCCACTTGACCAAGTGAAGGGTGATTGTTGATTTGAATGCCTTGGGGCATGAATGAGAAGATCTCGGAATCAAGCAGAGTCTAAACCTTACTCTTGAGCACCTTGCAGTCTTTAGTTGAATGCCTCTATGCCCCAGGATGGTAGTCACATTGGGCATTGGCATCAAAGTCTGGTGGGTATGGAGGGATCATTGGATCTATCTCCACCGACACTATCAATCTGGTAACGGAGAGGAAATGCCTCTCTGGCTTCCTTGGCCTTTGTCAGGCGTGCTGACGCAACTGACGGCGGTATGACCGTTGATACTGAGAAGGTCTTCGATTTGGAGAAGAATATTGTCCCTGTGGAGAGAATGGTATCTGATGTGGAGACCCAAAAGATTGTTGACTCTGAACAATTGAGATACATGAGTGTTGAGGCTGAGGTATTGGAGATTCCCAGATGGAATTACTTTCTTCCTCCCATTCTTCTTAAGAACTGACAACTGATTCCCTCTCACTAGAAGGGATATTCCAGGTGCCTTGTATTTTTCCGTTCTTGAGACCGCTCTCGATGCGCTCTCCAACTATTACCAAGTTAGAGAAGTTTTATATCGCACTACAAAATAATTTTTCCAGGTACGAGCCTTGCAAAGTATCCACAAATAAGTCGACCAATTCTCTATCCAAGAGGTGGTTGAACGCGAGCAGCTACTTTTCTCCACCTCTAAGCATACCCTCTGAATGAGTCATTGTCCTCTTGAGATAAACCTAGCAACTGCAGGCGGATGGGAGCCATGTCAAGATGGTAGTTGTATTGCTTCAAAGAGGTATTAGATAGGTATGACCATGATTGGATGTGGCTACTCTCTAGCTTCATGTACCAATTCAGTGATGCCCCACTTAGACTATCTTGGAAACAGTGGATCATAAGCTTCTCGTCATAGACATATAAGGTCATTTTTATGCAAAACATCACCAAATGTTGTTTTGGGCAGCTATCCCCTTTGTACTTCTCAAACTTCGGTGTCTTAAACTTTGGAGGTATTATACGGTCAGGTACCAAACACATGTTCCAAGCATTCAGATTAAGAGCAACACAACCCTCTAAGGCATCAAGCTTCTCAACATCTCGTGGGTCCTTGGTTTTCATCCTTGGGATCGCCCTTTGGAAATATAACATAGAAAATGAAAAACCCTGATAGAATGTAGCAACAAGAGAAGAAGAGTGTCCATCTTGGACAATGGGACATTCTTGCATAACTTGGTTCCCAACAGGAATCTGCACAGGCTGATCTTAAGCAACACCATTCACTTGAGGTGGAATGACACTCCTAGTGATTGAATTCCTTTGAATATTGTCATCTCTCTTTACCAAGGCTGTCATAGCTTTCACAAGCTGATCCAACTGATCTTTCATCAATTAAACATCTGCTCTTGCTACAAACTGGTTCTACTCTTCTGAATTCGTGATCCTTCAAAAGCTACTACAAGTCCAATGCGGGCATCGGGAAGTCAACTGGGTTATGAACAAGGGATGGATGAGACTCAAGGCTGAGGAATGCAAATGAAATGCAAATGTGATGACATGCAATGCAAATGCAAACCAAATGGTTTCAAGGAACTCAAAAGGAAGTTGCAAACATTTTTGAAAAAACTGAAAATTTTCATTTCATGATCCAGGATCTCTATTGATTTATGCAAAGGAGTGAGCAACTGAATTCCTTAAAATCAAAGGGTTACTCACGAATGCATGAATGAATGTATGCAAAAACACACGTATACACGTATTCACATATATACATGTACACAAACAAGGGCCTAGATTTGAGGGTCACGAACATGGAGCCATGGTCTACCCATCCCGAAAGGTGTGTACTGAGGGTTCTTACATTTGTAGATCAAGGTTCTAAACAGGTTCCCAAAGTTACCGACCCATCTTTCGGATATTATTGACACACCAACTACTTGGAAATCAATAATATTCTCAAGAGAGTCTCATCTGAATGTAGTATCACGTATCAACTACTTCGGGTTTACACCCTCATAGTCACCATGCTACATCCTAAAAGGCCAAGTGGGGTAAGTGGGTAACTAAAGGTCCTCAGTCTCACGGGCTCCTAGGTCGAAAATAGTAATGCATTCACGACTACTCGTTCAACACTACTACTCCCAAGAGGGCCTCAATTGAGCGGGGGATCTCAAGTCGACTTCTTCGGGACTACTCCCTCAAATTCTCCCTAACTATACCAACCATTTTATTGTAAGTGCACTCAAGTCCAGCTTAGGACTTATCTCACCACTCAAGGTCACAACCCTGCATACAGAAAAACCCAAGCACAATAGATATATACAGATATTCACAAATATACAAGTATACAAGCAATCAAACATATAAAATAACACAAATGCAAACAAGGTGGATTTAACCCTCTTAGGGGAGAAGATGTCCCCAGTGAAGTCGCCATTTCTATTGTAGTGAGAATTGGATATCAAGCTATTGAATTAACTTGAATCACAAATCTTTGAAGTTCACCACCGAACTTTGATTTATACAAAGGAAAGGATAAAGATCAAAGAAAACCCTAAGTGCGCTATGTAACAAAAAAACTAAGAGAACCTAAGGTTCGGGAGTTGGTTATACTTAGGGAAGGTGTGAGCATCATAAGCATCTGTAGTACTCTACATGAACCTCTTGTTAGTATTTGTTTTATGCTATTGTTTGCTTGCTAAGGAAATGGTGCTAAGGGAAAGACCTAAGGTATTTACTAAGCATGCTCGCCAAGACATCAGATCACGTGCCTACGTATCCTGACTAGGATAGAATCAGAGGATTTGTAGTTCACCTAACTAAGGGTGAGGAACTCTTGACTGTGGTCAGGGTTCCAAGGGGAAGGTAGGTGTCCATGGCAAGACACTTACATAAAGTACGACGACTCTAAACCTAAGGCTAGGTTAAAAATCAAATAGGGGAGTAAGTGTCCATGGAAAGACACGTACATAGAGTACGGAGACTCTAATCCTAAGGTTAAGATAAAAGGGGAGGTAAGTGACCATGGCAAGACACTTACATAGAGTGCGGTTACTCTAATCCTAAGGCTAGGATAAAAGGGTAAGACTCTAACAAGGTCTCAAGGGAATGGTGGACAAGGTTATCCTAAACATGACATAAACTCAACAGAGGGAATCCTTTCCTTTGGAATCAAGAATAGTTAAACAATGTCAGTGGAATATAGAGAAAAATTTTAAGTTTCAAAACTAAAATCACAGTCAACCAATTAAAAGTTTTATAAGGTTTCGATAGTTTTATCATGTCTTTGAGTTTTTGTGAATAAAATGAAAATGACAAGAATGAAATGACTATATGCTATGAACAATGAGAATAAGAAATATGGATGATCAAGTGACCAGAAACAAAATCAAGGTCGAACAGAAAGAACCTAGTCTCCAAATGAAAAGATCTAAATCGCAAATCCACAAAGTTAATAGAAAATAAAATCGAAGTGGTAAAAAAATCCTAAATAATTACCTATTAAACATGAACTTAAAATTCAAATAACTAAATAAAAAAATGTTCAATCAAAAATAATTAACTAAGATTTTTTAATGAAAATTATTAACAAAAACATTTTTAACCATTTTTAACCAGGGAGGTGAGTTTAAGCCACACTCGTGTGATGAAACGGGTGGTGTGGGTCACCCCTATTGCGACCCGCTTGGACTTCCCACAACAAAACCTAAATCTTGCAAAACACAATTGAACACGTACCCGCAAATGGTCCTCCATTTTTTCTTCCTATCCAGACAAGATCAAACTTCAATTGCTTTCTTTATCATTCTCAAACTCGCGACACTTTTTTGCTATCTTGTTTCTCTTCGGTTATCTGTTATAACTCACGTTTGTGTTTCTCGCCCTCAATCTCGATTTCAAATCCCTTTCTCGGCTTACAACGACGATGTGGGTTATTTACATGTAACACTGGAAGTTGTTGTAGGTGGGAACACGATGGGAACACGATGAGGGAGTAGAGGAAGCAAGGCCCAAAGGTTGAGTGCAGTGGCGGTTCAAAAATGGAAGGAATGATAGTGATGATGGTGTTTATTCTCTCTCTGCTAAATGTTTTTCTTCTGTTTTTTTTTAATTTTTTTACACAGTGTGTATGTGTGAAAGGAGGATCGTTTTTTGTTTGATGAAGGTTACTGAGAAGAAAAAAAATGTTTATGAACCATCGTGGAGGTTATCCCCCTTCATTAATTTGAGGTTTTCTCTGTTTTTTTCACTATTCGACTCTCCTCCTCTCCGTTTCATATCATAAAATTGGTGTTGTATTCTTGTTGTTGTGAGGTCTTTTTCACTGCTTGCAGGCTTAGCCAGTCTGTGTTGGTATTTGCAGGTCTGTTTGTGTTTTGCAGGAAGTATTATGTTGTTGGTTTCTTGGCTTGCACGTGGCTTTGGTGCATGAAAGTTTTGTTTTGGAGTGATTTCGCAATAGGTATCATGTTGATGAAGGTGTTTCATTTTCTTGGTAGTTGCAAGGTTTTGTTTTGATGTGTATGTCAATGAGTGGTTGATGTTGCTTGTAGCAGGGCTCAATTTGTGCAAAGACTATGTGCAGGGTGATAGTACAGTTTTGGTTTGCAATTTTTAACGCTGCTGTAAATTGATGGCTAGAGAGTGATGTATGGGACAAGCTTGGAGTGTTAAGACAATTTGTTGTTGTTTTTGTTTTGTTTTGTAAATAGACATTTTTCTTGTATTGTAACATAGGTTTTGCTACACTTTGTTGTATGCACTTTGGTAAATTTGGAATAGCTTTTGGTAACTTAAATGGACTTGATGGATTGTGATTTGGAATTTAAAAATGGATTTTATTTGGATAACTAAAAAAAAGTATTGGATAATTAAAATGGATAATAAAAAAATGTGAATGAAGTGGATTGAAAAATAGATTTGGATAATGAAGTGAATTGAAAATTGGATTTGGATATTAAATTTAAACAATGGATATGGATAATAAAGTGAAATTGGATAAGGATATTTGAGAATAGGTAAAGATATTGGATAAGAAATCAGATTAGAAAGTGGGATTGAAATTGGATTTTAACACACCTCCACATTTGAGCAACACTTAAACCTTGACAAATGAACTCGACAACCATAAATCTTGGATGACATGACAACCATGAATGTATCTGACGAACTTGAATAGTCTGATGGTCTTTCAAGTACAAAGTATTAATCTATGACAAATCCATCTTTAGAATGACACAAACTCCTCTTTCCTGACCAAGGTCAAATCATGCCCACTTGAACTGAAACAGTACTGCACATACACTGAACCTACTAGCCTCAGGTGAAACTCAACTAAATGTCACATTCTCATCTTAAACACAAGGGGTGAGAAACCCTAATCTTCACCTTAAGTGTACAATGGTGAAACAATGACTTTGTGAGAACCAAAACCCTAATTCATAAGCTTTGCCACAACCTGATAACCTGATACTGAAACAAACCACTTGTTTGACAAAGATTAGGTCAAACTTCCACAAATTTTTAAACCACATCGCACACACCTAATTTGATAGCCCTACTTGATCCTTGATTCAGTCTTACAAGACTTGGGCCTTGAAGAACTTGCAATGAAGCCATATTGCACTGGATTATAGAGGAAGGGAAGTCTCTTAGGAGTATGAAGACTTAATTGGTGAATGAATTATCCAAAGCCTTGACTGATCAATCCCTTGAGCCTCTTGAAGCAAACCCTGATTCGCAAGTGAAACAAAATAAACAATATCTGATAACTTGGTTAGTTATGCATGAATGATTGACCTAAGATGATATGCAAATGATCAAAGAATCTAAGGGTAAAATTTGGGGTATGACACTTATTATCTTTGGTCTTGTCTGGAATATTTAGAAGTGTTATCACACACATTTTTCTCCACATTCATCATATCAAGACAATGTCTTAAATTGAGACTTGACCAATATGGAAGATCAAAGAACACATACCTTTTTCTCCATATATTTTTTCAACTGGCCCTTTTTCTTTTTCTCTCTTTCCAAAGACATTATTAATGTGTTTTTTGTCATTGATAAATGTTAAGGGCCAATTTGTGCATGCATTTGGTGTTATTTTATGGCCTTTTCCAATAATTTCATAGATACTTTAGTAGTAAACCTATTAGTTTTAGTGTAAATATGCATGTTTCCGATTTTATTGTAAATATTATGAATTATGATCATTTTGATGCTTTTTGACATGCTTTTCTTAATAATTAAACATCTTTCTCTATTTTACATCTTTGCTACCAAAATTATGTTCCAAAACAATAACATTGTGAAAACCCCTTTTTTCCTTAGAACTCTAAACTATTGAACGACAAGCATCTAGATAATTTAACAATCCTTGCAGATACGATAAAACAACCCACCTAAAATACTTCTCAATAATAAAATTCATCTTAATTAAAGGTTTAAGAGTGATATCAAACTCCTGCTCTCCATTAAAAGACAACATTTATGTATTTCTGTCGTTGATAAACATTTATGTTGTTTCCAGGTTGTGGTGGTCTAGAAATTATCATACTTAACAACATATACTTACGCTTCATGTACAACCAAGGAGATAGGATGTAAATCATGAGAAGAACAACCCACGAAGAATGGTTAGTACTCAGATTACAAAAGGGGTTCATTCCATCGGTGGCAAGTCCAAGCCTAAGGTTTCTTGGCTCAAATCTAAAATTCGGAAACAACGAATCAATTTTCTTCCATTGCAAAGAATCAGCTACATGGCGTATGTTTCCATCATATTTTCTTTCATTTGCATGCCATCTAATATTCTTTACATCATTCGCATTAGCAAAAAGTCTCTTGAATCTTGAAATTATTGGCGAGTACCATAACACTTTAGTAAAAGGCCTCTTTCTACTAAGATTTCCATTGTCATTGTCATCACCATTGTTTTCTTTCAGCTTGTAATGCGACATCCCACATTCTGGACATTGATCCAAATTTTCATACTCTTTGTTGTATAATATGCATTCATTAGGGAATGCATGTATTTTTATATACTTCAAACCCATTGGACACAATATCTTTTTGGCGTCATAACAACGATCGGGAAAATTGTTATCTTCTGGTAGCATTTGTTTTAGAAAATAAAGCAATTCCGTGAAACTTTTATCCGACCACTCATTTTTCACTTTCAGATTAAACAATTTTAACACCGCAGACAATCGTGTAAAACTTATGCACCCCATATATAAAGAGGTTTCCTTATAACTACATAAAGTATCATAAGTATGAGCTTTCTTAAAAGAAGATTGTCCAATATCACAGAACATATCTTCTACTCGGTCATTCACATATTCATCTTCATCAACTTCGTGACTTTGTGACGCCATGCTTCGCTTTTTTTCCACCTCACCGTGCCACATCCATATTGTATAATTTTGACATATACCATCACAACATAGGTGATGGAATATCTCATCCTTTGTACCTTTATTTATATTCCCGCAATTAACACAAGGATAATAAAAGATATCATTATCGTCTGGTGTTAGTTCTTGATTGGCAGGCATTTTGGTAAAACTGGGTGTAATCACAAGATGTCCTATAGGATGTCGTGACATCCGTCTGTTAGGATCAGCATGTTGCTTTGGACTTATTAACAGGTCTTTTCTCCATGATGTTAAACAAGATGTCTTGGCACTCATGGACAACATTCTGTATGAATGTATTTATGTGTCCATATCTTTTTGTGCAAACTTGTTGCACTATTCTGGTATAGAACCTGCGAGGTTTTAATGGTGTTTCAAAAGGCGTTTCTGATACACTTATTGTGGATTAGATTTGATTTGATTTAGAGTTATTCTCATAAGATTGATTAAAGATTGAAAGAATGATTTGATTAGATCTGATTGATAAAGTCAAATTTGTTGTTATTGATGAAGATTGGAATCTTCTCAAATCCTGCTGTTACTTTTGCCAATGCCCAAGTCCATTCTGCATTGCTATTTAAAGAGGCGAAAACCCTAGCTTGAAGATCAAAGAAGCAAGGATTAAAAGTGTGTGCATCTTAAGCCTTCGCGTGTGTTAGTTTTGTGATTCATTCACTCATTGTTTAATGTGTGAATTGGACTAGGTTGTTAATTGTAAATTGTTCACTCAAAGCTTGTAAGTAAGAGTGTATTGTACTTGATTGAAGCTTTTAAGCAAGATCAAGTTGTGACTTTGAAGAGTGTCTTCTAAAGTCTTCTTATTGTATTTGTTGTTATCACTGCTGTGATTAAGGGGGAGTGAGAGGTGTCTCTTGTCTAGTGGGTTCTAGGCAGAAGTTGCATGGGTAGAGATTAAGTGAGGAGTTGCAAACTGGGAGTTTAGCTCTGAATTAATTCTACTGGTAGTGAATTTCCTCCTTGGCTTGGTAGCCCCCAGACGTAGGTGTGGTTTCACCGAACTGGGTTAACAATTAATGTGTCTCTTTACAATTGTTTTTGTTTATCTTTGTTCTTATTATATAGATATTTGTGTCTGGAACATCTCCTTCGACATCTAATATCTGATACCAGAATTTCAATTGGTATCAGAGCAGGCATCCTGATCTGGTTCTGGGTGAGATCTAGGGACGATACTTTCTCGTGCCATGGACAAAGAAGGAGGATTCGTGAACAGGCCACCTGTTCTGGACGGGAACAATTATGACTACTAGAAACCTAGAATGGTTGCCTTCTTAAAATCTCTGGACAGTAAGGCATGGAAAGCTGTTATCAAGGGATAGGAACATCCTATGATTGTTGATAAAGATGGAAAGGCTACAACTGAATTAAAACCTAAGGAAGAATGAACAAAGGAAGAAGATGATCTAGCTCTGGGAAACTTCAAGGCCTTTAATGCCTTGTTCAATGGAATTGACAGGAACATATTCAAGTTGGTGAACAACTGTGAAATTGCTAAGGAAGCTTGGGAGATTCTAAAGACTACTCATGAAGGCACATCCAAGGTAAAAATGTCTAGACTTCAACTCCTTACAACTAAGTTTGAAAGCCTGAGAATGAAAGATGATGAAAGAATACATGACTTTCATATGAATATTCTTGAGATTGCCAATGCTTCAAGTGCTCTTGGTGAAAAGATGTCTGAAGAAAAGCTGGTAAAAAAAATTCTCAGATCTCTCCCCAAGAGATTTGACATGAAAGTAACTGCCATAGAGGAAGCTCAAGACATCTGTAAGATGAGAGTTGGTGAACTCATTGGCTCTCTACTAACCTTTGAAGTAGGAATAGGTGATAAAGCTGACAAGAAAAAAAAACATAGCCTTTGTGTAAAATACTGAGGAAAGAGATGATGAATCTGATGAGGATACAAATGAAAGTCTATTAAAGGCCATGGTTCTACTAGGAAGATAATTCAACAAGTTAATAAAAATACTGGATATAAAAACAAGACCAAATGTCAAGAACACCTCACTTGACATCAGTAAGTCAAATGATACAGGAAGAAGAACTAGGGCTGAAGAAAAACCCACAAACAGCAAAGGGATACAGTGTTATGAGTGTGAAGGTTTTGGTCACATCAAATCTGAATGCCCTACTTATCTCAAGAAACAAAAGAAAGGCCTAGTTGTTTCGTGGACTGATGAAGACTCTGACAGTGAGATTGAAGAAGAATCTGCCAAACATATAACTGCCTTGATTGGAAGATAATATTATGATGAAGACTCTAGTGAAGATGAATTGACCTTTGAAGAACTAGTAGCTTCCTACAAAGAATTGTGCCTCAGAAGTGAAGAAGTCTGCCAGCAAGGTGAAAAACAGAAGAAACACATCATCAAGCTAAAGGATGAAAAGGAGGAACACCTGACAACTATCAATGGTCTGAATAATGAGGTTGCTGAACAGGCTAAAACTATCATTAAATTAACAGATGAAGTTGCTCAACTGACTTCCCAACTTAACCAAATGGGAAAGTCTGTTAGAATGATGAATAGTGGTACCAAAACCTTGGAAGAGATTCTTAAATATGGAAAAAGATCTGGAGACAAGACAGGGTTAGGATTCCTTGAAGACACTAACTCTCAGCACAAACCTCCTGAATCAAAGCAGATGATGTTCCAGCAGATGTCTCAACATCACGATAGAAAACAAACCAGAAAACCAAGAAAATTCCAAAGATGGAGATGTCATCACTATGGTCGCTTTGGTCACATAAAGTCATTCTGTTTCAAACTGCATGGATATCCAAACTCTACTACTCAGACAAGACCTAGCCATAACACTCACCACTCTAAGAAGCAATGGGTTTCCAAGACTCCTTCTACAAAACAATGGGTACCCAAAACTGCTACTACTTGCCTCATAGCCCATAAGTCCCTAAAAGTTTCTACTAAAGAAGATTGGTACTTTGACAGTGGGTGCTCAAGACACATGACTAGAATTGAAAATCTATTGGTTGACATCAAACCTCATTCAACCAGCCATGTAACCTTTGGAGACGGGGCCAAAGGTGAAATTAAGGGAGTTTGGAAAGTTAAACTGCTCAGGAACACCTGATCTTGACAATGTTATGTTAATCAAAGGATTAACTGCAAATCTGATTAGCATCAGTCAACTATGTGATCAAGGTCTAAGTGTCAACTTCACTAAACTTGAGTATCTTGTTACAAATGAAAAGGGAGAACTGATCATGAAGGGAGTCAGATCCAAGGACAATTGTTACCTATGGGCTTCTCAGGACTCTAAGTGTGCTCTTGTCACTGAAGATGAAGTAAGACTATGGCACCATAAACTTGGGCATGTGCATCTAAGAAGAATGAAGAAGACCACATCTATGGAAGTTGACAGATGTATTCCTCAACAAAAAATTGAAGAAGAAAAAATCTATGGTGAAATAAGAAGGATGTCACATCAGAAGTTCCAACATCTCACTTCTTTTAATGTGCTAGAACTTCTTCACATAGACTCAATGAGATCTATGTAGGTGGAAAGTTTTGCTGGAAAGACGTATGCTTATGTTGCTATAAATTCCATACAAGAAGAGGTGGAAAAAATCAAGAAAACTTTGAAGTATATCAATAGGACTAGTGAGCATGGGAGGTTATATAATCATGATTCTGGGTGTATGATGTCTGGATATTGTGATTGGGCTGGAAGTACTGATAACAGCAAGAGCACATTTGGAGGCTGCTTCTTCTTGGGAAACAACCTCATCTCGTGGTTTAGCAAGAAACATAATTGTATATCCCTGGCTACTTCATAAGCAAATTACATGACTACTAGGAGTAGTTGCTCTCAACTTGTATGGATGAAGCAAATGCTCACAGAGTATAATGTCACACAAGGTATTATGAAATTATACTGTGGTTCCAAGAACCCTATTCAACATGGAAGAACTAGGTATATTGATACTAGACATCACTTTATTAGGGAGCTTCTTGAGCATGTCACGACAAGAAATCAACGGGCCATTATTTTTACCAAATCATTGAATGCAAATCAGGTTGAGACTTTGAAAAGGAAATTGGGGATTTGCACTTATGAAGATTTATAGCAATTATTGCTAAGAGGGATTTCTGGTTTTAAAAGATGTTTCTTTCTTAAAATAGAGATGTTCCAATATCCCTCTTTATTATATAGCACGCCCTTGTCTACTCAAGCACGTTATCCCACTCAAATATTTCCCTCCAACTGCCCCTTCAACTCCCTCGCCTCCATTACTCTTCAGACTATCTTCCTCTCCCTGTGTATTCACCACTGTGAAACCTACCTCCAACCTCCTCAAACCTTTTCCTCTCACAGAAACGTCAAAATGTCTCCCAAACGTGATGTTGTCTCCATTAAGACTTCCCACACTGATGCCCACCCCATGAACATCTCTTTTGAAGATATTCTTGATGTTACTCCTCTCAATATGGTTCCTGGTGATGCAAGTGAAGCTCCCAAGACCGCTCATTCAAATGCAAAGGAGTCCCAACAATCCTCCAAAGGTAACACTTTCGAATCCCCCTCTGACAACATTACTAGAATGAAAAACAAGGAAGGCTCTGCTTATGTGGATAGATCCATTAGGGAACTTGTCACCAAGATCCTCTATGGAGATCATAATGTGCATGGTATTTCCACTCCTCTCTCTCGTGTTGATCCATCCCCCGGCTCTGATGAGAACCCAGAGAAAAATATTGAAATTCCCTATACTATTGACAACCCTAACACTGAGAACTTGGAAAAACTTGCCAATTCTGTGGTGCATGATAAGGGTAATGATGCAGGACTAAATGATGATGAAGCTGAAGATGCTGGAAGAAATGATGATATGAATGATGCTCCTGACAATATTATAGATGTTGAAGATATGCCATCAGATGATGAGCTCATCAAAAATGTTGCCCCAAGTATTGCCAAGAGACTTGTGACTAGGAAAAGAAAAGTTGTGCTTGAGGAATCACCCTCCAAAAGCCAAAAGAAGAGGACTCTTGTTGGACCCCCCAAGGCATGGAGCAAGGTCTTTCTTGCCTCCAAGAAGAGAAAGGTAATTGTTGAGAACACTGACTCTGATGAAGATGTTGTAAAGGATGTCCCTGACATGGCCTATGTGAAGAAATCCACTGCCAAGAAAACTCCTAGACCAGTGCCTGCTGCTCCTCTGGACAACATTTCCTTTCACTCCATTAGTAGTGTGACCAAGTGAAGATATGTGTATCAAAGAAGGATTGCTCTGGAAAGGGATCTGGGAAAGGATGCTCTAGAAATTGAGGAAGTGATGGACCTAATCAATAAGGCTGGATTGCTCAAAACCGTCAATGGCTTCTCCAAGTGTTATGAAGGGCTGGTGAAAGAATTCATTGTGAACATTCCTGATTCCATTACTGATAGGAATAACAAAGAATATATGAAGGTCTTTGTTAGAGGAAATTGTGTAAATTTTTCTCCAACTGTAATCAACAGATTTCTGGGACGATCAAACGATGGTGAGGAAGAAATGTCTGCTATAGACAACCAAGTGTGCAAGGTCATCACTGCCAATCAAGTCAAAGCATGGACTTCAAAAGGTAAGCTGTCAGCTGGACAACTCAGTGTGAAATATGCCATCCTTCACAGGATTGAGACTGCAAATTGGGTTCCTACCAACCACACCTCCACCATTGTTGTTGGGCTTGGAAGATTCATTTATGATGTAGGTACCAAGGTTAATTTTGATTTTGGATTATACATGTTTGAGAAAATTATTAAGCATTCTACTTCAAGTGCCATCAAACTACCTATTGCCTTCCCTTCCCTCATCTGTGAAGTTATTTTAAATCAACATCCTAGGATTCTAAACTCTAATGATGTTGCTAGCAAAAGAGAACCTTTTTTTTCCCTTCACTACAAACTTTTTGCTGGAAGACATGTTCCAGATATTGTTCTGAAATCTGGTGAAAGGGCCAATGCTTCAAAGGCAAGGATAATTGTTGAGTTAAAAGAAACGTGTAGGGAATTAGGGGAAACAATTAATGTTGCTACAACAAGGAAGATCAAGTTGGAATCATTAATTCAATGTCTTGAAGATGCTGCTGCCAACATTGATAATGCTAGTCAAGAAGATGATAAGGCTAGGTCTGGGGAGGAGTCTGAGAATGGTATTGAAGATGTCCCAACTGATGTTGAAGATGTTGGCTCTAGTTCTGCATCTGAAGATGAAGACTAAGCATTTTGATTTGTTGTTGGGCTATTTTTTTTTTGTTATTTGTGTTGTCTGCCTTGGCATAATAAACTGATTTTGTTGCACCTCATGTGCCTATGGGTTGTAATATTTGTAGGGTCTCTGTGCCCTTAACTTGATTGTTTCCATCTTTATGTTCTATGGTATATATCTTAGCTCTTTGTTCTGAAAATTATGGCTAAAAAAGGGGGAGAAGAGTATATTGTATACACTTTAGTATATGGATAGATGTGTTGCTGTGTATAGCAGGTGTGTAGATGAAGGAGAAGATGGTGTGGTGTTTGTTGCTCTGATTGTTTGTTCCTTTTTGGGGCTATTGTGCAGCTTGCTGAAAGCTGTAAGCTTTGTTATTTGTTTATCTGTATGCTTGGAGTTATAGGTTACTGAAGGCTGTGAAGATTGTGGGTTGTATTGTGTTATGTTTGCACTGTTGTAGTGTTTGTTGTTTTGTTGAGGGGGAGCCTTGCTTTTACTCTTCCTCTGTGATTTTTTTTCTGCTGTGCTGTACTCTTTTATGGTGTTTGTTTTTCTTGTGATTTATTTTAGTCAAAATTTTCCAAAGGGGGAGTTTGTTAGTTCTTGATTGGCAGGCATTTTGGTAAAACTAGGTGTAATCACAAGATGTCCTATAGGACGTCGTGACATCCATCTGTCAGGATCAGCAGGTTGCTTTGGGCTTATTAACAGGTCTTTTCTCCATGATGTCAAACAAGATGTCTTGACACACATGGACTAAACATTCTGTATGAATGTATTTATGTGTCCATATCTTTTTGTGCAAGCTTGCTGCACTGTTCTGGTGTAGAACCTGCGAGGTTTTGGTGGTGTTTCAAAAGGCGTTTCTGCTACACTTATTATGGATTAAATTTGATTTGATTTAGAGTTATTCTCAGAAGATTGATTAAAGATTAGAAGAATGATTTGATTAGATCTGATTGATCAAATCAAATTTGTTGCTATTGATGAAGATTGGAATCTTCTCGAATCCTGCTGTTACTTTTGCCAATTCCCAAGCCCATTCTGCATTTCTATTTAAAGAGGCAAAAACCCTAGCTTGAAGATTAGAGAAGCAAGGATTAAAAGTGTGTGCATCTTAAGCCTTCGTGTGTGTTAGTTTTGTGAGTCATTCACTCATTGTTTAATGTGTGAATTGGACTAGGCTGTTAATTGTAAATTGTTCACTCAAAGCTTGTAAGCAAGAGTGTATTGTACTTGATTGAAGCTTTTAAGCAAGATCAAGTTGTGACTTTGAAGAGTGTCTTCTAAAGTCTTCTTATTGTATTTGTTGTTATCACTGCCGTGATTGATGGGGAGTGAGAGGTGTCTCTTGTCTAGTGGGTTCTAGGCAGAAGTTGCATGGGTAGAGATTAAGTGAGGAGTTATAAACTGGGAGTTTAGCTCTGAATTAATTCTACTAGTAGTGAATTTCCTCCCTAGCTTGGTAGCCCCCAGACGTAGGTGTGGTTTCACCGAACTGGGCTAACAATTGCTATGTCTCTTTACAATTGTTTTTGTTTATCTTTATTCTTATTATACAAATATTTATGTCGGGAACATCTCCTTCGACATCTAATATCTGATACCAGAATTTCATCCGGAACATTTTGATCAGCGTATTCAAGGAATTCAATAACTCTTTTCTCATATACCGGATCTAATCTTTCAGCTTTCATTCAACTACGATCCATAATAAATTATAAAATTTATATCAAAATAATATTATGAACGACACAACTAAATCTAAACCTAAAGCATATCAAAAAAACTGAAGCATATTCCTAACAATAATACAAATCTAAATGTTAAGCATATGGATATCCATTGTAGCAAAGTTATAATATTTTTTCACTGCTAAATCCAACAACAAAATATAAAGCATATGAACTTTGCACGAAAAAGACCATAAAATCAAACAAGAATGAAGATAATGAAGATTATCAAGAACTAGAAAGATGGGGAAGAGAGTGAAGTTTACACAAAACATATTGTACTTCAAAGAGGAAGAGACCAAGAATGATGATAGTGAAGATTATCAAGAATGAAGATTCAAATTAACGAAGATTGTGAAGATGAATATTTCGCTATCACTATCGTTGTTGTCTCTAGTTCGCTGGTTCGCTAGTTCGCTTAGGGCATGTTATGAAGGAAATAATGAATCTTTTTTTTTTATTTTAGTTATCAGGAAAACCTTTTACCATGGTTGTTAATTTTAATCGGAGTGAAATATAGATCTTATTACAATGCTTGTATAGTAAAATTGTGGTTAAATAGTTTTCAATTTTTAATTTATTTATGAATTTAAGTGACACGTGTTTTTTGTAATAGGAAAAATGGAAAAAATGCAGTTGTTGGAATTCAAAGCTTGTAACACCTACTTTATCACCACGATTATTTACCTCGGCCGTGGTTAAATAACTTTCAAAAAAATAAAAAATATATATCAGGCGCATCCAGTTTGCGACATTACAACGGTGGACAACATAACTGTAGTAGTATTAGTGTTACCGAAGGTGTATTTTGTAGTAGTGAAACCATATTCCGGCTTTCCAAAGAAGAAGGAAGGGGAAACTAACGCTGCCACAATAGCCAAAGGGAAGGTTGAGGCTTACCAGGTTTTAGTGGCAACGCCAAATATAATTTATGCCAGACAACTAGTGCAATACCACCAATCGTATCTTCAACAACAGTCAGACTACTATCAATAGGATCAGCAGAGACAAAGGAGGAAAGAGAAAAAGTTTGACCCAATTCCTATACCTTACGGTCAAGTACTCCCTCATTTGCTCTAAGGCTTATTAGTGCAGTTAAATAATCTGAGGCCTCCTCTAATACCTCTTCTCCAGGCTATGATATGAATTTCATATGTGAATTTCACTCCAGAGCACTCAGACACACAACTGAGAACTGCAAAGCTCTCAAGTACAAAGTACAAGAGTTTATTGACTCCAAAGATATCGCCTTCATGCCCAATGGCCCAAATGTGAAAAAGAACCTCATGCCTCCACATGCAAGTATTTGTGTAAGTGTCTTAGAATAATCTACTAGACAGAACATAGTGACAAATGCATATAAAGTGAAGACTTCAATGGAAATAGTCAAGGAACTGCTGCTAAAACATGATGTGTTCCCAGGGTGTCAAATTGACTGTAAGCAATGCCTTTTTAATCCAGAAGCATGTGATGAGTTAAGACTTGGTATTCAACAAATAATGGATTAAGGATCCATCCAAGTTGAACAAGTTTCAACTGATGAATATGTCTCTACATTAGAAATTCCATATTACCAAGCCCAGCTACAAGTCCCAGTGAACCCGATTAACCCCATTGGTAATCATTGTGCCATATTCTTTCCTCTTTGAAGGCACAAAGGTCATTCCTTGGAATTATGATTCCACAGTCTACATACAGGGGAAAAAGAAGTAGGATAAACCAAAGAATTGATTGTGACCAACATCGCTGGAATGGGAGGCATGCCTAGAAGTGGTCGAGTATTCTCACCTGCACAACCTCAAAGAGAGAATAGTAATGAAGCATTGACCTAAGAAAAATAGAAACATGCTGACAACGCCAACCAGAGGCAAAACTCTCCTCAGAATGCATCTTCTTTAGAAGAGGCTGAAGAACTTCTCCAAATTATAAGGAAAAACGACTATAAAGTGGTTGATCAACTCAGCCAAACACTTTCGAAGATATCTATATTGTCCATACTATAATGTTCAAAAACGCATCGAGACGCACTAATGAAATTCCTGGGTGCAACCCACGTTCTTCAAGAAATAACGGTGAATTAACTCGAAGGAGTAACGACTAAAATTGCAACCGAAAGTTTCCTGGGGTTCAGTGATAATGAATTTCCACCTGAGGGAAAGGCTCACAATAAGGCATTTGATATTTCTATTGAGTGTATGGATTCCGTCCTATCCAGAGTATTGGTTGTCACATGATCATCCTTGAATTTCTTACCTAAAATGTCCTTGGAAAAGTTGACAATTGAAGGGCTATTGATGAAGCCCAACACCCTAGTGGTGAAAGCCTTTGACGGCTCTAAGAGATTAGTAATTGGAGAAGTGGACCTCCCAATAAATATTGGTCCCCACACCTTCTTCATCACCTTCTATGCTAAGGATATATTGTTAGAACAAAATGTATTCATTACATATTCTCTTTTGGTTTTGTTGATAACAAAGTATTAAAAGAATAATAGTTTATTTGATGTGTGTTTTATTTATGCAGATTCTCATTATTGTACAAAAATAATCAGAATCTATGTTACATGAGCACACTTGAGAGTTGCTTCATTGCTAGCTTCTGGTGGCAGAATTTGAAGAATAATTTCTAGTGTAGCTTGATGCAGACTCTGAACTGAAGGCCTCAACATTTAGACGAGTTACTACACTTGGTAATTGTATATTAGCTTCTAGTACCATTCAGAGTTCGTGATAAAGTTGTGGATTATCCGTACTACAGAAAATAGGTTGTATTTTCTTATCAGCCTATCAGCTAGAGTCTACAAGATTGCAAGGATCAAGAAAGGTTGGCATGCTATACGGATATCTTCTCTCAACGGCTCTATCAGTAAAAAAACTCTTGAAGACTCAAAGGTTAAACGCGTTACACACTAGATTCAGAATCTGTTGTACATCCATCTTCAATGTCTCTTGTACTATGGGGAAGAGGAAAAGTCACTTGATCAAGTTACCTCTTCATCAGCTAGTTTCTGCAAAGGCTATAAATATGGCTGAAGATTCAAGTTTGAATCTTAACAAAAATTCTTCAGATAAAGGAGTAGCAAGATCAAAAAACTATTAACTCTATTTTAATATGCAGTTTTTCTGTTGTAGGTTGTAATTGTAAAAGCCTTAAGATTTCTTACTATTGAATATCTTAGAAATCTTAAGAGCTTTAGGTCTTTGTTATGGTAATTTCTCGTACCTCTGATACTTGTATCATGTACACCATGTTCTCTATTCTGCTTAGCCTTCAGTAGTTTAGGTTAAAGTCTCTTGTTATGTGCTTAAGCAGAAGTCTTGTCTCATTGGGATTCAAGCAACAAGTCTTGAGCCAAGATGCTTAAGCCATGTAAGTCTCATTGCTTAAGTTCTTGAGATGTGAAAGTCTTATTCACCTAGTCTGATTGAGCAAGGGGAAGTCTCCATCTGAGAGGCGTAAGCAAGAAGTCTCGAGTGCAGTTTGAGCAAGGAAGTCTCCATCTGGATGGCTAGAATAACAGGTGGCTCGGCCAGAGGATATGAGAAAGAAGTCTTAGAAATGTTCTCTAAGCAAGATGAAGTCTCAACCTGAAGATCTTTGGAGCAGGTGGATCGGTCAGAAGGTGTGAGCAACAGAAGTCTTAGACATGAGTGTTGCACCCCGAAATTTGACCAACCGGTTCCCATATCTGGTTTATGTTTCGACGCATTTTGCATTCGCATTCGCATACTGCGTGCATTGCATTTTTCTCCGTCAGATTGATTTTATCGGGATTGCAGCCCCTGGCGTTTCAGGCAGTTCAGGCCGGTTTGAATAAGCGTATTTTGAGAATTGGTGCTCGTTCCCTGTGTTTTCAGGCCATCTCGGTGCCCGAGTTTCGTTATGGTTGTGCAATCATTCTCTAATCGATTTAATCGGCCTCCTGGCATTTTTTAGGATTTTTCTTTTATTTTCTAGACTTTTAATGCATTTAATAGATTTTTTATAGGGTTATTTGTTTTTTTTAGATAGTAAATAGGTTAGTATTTTGTTTATAAAATTTAATAGATTTTTTTTTAATAGTTTTAGATTTTTAAATAAATATTCTTTTTTCTTTAGAGATTTAATAGATTTTAATTTTTTAGATATTACTTTCCTTTTAATAGAATTTTTTTTAAGTAGATATAACTAGATATTACCTTTCTTAAATAAGAATAGATTTTAAAATAGATATTAAATGTTTTAGATTTTATTAGATTTTATTTGATTTTTCAGATTTAATTAGTTTTTTTAATAGTTTTTTAGATATTAAATAATCTTTTCTGTTTTTTTAATAGATTAGTTAGGGTTTTATTAATTTTGGTTTAGGCTTTAATTAGGATTAATTAGAGATTTTAATTAGGTTTTTATTAATTTTCGTTTTAGTTTAATGAGGGTTTTATTATTAAATTTTTGTTTAGTTAATTGGTTTAATTTTCATTTTTGTTTAGTTAATTGGTCCTTAATCATGTTTATCCTGAGTCATTAGCAACTGGGCCAATATCCAAGTCTGAAGCCCAAATCAAAAGTCCAGAATTTCGCCACTTGTCATATAAAGGGAAGTGCCACGCGTGTCACTTTTTTGGCTGCCACCTCACTCTCACACACACTCAGACTCTGCCAACACACAACCCACTTTCTCCTTCTCTCTCCCATGTGTCTTCCTCTCCCTCACCTTCTGCGCCACCTGCCCCCTCGCTTGAAGCCTCTACCGACCGGCATGCAAGTGTCGCCGGCCACCCCAAACGCTCACCTCCGGTCACCCTAACCATCTCCGACCGCCGTAACCACTCGCCGGAATTTTCAAGCTCACCGGAAACTGCATTTCTTCATCATCTCCTCCACCTTGCTCATCTCTTTTCCAGAAAGTCATCAAAAAACTATTATCAAGACTCGTCAGATTTTTATCTTCTCCGATCAAGATTCATCGTTCATCACAACTCCACCGTCCATCATCAAGAGCAGTTTTCCAGGTTTTCAACGAGTTGTCAAGATCCACGAAGAACATTCATCTTCAGTGAACGATCTGCATAGATCCTCATCATTCATCATCAGATTCAACATCATCATTCTTCAGCAATCTTCAAAACGATCTTCATTATCATTCCATCGTTTGATCGTCCAATTCCAGATCGTCCTCGAGAACTTTCGCATCTTCAATAGATCGTCAGATTTCCAACGAATCTTCAGATCCACTTCATTGTTCGTCAAGGTCTTCAGAGCTTCAAGAGCGTCCTCAAACTTCATCAAGTTCGTCGATCTTCATCGTGGATCTCCAAGCGTCCACGAAGAAATCTCCAGAAGTTGATTCTTCAGATTCTTCGCAAACTCCACCATCGCTCATCAGTGGCTCCAGGTTTGCTTTGAACTCTTCATCCATAGTAGCTTATTTGTTTTTTAGTTGAGAAACTAGGTGGTGTTAACAGGCGAACGGAGATTAGAACGGGAATCTTATTTGTGAGATGGAGATTATTGAGAGAGTTGTTAGGGAGTTTCAGAGGGAGAGGGTTTCAGTGAGGGAGATGGAGGGAGCGCCGTTTAGGGTTTCTGAGGGTTAGGGGTGAACAGTATTGGAAGATGATAGTTAGGAGGATTAAGGTTAGTTTACTAATGCTGAGGATGGGTTGGATTGAACTCGGGCTTAGGCCCAATTGCAAGGTTTGCTAACCATACTCCCTGTTTCCCCTTAGCACCCCCTCTCCCCTTTGTGTTTTCGTTTGGGCCTTAGGCCCTGTTGCTATTTGCACCCCCGTTTGGGGCCCAAACGTGATTCACCAGGCAAATCTGTGCTATTCGCCCCCCCCCCCCCCATTATTTTTCAGTTATGGTTTTTTTAGTTTTCTGGAATAACAATGGGCCTAGTGCATTTTGCTGCCTGCACCCCCCTCCTGGGCCCAATGTATGTCTGAAGTGGAAATAATTGTTGTTGCCACCCCTGTTTTTCCATTCTTATTGAGTTTTCATATTATTTGCATATAGTTCACTACAAAAATCATAATAAATCCAAAGTTAATCAGAAAAATATTTCAAAAATACCTCCATGATCTTGGATTTATTTGTGATTTTGTGAAAATAATAAATTTCATACTCACCCATTTTTTCAATTTAATTTGATTTTTCCCATTTTATCAATTTCTTTAATTTTGTGCATTTGATACATGTTTTTGTAAATTTGCTTGTGACCAATTGGTGAATAGTTTTGAGTTGATTCTTGTTGGGTTGATTAGATTAGAAGTATAGGTTCCCTTAGAGATTTATCTCACATTTTTGTGATTTAATCTTGTTTAGTTTTGATTAGAAAACATTAAGGTGATAGTATTAGGGTTAAACTCAACATTAGGTGCATCATAACATTTTATTTTGGGGTTTTTAGCATGAATTAGGTTCTGGGACATATAGGGTATGTAGGGTAGATGTAGAAATCCCCTTAGAATTAATCTTAGAATTTTAAATACTATATTACTATTTTTAGTATATTTTACAAATGGAGTGTTTGTTTGGTGTTCCCACTTGGGTTTTTAATTGTGTGCTTGGGATTTTGGGCTTTGATATGGGGTTTGGGGTTTGGCTTGAGCTTAAGGAGCATGAAGACATCAAAAAGAGAAGATTGAAGACAAATCATGGTGCTTGTAGCTTGAAGATTCTGGTACTTGAAGATGTTTTTGAAGGCATAGGAAATAGGGATAAGCAGAGCCTTAAAATAGACTTAATTCTTTGTACAAGCATGGACAACTTCTTGTGCTTCCATTCCTCTCTATGACATAAAGTCCCTCTAGGGTATTCACCTCCCTCCTTTGTAGGGATAAGTGGCCTTGCCTTAGAGGTAGAACTTTGAGGGAACCAGTCTTTTATGATGATAAACACTTATAGGCTTCCTTTGGTTGTCAATAAGCTGTTTTATCATTCCAACTTATTCCGTTAAGTGATTCTCTTCTGGAGTGCCTACCTTGAAGATGGAGCTCACCGGAAGCGTGAAGGCCATTGGAGTTTGATCTTGGGGTTCACTTGAAGATATTACTGTTTTGCTGTTAATCAATGTCAGAGTTTGATGTTTTTCAGAGCTGTTGCTGTAGGAGCTGGTGGGCTGTCAGAGCTGGTTTTGGGGTTTATTTTCTTTGCTGTATTGTTTGTTATTTTTTCCCCTTAGGTTTGAAGTGAAGCCGTTTCACTTTGCCTATTGTTTTCTAGGTTCGAGGTTGAGTGGGACTCGCTTGTACTGCTGCATTCATGCATTTTACTGCTTTATTGTATATATGTTGTTTCTTTTCCATTTATCCCCTAGGATCTCTGTTTCTTTCTACGCAAGAGAGAAATATGACAGACATTAGGTGTTAATCCATGCATGACAACATTAGGATAGTTTTGATCCCCATTTTAACCTTAGGTTTTAGAGTTCTTTCTCTTCCATCTCAAAAATCATTCAAAAACACAATAACATTTCAAACATCAATAAAAGACAGTTCTTGCGTAAAAGACTGAAAACCAATCAAAGTGTCATTTTTGTCCGCTTAGACCCGTAATCAGGAGAAAACCTTTTTCAGAAGGATAAAAACAGTCAGACGAATCTGTGTCGTCCGTGGCCCGAACTACGTTTGCTCTGATCTTTTATGCTGTATGAAAGTACGTAGGCATAGGATGCGATATCCTAGCGAGCAACCTTCCCCTCCTTTCCCGTAGGTAGGCGAACTACGTTGACTCTGATTTCTCGTTCCAGACAGAAATACGTATGTATAAAGTGCGATACTTTGCCGAGTCATTCTCTTTTCTTTTAACCCCAGACCTGTAGGATAGATAGAATAACAATCCGTACTAGAAAACAAGCATGGATCCCGTCGAGTACGACGGACGTGAAGGGTGCTAATACCTTCCCCTTGCGTAACCGACTCCCGAATCCAGGATTTGGTTGCAATGACCATTCCTTTCCCGTCTTTGCGGTAGGTTTACTTCGAACGTTTCCTTTCCCTCCGTTGGGATAAATAGCGCACGGTGGCGACTCTTCTGTTCAGCCGGCGCCGATTTTCGCAGTAGCGACAGCTGGCGACTCTGCTGGGGACTCCAACGGTTCCCTACGCGAGTCAATCCTAGCGCTTGTTTTCCCGTCGTGGGTTTTGTATGGATTTACGTTTCTGTATTTTACATTCAGCATTATATTATTGTGATTACTGCTGTGGGTATGAGGGGGTTCTATGATTGAGAGATAAGTCGGACCTGGGCTTGAGTGCACCTAGAATTAGAGTGGAAATTAGTGGGCGCGTGCATGCTTTGCATGTACTAGTGTCTCATGAAATCCACGCTCAGACGAGGTTCTCCCGGTTGACTTCTTTTTCAACCCTTTGGGTTGAGGGGGTTGTTGGTTTGGAGGATTGTCGACTCTGGGGACCGATCATTTGGAAGTTGGCTAAGTGAGGCCTCTTCAGGACATGATGATGCCACACCTTCTGGGTATCGTATCATCCGTCTTGAAAGTCTGTGACGCCGACGACCGCATAGGATGTCGTACCTTGTGTCTGTTATTAGGACACCTACCTGTGAGAGGGGTTGGGACATGCAGGTAACTTGGCCTCCAGATTACTGGTTTTCTTGATTGAGATTCAGGGATGTTGATATTTGAGAACAGTATTATTGGGTCTGTCAGAGACCAGGGTGGAGCATTGTGGATGGTTTTGAGTAGTTTGTGGGTCTATTTGAGGCCAATATTGTGGATTGGACTTCTCAGCCAGGGGCACTTGATCCCTTGTTGCATTGCTTGCATATTGCATTGTTTGCATCATCATGTGCATATCATTAACATGTGTCTGTGCTGCAGGTGCATTTCCATACTTCCCGATTCTAGTGCTCCGGACTTCTATCTGTTATTATGACTACATTGAGGAGGACTGTTGCGTATAAGTTGCCTACCCCTGATGTGACTTCTTTGTTGGGTCTGATTTCCCTAGCTGACGATGATGTGAAGAGAAGTTTTAGAAAGAGTTATGGGAAGCTGCTGAATTTGGTTTGCAGACCAACTACATATGAGCTGAATGGGTTATACACATTGATGCAGTTATATGATCCCTCCTTGAGGTTTTTTATGTTCCAGGACTTTATTTTGGCTCCAACCATGGAGGAGTACGCTGAGTTTCTAGAGTTGCCGGTTCAGAACAGAGTGCCCTTCATTCACTTTGATGCTAAGCCTAAGCTGGAGGACTTAGTTGTTCCCTTGCATATGGATCCTGCAGAGTTGTTACTGACTTCCTGGCATGGAGTTTCGGGGTTTTCTCTCAAATTTTTGGTTGGCAAAGCCCAAGAATATGCCAAAAGTGGCTGCTGGATTGTGTTTAACGCTGTTCTTGCTTTGTGCATCTATGGGATTATACTGTTCCCTAATCTGCCTGAGTTCGTTGATTTGGATGCTTTCCACTTGTTTGCTGCAGGCAACCCGGTGCCTACCTTGGTCGGAGATTTCTATCATTCCTTGCATTATAAGAATGAAAACAGAAGGGGGAAAATGTCCATTGTTGTGTACCTTTGCTTAATATGTGGTTTGAGAGTCATCTGCCCAAGAAGGATCCTTTTGTTGAGTCTGCAGATACAGCTGAATGGTTCGAGCGTCTAATGGGACTTTCTTCAGAAGACATTGTCTGGTTTGATAGAGATTTATTGGGTTCAGAGATTATCTTCAGTTGCGCTGGGTTTCCCAACGTTCCTCTAATTGGAAGGAAGGGGTGTATTAACTACAACCCATCTTTGTTGGTTCGACAGTTTGGGTATGCTTTGAAGAGTCCGCCGAAGGAGGAAGAAATACAGGAATCTCTGTATTTCACTGGTGACCTGAATGGGGAATTATTGGCCAAGCTTCAGCGCGCTTGGAATCATATCTGCAGAAGAGGGAAACCATTACTAGGCAAGAATGATTGTCAAGCCTATATGCCTTACAAGGTGTGGATTCAAGAGAGGGTAAGACAGGTGCAGATGCCTTTTCCAGCAGTATCACGTCTTGTTCCCATTCCAGTTGAGGAACCGACTACGGTGGCTATTGAGGTCTATGAGCGGGTTGTGAAAGAAAAAGAAGACTTGATGAAGATCAATGAAGAGTTAGAGGATGAATTGGCTCAAATCCGGAGTGAGAAGAACAAAGTTGTGTATTCCTTCCAACAACAGACTGAGTTGGTAAACAGGCTAGGTGCCGAACTGACAGAAGAGACAAAGAAGCGTGAACGCCTGGGAAAAGAATTCAGAAGCTCTCATGATATGTTAGAGTCCAAGAAGAAGTCACTCGATGCCGCCTACCGGGAAATCGCTTCGTGCAACAGAACGTGGAATGCTACGCTAACCAACAACAAAAAGAGGGAAGACAAATTGAAACAGCAAATTTCTGAACTCGAAGATCAGTTGAAGGCTAGCAAGAGAAAGTATGAAGAGGAAGTTATGACAAGATATAGTCTTCAGAACTCATTGAACAAAGCCGTCGAGTGCAAGAAGGAGGCTGTGTCTCAGAAACGGAAGTTAGAGGACCGCTTTGGAGAAGGGGCATGGGAGGAATCTATTGGTGATTTACGACGTGTTCTCAAGCGAAGAGATCTACTTGTCGAGGGTTTGCTTACTCAACCAAATCATCCCGAGACTAAGAGATTATTAGAGGAGTACCAGGCGTATGGTCGCACTTGACTATCTCATGTATTGACGTGTATGCTTTATTTGCATTGTGTTGGCCATCACCAGGATTGTTGGTTGAGGTCATGCCTTCTTATTGTACGCTCATTAATATTGTATTCCTGACTTGATGGGATTTTCTGCGATGTATGAGATATTTTTCTATGATTGAGTTTCGAGCTTCTTATTGCTATCACCGTCACTGCACTGGCACATTGGCACTAGAATTGGGGAGTGATATTCCCTAATGCACAAACATGTGTTGCATTTGCATACACATTCATATTGCATTTACCAGGTAATTATTGAACTGTATCTCATTTCCTGCATCTCGCCAGGTTTCTCCAGGATTGAAAGTCAATGTCCTCACCGATACTCTACTCGTACCAACTGCAAAAGAGTCATGGACCAGATGCAAAATGAGATGCAGGAAATGTGTGAAAAGCTGGCGCTGTTCATGCAGACGATGAAGACAATTGTGAAGGGGCAGGAAAACTTGCAGACTTTGGTGCAGCCATTGCTGGCGAGGAATGCCGGGAATGGAAACGAAGACCATAATTCTGTACGTGTTGAAACCATTCATGGGGATGGTACTCCTACGCCTGTAGCTCCACCTGTGGTGAATATACCTGTTGTGAATGTGAACAATGGCGCTGGCGCCGGGAATGGTAATACAGGAATCGGTAATGAGACTGTCATTAATAATGGTGGATTCGGAGACGCCAATATGGGCGGTGATAACAATGGAGGTAATGGCTTTGGTAACAACGGATTCGGCTATAACGACCAGGGGTTTGATTATGTCAACCAGGATGGGAAGTTTGGCTTCAACGCTCAGGGTTTCGGATATGATGGGCTTGGCAACGCTAATCAGGCCCATGGTGGATTTGGTAACGGAAATGGTGCTGGAATGATGCCTTTTGGACCTGCCGGGGTCACTTAGGGGTATGGTAATAGGGGACGAGGCCCTATGATGAATCAGACTAGATTTGGTCGTAACAATGGGTATGATGGGTACGGAAATGAGAATGTTAATTGGATGGAAGACCAACAAGAAGATGCCTTCTCTGGTAGGGGTATGGATGGACCTGTGGATCCTGTTCAGAGGATCAAAATTCTTGATGAAAGAATGCTGATTGTCGCTACTGCGAAAATCGGCGCCGGCTGAACAGAAGAGTCGCCACCGTGCGTTATTTATCCCAAAGGAGGGAAAGGAAACACTCGAAGTAAACCTACCGCAAAGACGGGAAAGGAATGGTCATCGCAACCAAATCCTGGATTCGGGAGTCGGTTACGCAAGGGGAAGGTATTAGCACCCCTCACGTCCGTCGTACTCGACGGGATCCACGCTTGTTTTCTGGTACGGATTATTATTCTATCTATTCTACAGGTCAAGGGTTAAAAGAAAAATAAAATGACTCGGCAAAGTATCGCACTTTATGCCTACGCCCGTCTGGAACGAGAAATCAGAGTCAACGTAGTTCGCCTAACTACTGGAAAGGAGGGGAAGGTTGCTCGCTAGGATATCGCATCCTATGCCTACGTACTTTCATACAACATGAAAGATCAGAGCAAACGTAGTTTGGGCCACGTACAACATAAGTCTGTCTTGATTGTTTTTTTATCTCCTTCTGAAAAAGGGTTTTTCTGATTACCAGTCCAAGCGGACAAAAAATGACGTTTTGATGAGTTCACATTCTTTTACGGAAGAAGTGTCTTTTATTGGATTTGAAATCTTATTGTGTTTTTCTGTTTGTTTTGAGGAAAAAGAGACAGCAACTCTAACCTATGGTTGAAAAGGGAATCAAACTAACCTAATGTTATCATGCATGGGTTAAGACCTAATGTCTATCATATTTCTCTCTTGCGCAGAGAGAAACAGAGATCCTAAGGGATAAACGGAAAAACAACAGCATATATACATTAAAGCAGTAAAATATGCATGAACGCAACAATACAAGCGAGGCAAGGGAGTCCCACTCAACCTCGAACCTAGAAAACAACAGGCAAAAGTGAACAAAATTCACTTTCAACCTAACAGGTTAATTGGCAAACAATACAGTCCGGGAAACTCAAACAATACATCAAAAATTTTAAACAGCAAAAAAAAACAGCAAACAACAACTCTGCACAGCAAGCTCCATCAACATCTGTCTTCAAGTCATCTTCAAACATCTACAAGCTTCAAGCAAGCATCAATCTTCATCTTTTACAGTCTTCAAGCAAGGTCTCTATCTTCAATCTTTCATGGCTTTTCTTCAAATCAAACTCTCTAGGATGAGGAACAATCAAAAGAATGAATTGGGATGTTAAACAGTTAGTTGACCACCAAAGGTGGCAAACAGACTGTTAACAAAATGTAGCACGTTTCTCTCAAGAGTTCGATCTCTTAGATATTGTCACCAAGCCTTCCAAAGGAAGGGGGTGAGTATCCTAGAGAGACTCTGGATCATAGAGAGGGATGGAGGCAAACAAGACCTTCCATGTTTATGAAGCAAGTTTCTACTTTAAGCTCTACCTAGTTCCTAGTTCCTATAATCTTCAACAGCTGCAAGCAAGCTATACTCTTCATCAATTCTTGAACTGGGTCTTCATTCCTTTTGTCTTCAATGGCTTCATCAACAAAGTCTTCAGCTCAAACCCAAACCCCCAAGCAGGCCCAATACCCCACACAATCAAACAATAATCCTAGAAAGGGCACACCATACAATCAATCAATTACAAGAATATACTAATAGTATTAATATAATAGGGGGAAGTCTAACATCCTCTAAGGGAACTATCATGCTTACCCTTAATACCCCTATAGTCCCATCCCCTAATTTGTCCTAAAAAAACCCAAAAAGAAACTTGTTTTGTTACACCTATGTCATATTCACAACCCTAATTGACTATCCTAGAAGTTTCTAACTAAACTACCTAAAATAAAGCCCTATAAATTATGGTATAAAACCAGGGGACACCTAATATCCATATCTAGTTGTACTAAAAAGAATAGGGTGAAAATCCTAAAGGAAGCTCCTAAACTAAATTCAACAATTGGTAGCATCAACTAAAAGAATTAAAGAAAGCAATTAAATGTAAAAATATGTAAAAAAATATGAAAATGAAGTAAAATGACAATTTTATGGTTTCATATTTTTCTTGACAGAAAATAGAAAATTGGAAAAAAAAAGTCTCATTAAAAAATAATGTTTTTTCATTTTTATATGAATTTTTAAAGATTAAAGAAATTTGGAGTGAATTTTAATATGAAAATGATGAGGGGGTGCACAGAGTAATAAAAGTCAGTTATTATTCACATCTGGGCCCAGCATGGGGGTGCGAATAGCATAGCGCCTGGGCCCAGTCTTAAAATCAGAAAAACTAATTAAAATAAAAAGAAAATGGTTAGAGGCGCGGTGTAAATAGCATGAAATTGCAGTTAAAAATGGGATTGGGCTTGGAAAGGGGGTTCGGATAACAAAATCATGTGAGGCCCATGCTGGCGTTTTAATGAAACGCTGCGCTTTGAGCGCTCAGAACTCCCTCCAAATCTCATCTTTGAATACCAGCCATCCGATCTATTTCCAGTCAACCAAGTCAGCGCGTGATTAATGGCTTTGATTTCGTCTTCAACCTTGGGCAATTAGGGTTTCAGACTCCATAGAAACACATGCACATGCAGAGATCTTCTCCTCCATCGTGCGCACTCATCTCTCCACCAAATCTCAAGGTGTAAAAACCAATTTCATTCTATTTTCCATGTAGAATACAGCCATGGTGTTGGTTTGTTTTAAACTACCCTCTATCATCCAAACCGAAAGGGATAACATCAAGAAATCAAAATTTCATCAGGTTTCAATCATCACCAATCTCACCATTCTTTGCACAACAACAATCCTCATGCCATACTGATCACTATGTTCTAGGTCCAAACCGAATTTACACTCACATGTCAACCTCCATGAAATCTTGCCTAAAGCTCCAGAATCAATCATCTAACCACCTAAACCATGTTTAACCTAACAATTCTAGATCATACTACCTAATTCGAGCCAAAATGTGAGAAACACTAACCTGTCAAGAAGTTGAAAACAGATGGAGATTCTCTCCAATTCACAGCTTGCAATGCTCCAAAATCCCTCAATGGACTATATTCTTTCTTCTGTATGCAATAACTCGAGCTCAAACCACCTGGATCTTGGTAACCGATTCCAATTGCACTTGAAGGAGAGAAAATTGCATAGCACGATTCTTGCAGTTTCCTCTTCAGGTCTTGCTTGTAATCTACTCAGGGATGATTATTGAATGGAATTGAATCATAGAATTGAATGAATGATGAAGAATTAAGAAGATTCGAAGGAATTTGCAAAAATGCAAGAAGAAATGAAACTATGATTTTTGGATCTAAATGAAGTTCAACCCCTTCTTGGATCATCTCTAGGGTTTATATAGATGAGGATAGAAAGTTCTGGAAGATGCTAGATTAATCCCATGAGAAATCATTCATATCATTGCATGAGAAAATGAAAATGGTCAAGTTGTAAAACCAGCTCTGCATTGCCTTGTTACAGCCCCTCAAAATCTCTTGAATTTCTCTTTTCATGACAATTAGAGAGTGTAGAAACCATCCCTTGCCTTGCACCTTAGTCCTAGCTTGGTTTGGCAAGTGTATCTTCTTTTACAAGCAACTTATGATAACTCCAATTTCTTGACTTCAAACCAAAAAACTAATATTTCCAATGATCTCAAAATGCAATTTACCTTCAAATTGGTTGGTCATATGCTTCGTTTTACCTTGGTATCAAAAAATCACAATTTTGGTCATTTAAAAAGGTATTTTTCCCTTTAATATTGGTCACTTTTGCAAATCTAAGTTCCATGCATTTCCAACTTGCCACAACCACTTTTCTAGACTCAAAATGTCATTTGGAGCAAGTTTGATGTTGACCATTTCTTCATTTGAAATTTGGAAATAGGAGTTTTGGGCATATGCTTGAAATGACCTGTAATTCCACTTTCCCAAAATACCCCTGGCTTGACAAGATCATAAGTAGAGTTCTACAAATCAAATGAAAGCATACCATACCTTTATAGAAAGCTAAGATCATGAGGAACAACTTTCATGTTGACCAGAAATCCATTTGAAAGCTCCTTGAGGGGTAAAAGTTGCTTGGAAGTCAAGTAACTTTCACAGACAAATTTCAGTGTCCTCAGATGACCTGTAACTTGCAAGAACCATAACTTGAGTTCTATAAATCTCCTTGATGCCTTCCACCACTCAAATTAAAGGTATTGAGATACTCTACAAGTTTCATGTTGGCCAAGGATCCATTTGAGGCTTGCATTTTGAATTATCTTGCTTAGAAGTTTGCCCTAAATCAGGGGATTTTACACAGAAACCCTAATTTAGAAACTTCTTTTCTTCTTGATTTCTCTTGATTTCTCCTTGGCACAACACCATATCCATATCTACATGTCAAATGGGGCATCCCACATCTTTCAAAAAGGCCTTGATGCCCTTCAATCAAGCATTTGACCTAGGGTTGACCCAGATGAAACCCTAGTTGACTGTCTTCAACTGCAGCTCTTGCAATCACACCAATGACTTGTCTCACTTTAAAAATGACCCTCTAGGTCTTCCATGATGTCCATATACCCTCCATGCTTTCAATTCATAGTCCACAACTTCTTTGATGACCTTCAAACCCCCTCAAGATAGGAGAAAAACCCACTGATTGGCCCCCCAACTCTTCAAGCTTCAATCTCTTTCTGATGACTTGGATAGGTTGGAATTTGAATAAGAACCTCTTGATATGCTCATAGAGATAAGAATTGCATTTGGTCCCTTGTTGGATGGCTTGCCCATGCTATGCTATGTGTCGCTACTGCGAAAATCGGCGTCGGCTTGACAGGAGAGTCGCCACCGTGCGTTATTTATCCCTCAGAGCGGGAAAGGAAACGCTCGAAGTAAACCTCGCAAAGACGGGAAAAAGGTATGGTCATCGCAACCAAAACCTGGATTCGGGAGTCGGTTACGCAAGGGGAAGGTATTAGCACCCCTCACGTCCGTCGTACTCGACGGGATCCACACTTAGTGTTTATAAGGAAAAGGGTGTGTTTATCTATCTACGCTAATGGTCGGTCTGAAAAGAAAATAAAAGGACAGGACTCGACAGAACATACGGTGTTCTGGGCCTACGTACTCCCTCGTGCAATGGGAAAGTCAGAGTCAACGTAGTTCGACCACCTACGTCTAAACAGGGAAAAAGGTTGCTCGCCAGGACATTGCGTCCTGTGCCTACGTACTTCCACACAGCATGGAAGATCAGAGCAAACGTAGTTCGACTAACTACGGCTAAACAGGGGGCTCTCACACAGCAGTGAGAAAACAAACTGGTTCTAAAGGCTCGGGGACCTACAACTACGATCTGGTCTCAAATGCACTCGGGCAAGAGAAAAGGGTAACAATCATTCGTCAGCGGGAAAGTCTCGATCGCACAGCCGCGAGAGAACGAAGGTTAGTTGTTAGTGTGCTCGCTAGGATATCGCATCCTATGCCTACATATCTTTGTCTGTCACAAGGAATCAGAGCAGCTGTAGTTCGGCTAACTACGACACAAGCTACTCAAAAGCTACTACTGAAAGGAAAGGGAAAAGACACCCTAAAACTATAGCTGAAGAAAAGGGGAATCTACCTATTGATATCATGCCTGGTTGACCATCCTAATGTCTATCATAACAACTCCGCAGCGGAGAAGTCAGAGCTCCTAAGGGATCATGGCAACAGGACTAAACAACAAACGGGAAATACTACAAAGTAAAGAAAAACTGGAAATATGCATGAATACAGTAACTAAACAAACAAGGCACAAAGGCCGCAAACCACAGAGGTAAGGGAGCTCAGCTCTACCAAATACCAACAAGCAAAGCCACTCAATAACAAACAAGCAGAAGGAGGACCACCTCGACTTCTCATGCACACAAAGTCTACTTCTAAGATGCACCTAACTCAGAACTATCTAGATGAACACCTAAGTCTAATGCAACATAACATCACACAAGTCAAACAACACAAAGAGACTAACCCTGAGCAGGGCCCCTAAACAAAACCTGAAACAAACCCCTAATCTATCTCTAAACAGAACCCTATGCAACACCTTAAGCAAAGATCTAAGCAAAACCTCTAATCAAAACCCTAAGCAAAAGGAATCAATCCCAGTCTCCAAGCTTCAGAACAAGCTTACCAAAGAAAGGGAGCTAAGCAGACAAACTCATAGTGCCTTCCTCGGGAAAGTACCAGGAGGTTACCACTCAGGAGTCATATCCTATGCGGCTCGACAACCGTGATCAGTTTACATTCCTCCTCAGGAGAAACTAAACTCACATGAAGGCTCCGGCATCATTGGATATTTGAGAAAGCCTATCTGAACTAAGGGAACTAAGTGAACAGACCCATAGGACCTTCCTCAGGAAAGTACTAGGAGGCTGACACTTAGGAATCGTATCCTACGTGGCTCAACAACTGTGATCAGTTTACATTCCTCCTCAGGAGAAATTAAACTCACAAGTTGGCTCCAACATCATTGGATACTTAAGAAATCCTAGATAAACTAAGGGAGCTAAGTGAATAGACCCCTAGGACCTTCCTCAGGAAAGTACTAGGAGGCTTCCACTTAGGAATCGTATCCCATGTGGCTCAACAACATGTGATCAGTTTACATTCCTCCTCAGGAGAAATTAAACTCACAAGTTGGCTCCAACATCGTTGGATACTTACGAAAGAGGTGAGAAGAAAGAATGAAAGTCATTCATAGTGCCTTCCTCAGGAAAGTACCATAAACTCCCTTCAAACTTCAGGATCTCGAACCTCACAAACAGGGAACAAGCTTCTAGACTAGGCCTCAATCCACTGCATCCTTGCAAGCTCCAACAGGACTTCAACCAGCTCCCATCTTCAAGAAGAAACCACAGGTCCTCAAACCACAAGAAACTACCTCTGAAGTTCAACCACAGTTGAACTTCAAAGTCAAAAGCCATCAAGACTTCTCCTATTCTCAAGCTCAGACAAAACATATCAGAACACCCTACAAAAATCTATCAAAAATCTACGGGAAACCTACATGGCTCTATGACAACATGCTAAAAAATCAGAGCAAAACTCATTACCAGATGAAAGATCTAAAATCAACAAAGCAGACATATCCACAAACCAATTATTCAATATCAAAATAATACAAAAAATGAAATTAAACTGAAAATGCATGATTAAGCTAATACTTTTGTACTATAAAATTCTACATTGAATTACGAGTCTACAGAAAAAAGAACGGAATTATTTGGTCGAATCTACTATTTTTTATGAATTTTCTAATAACATGCATGCACTAAAAGATATTAAAAAAGTCAATTAAATGGAAAATATGCCAAAAATAGTAAACAAAAATAAAATGGCATTTTTATTTTTATATGATTTTCTAGACATTTTCATGAAGTGGTAGAAAAAACAAGAACTCAAAAATCAATTGTTTTTATTTTATTATGAATTTTTCAATATGCAAGAAAATAAAAGAAATTAAAAAACAAAATTGAAATAAGAGAGGAGGGGGGGGTTCAAACAGCAATGTTTTTCAGTTATAATCCTAAGTGGGCCAGGATCCTGGGGGTGCGAAGAGCAAATGGGCGCAGGGCCCAATACTATCAGAAATCCACTAAAAATATAAAAAGAAGAAAAAACGCAGGGGGTGCAGTTAGCAGGCTTTTCACGTTAGTTCTCATTGGGCTGAGATGAGGGGGTGTGGATAGCATTGGGGCCTAAGCCCAATTCCAATCTGTCTCTCACCCGCAGGGGGGTACGAGTAAATGGGGAGTGGTTTTCAGCAACCGCGTTTGGGCCTTACCCAAACCCTAACCCTAATCCATGAAACCCTAACAAAACCTAATCTCCCTATCCATTCCCTGATCACTGTTCATCCCCCCCCAAACTAAACCCTAGCCGTTCACCTCTCATCTCACCCTCTCTGAAACTCTCATCTCCTTCTCAAGAACTCTCAACCAAAATCAAACACAAACTCAGCAACACCATCAATCTATGCCTCAAACACACTCAAACCCTAACAATCCTAAATCAGCCTCAAACACATCATCAAAATCAAACCAAATCTCAGCATCATACATTCAAACTACGCATCAACCAATTCCTCAAAACCCTAGCCATTCTATAAATCAGTGAAAACAATGCAATCTGAAGCTATAGAACATGCAACGAGTTTCAGAAAGCACACCTGGAGATGAATCTGGAGCGAACTGGAGCGAACTGGAGCGTATTGGAGAACGAAAATCCTTCAATGAAGATCCAAGCCGTTTGCAGGAGAATTTGTGGTTGATGAACGCGTATGAAGATGAAGCAAAAGGGCCTGGAATGCTCTTGAGGAAGTTCGTTGAAGGATATTGGTTGAAGATGGAGAACAGCTTTCTTGATGAAGTTGTGGAGGAGATCGGAGACGATCTGGAGATTCTGGAAAGAAACTTGAAGAAGACGTTCTTGAAGATTCTGAGAAACGTATGAACACTATGAAAGTACCATGAATCTTGATGATGAAGTTCTGGCTGGAAATTGAGAGATCTTTGAAGATCTTGAAGGAGCTCGTTGAAGATGACGATTCTGAAACATCTAGTTTTTCCGGCGAGATGCGAACGGAGGGGATCGGAGACGATCGGAGGGAAAAAATGGATTTCTGGAGATTTCTGGGTATTTGGGGTTTCCGGCGAAGATGACGGTGGCCGGAAATCAGTTGCGGCGGTCGAAGTTAGTTGTTAGGGTTGTTGCATGGCCGGCGGCGGGATGTTCCGGCGAGTGTGTGGGAGAGACAAGTGGCGATGGGTAGGCTTGCAGGTGCAACGCGTGGCAAACATGCACAGAGAGAGAGAGAGAGAGAGAAAGTGGTGGCCAGCTGGGGGCGACGTGGCGTGTGGAGGGAGAGTCTGAGTGGTGAAAGTTGTGTGGTGGCCCCCTTCTGAGTGCAACATGTGGCTTGCTTTATACTCGGACAAGTGGCATCCTCTGGCCAAACGGACAAAAAATGAATTGGACAGACTTTGGGCCTTCAAAAACAAAGCCTCCTGGGCCCACGAAATTGAGATCAAAAACCTGGAAAAAAACTGAACAAAACTGATTAATATGCAAAAATGGATTAAAACCTGATTAAGACCAATTAACACTAATCAACACCTAATTAACTAACTAACCTGATTAATCCGAAAATTAACTATCTTAATCCTAATTAGACCTAAACCTGATTAAAATCCTAATTAATCTGATTAAACCTAAAAAACAGAATTAACACCTAATTAAACTAATTACCCTAATTAAATCTAAAAATGATTAAAAATCTAATTAACTCTATATTAATAAACTTCTACTAATTTCTGAAAAAACCATTAAAGTTCTATTTAATTTCTATTAAAATTCTATAAAATGCCTATTAAAAATCTATACTATTATTTAATATCTACTTAAAAGAAAAACTATATTAAAACAATACCCTATTTATTTCTATTTATTAAAATCCCTATTAACATAAAAGAAAAATCCATAATATTTTCTATATTATCTAAAACAACTAAAACTATTTAAATTCTTTTATATTCTAAAAAAAAGATTAAAAACTATTAAACCTATTTTAAAAATCTATATAAAATTCTAAAAAGAGATTTAAACTATTAAAAAAAATACAAAAACCCTATTTAAATTCCAGAAAAATCTATAAAGCCTATTTAAAATCCACAAAAGTCCATTAAAATCCTAAAAATGCAGACAAATGCAAATGACCACCATAAAAGAGCGCACGAGACCAGATCGAATCGAACAAAGAACCCCGGGCATCAGAATATCCCAAAATCACTATGCAAGCTAAAAATCACCGAGGAGCACACAAATTTCCCGAAAATAAAACCCTGATGATCTGGACTGGATCTGCCATATCTGATAGACGAAAATCAAGCTGTAACTCTGATATCCTCTGTCTGTGCCCAAATATCATGCGTCTGATTTGCGAATATGAATTTAAACCATGAGTCAGACAGGAGAATCGGTTGGTCAAATTTTAGGGTGCAACAGCTGCCCCTATTCAAGCGACTTGGACCTGAAGGGTTTGAAGAGCGCTCAGCCTTCAAACATTCAGAGGTACGAGACGGTTGAATACAAATAAACCCGAAAATTTGCCAACCGCGAGCATATACTGTAAACTGCTTGGGGAATAAAATCCAGAAAACCGAGTCCAGTCATTACGACAACAAACTGATCAATCATCTGGTGAGGAACTCCTGATTTGAATGCTAATTACCTGCGATACCCTATATAACAAAACCCGAGGGTTGCAACAAAACACCTGATCCTTTCACATTGCCTACTGATAGGCAGGAAGAAAAAATATACTCACATCGTCCAAAGATGGACGGGAAGACACCCTGAATGGAGGAAACGCCCATACTCACATCGTCTAAGGGTAGACGGGATCATCCTGATTGATGAACAAATCAATATTCACATCGTCTAAGGATAGACGGGAAGAAAGCCTGATCGCATACTCACATCGTCTAAGGGTAGACGGAAAGACATTCATAATCTCCATACTCACATCGTCTAAGGATAGACGGGAAGAAAGCCTGATCGCATACTCACATCGTCTAAGGGTAGACAGGAAGACACCATTAATCTCCAAATTCACATCGTCTAAGGGTAGACGGAATCATCCTGATTGATGAAACAAATCAATATTCACATCGTCTAAGGATAGACGGGAAGAAATAATCTCCATACTCACATCGTCTAAGGATAGACGGGAAGACACCATAATCTCCCTACTCGCATCGTCTAAGGATAGACGGGATCATCCTGATTGATGAAACAAATCAATATTCACATCGTCTAAGGATAGACGGGAAGAAATAATCTCCATACTCACATCGTCTAAGGATAGACGGGATCATCCTGATTGATGAAACAAATCAATATTCACATCGTCTAAGGATAGACGGGAAGAAATAATCTCCATACTCACATCGTCTAAGGATAGACGGAAAGACACCATAATCTCCCTACTCGCATCGTCTAAGGATAGACGGGATCATCCTGATTGATGAAACAAATCAATATTCACATCGTCTAAGGATAGACGGGAAGAAATAATCTCCATACTCACATCGTCTAAGGATAGACGGAAAGACACCATAATCTCCATACTCACATCATCTAAAGATAGACGGGAAGAAAATCACCTTTAAAGAACCATGTCGTCAATAAGAATCGACAATCACGAAAACTGAACATTCTTCGAAGAGCCTCGACATCAATAAGGATTGATGGTCAGAAAAGTCCCTCTTGAAACGGCATCTCCTCCAATGAACAGAAAGAAAACCACTATCCGAAATATCGTTTTGAAACCCCTCAACAATCAAAGATAGCCGGAGAAGACTCGTTGGGGAAACACCCCATCTGCATGATCTAACAATAAGAAACCCGCTGAACAATAACCTGCAACTTCACATCGTCTACTGATAGACGGAAAGAAAAGCCACTTGCTAGAGAAACCCTGTCTTGAACCCCACTGAAAATCAACCAAAACTTCACATCGTCTACTGATAGACGGGAAGAAAAGCATATCCTGGGGAAACCCCTTCTTGAAACCCCACTGCGATCACCCGCAACTTCACATCGTCTAAGGATAGACAGAAAGAAAACCACATTCGTACTCAAGACGTCTAATGATAGACGGAGAAATCCGCTTATTGGAGGAACACATCGTCAATATGCATTGACGGGAAGAAAAGTCTGTCGATATCAGATGACTGCTTGATCAAAGCACAACTATTGTATGATCTGAAATACAGATAATCCGCTGAATCGCCTGAACACGGCTGTTGGATAAATGCCCCTGAACTGATCACAGAGTAATTCACGCGCCATGTGAGGCTGGTAGAAAACCTGACTTATGCTTCGTATGCATGTGCATATGCTTTAATCCTTCTATGGCTTAATGCTCCATTTAGGATGGAAATGCTACGAATTTTGACAATGATATGCAAGTATGATGCAAATATGATAATGCATGCAATATACTAATGCAGGCTCGAGCTGCCGGAGAAAGCTGGGTACAGAAAACCACTTCAGCAAAATAAATGTTGAAGACGAAGCCAACTCCGCTGGGGATAAACCGGGTATCACAGGATTAACCCAGCAAAATAAATGCTGGGAGAGTGAAGTCAACTCCGCTGGGGATATTGGGAACTTAACCGAACATCATCGACGAAGTAATACTCTGCTGGGGAATATGACTCTACTGCGAAATAGCAGATGTGCCAAGCATGATTGGACTTCTCTGGGGATAGCTCACCCATACCGATGAAAAATTGGACTTTGCTGGAGAAAAATAGCCGGAGTCTTCCTGCGTACTGCCGAAAATTGGATTTGGAAACTGATGCGCCAACACGGACGGGTCTCACAGTGATTGCCAACATGGATTTGAACTCTCAGGCTATCTGTGATGGGTCAGGTACAACTGACGCTGGAAAACACTTTGCCTGAATACACAGTCTCCTGGTGGAAGAGTCAAGGGATAATAACACGACTTCCCAACATTCGTCTTGCACTCGAAAATTGGATGACTCTGCTCAAATAACTCTGAATAACCCTGCTGATACGGAGGAGAACGATCCTTTCGCTTATGATATGCCCCAGCCTGCGGGACCTCTGTGGGGATAGTTCTCGAAAGGAAATCTGCAAATTTGAACCCTGATGGTCTGATATAACATGCCCCAGCGTTCTGAACTTCGGAGAGATGCTTCCCATCAAATGCTTCTCGAATAAAGAACTTCTGCGCTCTTACGATGGCCTACCCCTGACTGCAATGACCTTGCCCCTGATTATTTGATTTAGAGTAGTACCTCTGACTACAACTCATTTACCTGAATCTCACCCTGATTGCCCCAGGATAACTGACTTCGAAAGGCTGACCTGACTGGGGATTATGATAATAACTTGCCCCTGCTCTCGGAACATTCGGGCGCTCTGTATTCTATCCTGACCGTACTTTCTACTGTAGGAAACTTTCCTGCTGTCAAGCGCTTACTCGCAAGTAAAACGAGTTGTTATGTGTAAAAGACATATTAATGCAACACATATGACAGCTTTGACATCCAATCTGTTCACTGGGAAAAGAAAAAAAACCCACAGTTTATGGCATATAATGCACAAAACATTTATCAAGAATATCAACATCCGTACCAACATGGTCAGAGGAACCCTTTTAGGAGTCAGAACCGACGCGACCTTTACCGAAGTATACTTTCGAAACAACCTGCTTCAATTAGGACTTTTGAAGGTTGTAACGTGGTCAGGTTCACGGTTTTGAAAGAAAGGATAAAGGCTCAAAGTTTATTTTAACCCACCCATTCTCCTTGATGTTCTCCCATCCTACACTCAGCTAATTCGACCTTAACGCTCACCTCTCAGAGGTTGAAAGATAGGAGTGATGGTTCGAGAAATTATGAGTTTTCGGAGTGACAGCTACGCACCTTTCATCTTTGACACTTGAGGTCACACGACTCGCATTTGATTTGAGGATTTTTCTTTTGTCATCCTTTCATCTTTTTCTGTTCCCTAACTTTTGCCTGGACTGACTCCTTTTGAGTTTCTTTTGATTTTTTTAAGTCCAGCGGGATGCCCTCATTTTTGCCTAAGTCATTTGTTTTGAAGTTTTCTTGACTTAGCGGGCTTTTGATTTCTTTTTTTTTTCTCTTCGCTTTCTCTTTTTCCGAACGAGTCGTGTGACACTGGTTGTCTGACTCTTTGGGGAATGATGTGACTGCCCCACTCTTGATTGAACCATTATGGTCTTTGAGGCACGACCTCTAGGGACATGAATGATCCTCGAACGGACACTCCTTTTGCAATTTGGACGCTCAGTCAAATTAGCTAACACCTACCCTGCCCCAGGTTAAGATTGAGGGTTTTTCGCTTTCAGAAAGAACTCTTACTACTAGGCTCAAGGGGTTGACAAGGGATTATCTTCCTTATATCTCCGGTGTTTAGGGATTTGAAACAATGCCTGTACATCATCAGCAGGTTTTTGTTTCAAAAGCATACGATCGGAATTTTGCACGTCGTTCATTTTCGTCATCCTCCCCAGATCCTTCTTAACCCAGCGTTGGACATTTATAAAAACAATTAGTGAACACGACTGGATTCAATCAAAACCATGCATATTTATTTCATTATCATCAATTGAACGAAAACAACAAGCTTTACAAACAAGATTGCATTTTAAACAGGAAAGAAACTACAAATGTAAAGACATGACAAGAGAAAACAAGAAAAAATGCTAGCTTCCGAGAACCGGGCTTTCACATCTGTCCTGCTGCTGAACCAGCTATCTTTGCAATCAGTTATTAGAGGCATCCTGATGATGTCCTGATCTGCTTTCAACGACTCAACCAAATTATAGAGCCCCTTCTCCTCATTCAGATGATTTTGGATCCTTCCTGCCCAAAGCTGATTGTTGCACTATCAAGTAGATCCTGCACTTTGTGCTTAAACGCCAGACAATCTTCAATGTTGTGTCCCTGTGCTCCTGAATGGAAATCACAGCGCTCCTTGATATCATAACCTGCTGGAGGCGTACCTGTCAGCGGAGCTAACTTCCTCTTCTCAACCAACTGCAATCGTAGCAACATTTGAAGAAGTTTGGCATACGGCATTGGAGGCACCTTAAATACCCTCAATGGCTTCTGATTTTGAGTTTTTCGCTGATTGGGATGCTGCTGCCTTTTCCACTGTTGAGATCGTTGCTGTTGTTGCTGCCATTGGGTTGACTCTTGAACACCCTTCGTAGCAAATACAACATCGGTTTCTTGACTTTCACTGTACTGATTAAAGCCCTCCTTGTGCTTAGCCATTTTCATTCTCAGATCTGCCCCAGGAATAGGCAACAGTTGTGGGCATGGAGATTCTGACACCGTAGAGTCCAGGATACGTTTCTGACCTACTGCAGCTTTAGGAACATCTGTCATCTTAGCATCGACTGAGACAGGAGCAATACGTACAGCTACGCCGCTCGGCGTGAATTCAATATCGTACGAGTCAATCAGGTCTTGAACATTGTGCTTAAAAGCATGACAACCCTCGATGTCGTGTCCGAATGCCCCTGAATGAAATTGACATTGCTTGCTGGCATCGTACCCATGAGGAAGCGCTCTCGTGGGTGGTTCCAACATTCTCTTTTCAACCAGATTAAACCTCAATAAAGTCTGCAAGAGCTCAGCATATGTTGTAGGCGGCGCCTCAAATATCCTCTTTGGCTTCCCTTCCTGGATCCTCCGTGGAGACGGATGCATCTTTTGTTGCTGCTGCTCCGGTTCCACAGGCACCGGTGGCACGAGCTTCTTCATTGCGGCTTCAAATAGCTGATCGTCTTCTTTCCTAAGCACATTCTTGACAACCTCTATGATCAAGCTCATTTGGGTCTTCAGCTGACTGTTCTCCTCTTTGAGAATCTTCTGTTCCAGACGCATCTCTTGCAGGTCTTTCATCATCTGCCCCAGCTGGCGTCGGACTTCAATCAATTCAAACTGATTCTGTTCCATATCTCTGAAGGAATTCCTGCAACAAACTGGACGATGAGGAAATGAGACCCACGGTTCTGATGTACCTGTTAAATGATAACTCAATGCAGCAAGCAAACACATATTCATAACGAGATAAAGAGAAACTCAAGCTATAAGCATACAGATGAACATCTCCCACACATGTACAACCAACAAAAGCAGCACGTAAGCACAAATGAGTACGAATACAATGACCCCAGCCAATAGTCCTGGTGGTGGTCAGCAAACACTAGTGCACAAAAGCTAAACGGGTTAGGCAGAGAAAACAGATGTGACACCCGGCACATAAACTTCTAGAAACTTCTCCCATATTCAACTGAACTCCCTGATTGACAATCTTCAGAGCACACATTTCCTGTGGAGTCTTCCATGACATTAACTGACGAACCCACACAACTGGAGGATGGAAAATCATTAATCTGAACAAAACCCTGAGGAGTGATGCAAATACGGCTAGAGTCTAACAGATCCTGAACCTGGCTTCTAAGCACCTTACAATCATTTGTTGAATGCCCCTGTGCCCCAACATGGTACTCACAGCGGGCGCTGGCATCAAAACCTGGAGGATACGGTGGAATCACCGGCTTAGTCTCTTTCGGCACTACCAATCCGCTTCTGACCAGTTCTGGCAACAACTGACTGTACGACACCGGTAGCTGAGTAAACTGCCTTTCAGGTTTCCTTGGTCTTCGTGGGGCGTGCTGACGCGATCGACGGTAAGATGACCGTTGACTTGAAGTATCTGAAAACCGATCCTGAGATGCTAGAGATTCTGAGATGGCGTCATCCCCTTCCCACTCTTCTTGAGAACCGACAACTGACTCATTCTTGTTAACTGTGACATAAGGAACATCTCGAAACTTTCCACTCTTGAGTCCTCTCTCAACAAGCTCTCCCATTCTCATCAGGCCCACAAAGCTTGTGCAACCGAACAATTTGTCAAAATACTGGCCTTTCAGAGTACCCAAGAAGATGTCAACCATTTCTCTTTCTGGAAGCGGTGGTTGAACACTAGCAGCCAATTCTTTCCATCTTCGCAAATACCCTCTGAATAATTCATTCTCCGCCTGAGATAATTCTTGCAGATGTACGAGACTAGGAGCTAAATCCAGGTTGTAATCGTACTGCTTTATGAAAGCTCTGGCTAAATCCACCCATGATCGAATCTGATTACTCTCTAATTGCACATACCACCTCAAGGATGCCCCAGTCAGGCTATACTGAAAGCTATGGATCATTAACTTGTCATTTCGCACAAACGAAGTCATCCTTCGACAGAACATCATCAAATGCAGCTTCGGACAGCTATCTCCCGTGTACTTTTCGAATTCTGGCACTTTGAACTTGTAAGGCAACACCAGGTCAGGAACCAGACACATGTCTACAGCATCCAGGTTGACGGCATCTTTCGCTTCTAAGGCTTTTATACCTTCTTCCAATGCTCGGAGTCTTCTACCATTTTCAAGAGCTCTTGGATCTACTATCCCGGCCATTGGAATATCTCTCCGGTAATTCATCACAGGGAAAGCAACACCTTGATTGTTAACAGGAGGAGGATGCTCATTCCGGGCAACAAACTGCTCATGCCGACCTCGATTCTCATTCGTAGGCTGTACAACTTGGTCTGCAGTAAGGTTGTTTGCTTGCGGGAAGCCTTCCATAGAATCATACTGATGGTTGGACACCATAGTAAACCTTGTCAAAGTGTTAGGAGCCTGGAAATTGCCTTCAGCCATAGCTACCAATTACCTGTAGCTGACTACACTGCTTGATTCTGCTCAAATCTGCTTCAGCCCCTTGGTCGTCTTCAACACTCCACTTTTGCCTCAAACAATGCCCCGAGAATCACCCTCTGGTGAAAACAAAGGCTGGATAAGTGCTTTGGCCTGCTAGAGAAATGCTATGCAATGTGATTTATGCAAACAGAAATACAAAAATGCTAACGTGCATGTGTGCATTGGAGATATTTCCCCTCCAATTCCAGTGTCAGTGGTAGCAAGACGAGATAAACCATAAAGACAATATTTAGAAAAACCCTCATATATTTATTAGAATAACAGTCTTGTCAAGATGTTACATAACTGTGCTCCATACAACTGATATGATAAAGGAGGATCCCAGCCAACATGCCTGGTGGTGATTTCAACACAACAGAATACAAGAGAAAAAATCAAATACGGGTACGGTTGCGGAAGTCCTCAACCATCTTCTTCGTCTCTGCATGATCCGGTTGATAAATCAAACCTTCTATCAACTGATCCCTCTTTCTGACCGTCCCCTGGATGTCTCTGACAAAGTCTTCCCAAGCCTTATCATTGGCACCATCCCCAGGTTTGGGTCTCTTGGCGTCTGCTCTATGCTGAAAATCTTCCAAATTCTTCACGGCATCAGCCAGCTTGCGCTCGGCCTCGTATCGGCGACAGGCTTCTTCTTCAAGCTCTTCAGTCTTCACTTTGACCTGTTCTTCTAACTGAGCAACCTGTGCCTTTAGCTCTTCTTCCCGTTCTTTGCGCTTGGTCATAGTGAGATCCCAGTGCTCTCTGAACTTGGCTAGCTTCGTGTAGGCCCTTTCCAGCTCTTGCTTCTTAGTAGCCAATACACTGCTAACTGAGTCTACATCTAACTCCAGACGCTTCTTGGTTTCAGTCAATTCCAATAACGTGGTCTTCAGATGTTTCAGAGTTTCGGCCTGTTGCTTGGAAAAATATCCTGTTTCAATCTTTTCATGATGAAGCTGGGCATTCTCCTGCTCTAAAGCCTCTTTAGCCTTTGCTAGCTCTTCTTTCTCCGCCATCACCTGCTTGTACACCTGCATGTCCACAGTGGTAGGCTCCTCCACCAGAGAAGGATACAACGGCTGAACCGCTGGATAAGGCATCAGGAATTTCGTAGCTCGCTCACGAATCCATTCCGTATATGGGCCAGGAACTCGAATGTCCCCTCTGCTACCTGAAGGTTTCCCTCTCTTGTGCAAGTTCTTCAATGCCTTCTCAAGTTTGGTCAGCATCTCTTTCCCTATTGCCCCGGTGAGATACAGAGATTCCTGTATCTCCTCGGGCTTCGGCGCTCCCTGAGGTACATACCCAAATTGCCTGATCAATAAGGAAGGGTTGTAATTGACACACCCTTTCCTTCCTATTAACGGGACATTCGGTAATCCTTCGCATTTGAGTATGACCTCAACTCCGAATACCTCTTCGATAACCCATACCACATTCTCAGCAGTTAACCCCATCAAGCGCTCGGGCCATCCTAGAGAATCAATAGAGGTGATAAAAGGGCCTGACTTAGGCATATGGCTGGTGAACCACCTGCACAGGAGAGGTACACAACAAGACACATTCCTTCCTTGCCGCTTTTCGTTCTGGTAGTGAGTTGAATGGTGGATATCTCCCAGCAAAGTAGGAACTGGGTTCTTCGCAGCCAAAATATAAAAAGCATCTGAGTCAACAAAATCAGGAATGTTCGGGAACAACACGATGCCATAAACACATACAGCAAGAATGGCGTCAAAAACACCCCAGCCACCCTTCTGGGCATACTCCCGAGCCTTCTCCACCAAGACATCCAACGGAAATCCCCATACATCTCCTCTTCTGATCATCTTCCCAGACAGCTCAGACTCTCTCAAGTACAGGATGGCAGAAAGCTCAGCCAGATTAGGCTCAGCGTCCGTACGATAGAAAGGCATCTGCTCGCGGATCGGTATATCCAGAAGTGCAGAATACTCCTCCAGGGTAGGAGCCAAAACAAAGTCGGGAAATACAAAACACCTGAGCTCCGCATCATAAAATTGTAACAGGGTATAAATGCCGCTGATCTCGTAGGCCGATGGCTGATAAACATAGGTCAGAATCCTCCCATATCTCTTTCTGAAGTCACCTATTACCCTCTTCTTAGCAATAGTAATCAACTCTAACAATAGACTGATATCCGGAGACGGAAACTTGTAGGGCAGTACTCTCTTTAGGGTTTCCATGTCTTGCTAGAAAACAAACACCAGAACTGGAAGGGAAAATATGTACCTGCAATACACACACGTTAGTTGAATGCAGATGGTAATGCAATGATGCAATATGATAAATAATGCAATCTGTGAACACAGGGGCTATGCTGTAGCCTGAAGAGGAACATCTTTGTGATCAAGAACAGAAAACCACCACAGTCACCAGAACTTCAGGACACTAACTATCATCTGATACTCAAAATATCAATCCCCTGGTAAGAAATCCATCTGAACCTCTGTATCTGACAAGAAAACCATCTGATAATAGCATCAACCTCAGATAAGAAACCCATCTGACCCAGACAACACACCTGGAGATGAATCAAGAACACCGTCTGATAAGTACTGAATCATGGTTTCTGAAGGCCAGTTTTCCTGCAATAACCCAATCCTCCTCACAGGTATGATAGACCTAATCCACGGACAAAGGTACGGCATCCTATGCGGTCATCAGCGTCACAGACTTTCATGAATGATGATACGATTCCCAGAAGGAGTGGCATCATCGAGTCATGAAGAGGCCTCACTTAGCTGACTTCCAAATGATCGGTCCCCAGAGTCGACAATCCTCACGTCTGGACTCCCCTCAGATCCTCAGGATCGGAAAGGAGCACCTCTGCGAGAACCTCGTCTGAGCGTAGATTTCGTAGGGAACTGTGCCTGCTCAGCAGACAGGTTTGTCTACTACTCTCCACAACTATATCTAGGTGCATACTCAAGCCCAGGTCCGGCTTCTCACTCACAGTAACCTCCCTTGCCCACAGCAATAATCACAATAATATAATGCTGGAAAATAAATGCGGAAAGGTAAAGGTACAGAAAAGTAAAGTGCAGAAAGGTAAAACACATATGCACGACACCCAACAAATAAACACCTAAGCGCTAGGATTGACTCGCGTAGGGGATGGGAAACGGTCCCAGCATAAGGGATGGGAAAAGTCCCTAGATGCTATAAGTCCCCGGCAGAGTCGCCAGTTGTCGCTACTGCGAAAATCGGCGCCGGCTTGACAGGAGAGTCGCCACCGTGCGTTATTTATCCCTCAGAGCGGGAAAGGAAACGCTCGAAGTAAACCTCGCAAAGACGGGAAAAAGGTATGGTCATCGCAACCAAAACCTGGATTCGGGAGTCGGTTACGCAAGGGGAAGGTATTAGCACCCCTCACGTCCGTCGTACTCGACGGGATCCACGCTTAGTGTTTATAAGGAAAAGGGTGTGTTTATCTATCTACGCTAATGGTCGGTCTGAAAAGAAAATAAAAGGACAGGACTCGACAGAACATACGGTGTTCTGGGCCTACGTACTCCCTCGTGCAATGGGAAAGTCAGAGTCAACGTAGTTCGACCACCTACGTCTAAACAGGGAAAAAGGTTGCTCGCCAGGACATCGCGTCCTGTGCCTACGTACTTCCACACAGCATGGAAGATCAGAGCAAACGTAGTTCGACTAACTACGGCTAAACAGGGGGCTCTCACACAGCAGTGAGAAAACAAACTGGTTCTAAAGGCTCGGGGACCTACAACTACGATCTGGTCTCAAATGCACTCGGGCAAGAGAAAAGGGTAACAATCAGTCGTCAGCGGGAAAGTCTCGATCGCACAGCCGCGAGAGAACGAAGGTTAGTTGTTAGTGTGCTCGCTAGGATATCGCATCCTATGCCTACATATCTTTGTCTGTCACAAGGAATCAGAGCAGCTGTAGTTAGGCTAACTACGACACAAGCTACTCAAAAGCTACTACTGAAAGGAAAGGGAAAAGACACCCTAAAACTATAGCTGAAGAAAAGGGGAATCTACCTATTGATATCATGCCTGGTTGACCATCCTAATGTCTATCATAACAACTCCGCAGCGGAGAAGTCAGAGCTCCTAAGGGATCATGGCAACAGGACTAAACAACAAACGGGAAATACTACAAAGTAAAGAAAAACTGGAAATATGCATGAATACAGTAACTAAACAAACAAGGCACAAAGGCCGCAAACCACAGAGGTAAGGGAGCTCAGCTCTACCAAATACCAACAAGCAAAGCCACTCAATAACAAACAAGCAGAAGGAGGACCACCTCGACTTCTCATGCACACAAAGTCTACTTCTAAGATGCACCTAACTCAGAACTATCTAGATGAACACCTAAGTCTAATGCAACATAACATCACACAAGTCAAACAACACAAAGAGACTAACCCTGAGCAGGGCCCCTAAACAAAACCTGAAACAAACCCCTAATCTATCTCTAAACAGAACCCTATGCAACACCTTAAGCAAAGATCTAAGCAAAACCTCTAATCAAAACCCTAAGCAAAAGGAATCAATCCCAGTCTCCAAGCTTCAGAACAAGCTTACCAAAGAAAGGGAGCTAAGCAGACAAACTCATAGTGCCTTCCTCGGGAAAGTACCAGGAGGTTACCACTCAGGAGTCATATCCTATGCGGCTCGACAACCGTGATCAGTTTACATTTCTCCTCAGGAGAAACTAAACTCACATGAAGGCTCCGGCATCATTGGATATTTGAGAAAGCCTATCTGAACTAAGGGAACTAAGTGAACAGACCCATAGGACCTTCCTCAGGAAAGTACTAGGAGGCTGACACTTAGGAATCGTATCCTACGTGGCTCAACAACTGTGATCAGTTTACATTCCTCCTCAGGAGAAATTAAACTCACAAGTTGGCTCCAACATCATTGGATACTTAAGAAATCCTAGATAAACTAAGGGAGCTAAGTGAATAGACCCCTAGGACCTTCCTCAGGAAAGTACTAGGAGGCTTCCACTTAGGAATCGTATCCCATGTGGCTCAACAACATGTGATCAGTTTACATTCCTCCTCAGAAGAAATTAAACTCATAAGTTGGCTCCAACATCGTTGGATACTTACGAAAGAGGTGAGAAGAAAGAATGAAAGTCATTCATAGTGCCTTCCTCAGGAAAGTACCATAAACTCCCTTCAAACTTCAGGATCTCGAACCTCACAAACAGGGAACAAGCTTCTAGACTAGGCCTCAATCCACTGCATCCTTGCAAGCTCTAACAGGACTTCAACCAGCTCCCATCTTCAAGAAGAAACCACAGGTCCTCAAACCACAAGAAACTACCTCTGAAGTTCAACCACAGTTGAACTTCAAAGTCAGAAGCCATCAAGACTTCTCCTATTCTCAAGCTCAGACAAAACATATCAGAACACCCTACAAAAATCTATCAAAAATCTACGGGAAACTTACATGGCTCTATGACAACATGCTAAAAAATCAGAGCAAAACTCATTACCAGATGAAAGATCTAAAATCAACAAAGCAGACATATCCACAAACCAATTATTCAATATCAAAATAATACAAAAAATGAAATTAAACTTAAAATGCATGATTAAGCTAATGCTTTTGTACTATAAAATTCTACATTGAATTATGAGTCTACAGAAAAAAGAACGGAATTATTTGGTCGAATCTACTATTTTTTATGAATTTTCTAATAACATGCATGCACTAAAAGATATTAAAAAAGTCAATTAAATGGAAAATATGCCAAAAATAGTAAACAAAAATAAAATGGCATTTTTATTTTTATATGATTTTCTAGACATTTTCATGAAGTGGTAGAAAAAACAAGAACTCAAAAATCAATTGTTTTTATTTTATTATGAATTTTTCAATATGCAAGAAAATAAAAGAAATTAAAAAACAAAATTGAAATAAGAGAGGAGGGGGGGTTCAAACAGCAATGTTTTTCAGTTATAATCCTAAGTGGGCCAGGATCCTGGGGGTGCGAAGAGCAAATGGGCGCAGGGCCCAATACTATCAGAAATCCACTAAAAATATAAAAAGAAGAAAAAACGCAGGGGGTGCAGTTAGCAGGCTTTTCACGTTAGTTCTCATTGGGCTGAGATGAGGGGGTGTGGATAGAATTGGGGCCTAAGCCCAATTCCAATCTGTCTCTCACCCGCAGGGGGGTACGAGTAAATGGGGAGTGGTTTTCAGCAACCGCGTTTGGGCCTTACCCAAACCCTAACCCTAATCCATGAAACCCTAACAAAACCTAATCTCCCTATCCATTCCCTGATCACTGTTCATCCCCCCCCCCCCAAAACTAAACCCTAGCCGTTCACCTCTCATCTCACCCTCTCTGAAACTCTCATCTCCTTCTCAAGAACTCTCAACCAAAATCAAACACAAACTCAGCAACACCATCAATCTATGCCTCAAACACACTCAAACCCTAACAATCCTAAATCAGCCTCAAACACATCATCAAAATCAAACCAAATCTCAGCATCATACATTCAAACTACGCATCAACCAATTCCTCAAAACCCTAGCCATTCTATAAATCAGTGAAAACAATGCAATCTGAAGCTATAGAACATGCAACGAGTTTCAGAAAGCACACCTGGAGATGAATCTGGAGCGAACTGGAGCGAACTGGAGCGTATTGGAGAACGAAAATCCTTCAATGAAGATCCAAGCCGTTTGCAGGAGAATTTGTGGTTGATGAACGCGTATGAAGATGAAGCAAAAGGGCCTGGAATGCTTTTGAGGAAGTTCGTTGAAGGATATTGGTTGAAGATGGAGAACAGCTTTCTTGATGAAGTTGTGGAGGAGATCGGAGACGATCTGGAGATTCTGGAAAGAAACTTGAAGAAGACGTTCTTGAAGATTCTGAGAAACGTATGAACACTATGAAAGTACCATGAATCTTGATGATGAAGTTCTAGCTGGAAATTGAGAGATCTTTGAAGATCTTGAAGGAGCTCGTTGAAGATGACGATTCTGAAACATCTAGTTTTTTCGGCGAGATGCGAACGGAGGGGATCGGAGACGATCGGAGGGAAAAAATGGATTTCTGGAGATTTCTGGGTATTTGGGGTTTCCGGCGAAGAAGAAGGTGGCCGGAAATCAGTTGCGGCGGTCGGAGTTAGTTGTTAGGGTTGTTGCATGGCCGGCGGCGGGATGTTCCGGCGAGTGTGTGGGAGAGACAAGTGGCGATGGGTAGGCTTGCAGGTGCAACGCGTGGCAAACATGCACAGAGAGAGAGAGAGAGAAAGTGGTGGCCAGCTGGGGGCGACGTGGCGTGTGGAGGGAGAGTCTGAGTGGTGAAAGTTGTGTGGTGGCCCCCTTCTGAGTGCAACATGTGGCTTGCTTTATACTCGGACAAGTGGCATCCTCTGGCCAAACGGACAAAAAATGAATTGGACAGACTTTGGGCCTTCAAAAACAATGCCTCCTGGGCCCACGAAATTGAGATCAAAAACCTGGAAAAAAACTGAACAAAACTGATTAATATGCAAAAATGGATTAAAACCTGATTAAGACCAATTAACACTAATCAACACCTAATTAACTAACTAACCTGATTAATCCGAAAATTAACTATCTTAATCCTAATTATACCTAAACCTGATTAAAATCCTAATTAATCTGATTAAACCTAAAAAACAGAATTAACACCTAATTAAACTAATTACCCTAATTAAATCTAAAAATGATTAAAAAGCTAATTAACTCTATATTAATAAACTTCTACTAATTTCTGAAAAAACCATTAAAGTTCTATTTAATTTCTATTAAAATTCTATAAAATGCCTATTAAAAATCTATACTATTATTTAATATCTACTTAAAAGGAAAACTATATTAAAACAATACCCTATTTATTTCTATTTATTAAAATCCCTATTAACATAAAAGAAAAATCCATAATATTTTCTATATTATCTAAAACAACTAAAACTATTTAAATTCTTTTATATTCTAAAAAAAAGATTAAAAACTATTAAACCTATTTTAAAAATCTATATAAAATTCCAAAAAGAGATTTAAACTATTAAAAAAAATACAAAAACCCTATTTAAATTCCAGAAAAATCTATAAAGCCTATTTAAAATCCACAAAAGTCCATTAAAACCCTAAAAATGCAGACAAATGCAAATGACCACCATAAAAGAGCGCACGAGACCAGATCGAATCGAACAAAGAACCCCGGGCATCAGAATATCCCAAAATCACTATGCAAGCTAAAAATCACCGAGGAGCACACAAATTTCCCGAAAATAAAACCCTGATGATCTGGACTGGATCTGCCATATCTGATAGACGAAAATCAAGCTGTAACTCTGATATCCTCTGTCTGTGCCTAAATATCATGCGTCTGATTTGCGAATATGAATTTAAACCATGAGTCAGACAGGAGAATTGGTTGGTCAAATTTTAGGGTGCAACACTATGCAGATGAATAAATTATGTACATGACCTAATATGCAAATGCTAAATCTATGAGACATAAACCAAGTGAAACAAGTTGAGCAAATTTTAGGGTGCAACAGCTGCCCCTATTCAAACGACTTGGACCCGACTGGGTGAAGAGCGAAGGGCCTTCAAACATTCGAGGTACGAGACGGTTGAATACTAAGAACCCAGAAATTTGCCAACTGCAGAAATAAACTGCACCACTGCTTGGGGAACGCTATCTACAAATATGATTTCAACATTATATTTTCAATACTTGAATGAACTTATTGACTTCACTGGGAGAAGTACTTCTGTCAACAAAACGTGACTCTGCCAACGATACCGGAACATCACTCTGTCATCACTACGAGAAATCACTCCGCCACCACTGCGGGAAATAACTCCGCCACCACTGCGGGAAATAACTCCTCCACCATTGCGGGAAAATAACTCCGCTACCACTGCGGGAAAATAACTCCGTCACTATTACGGGTAATAATCTGGGAAAATAACAACACCGCCATCGCTACGGGTAATACTTTGTCATTACTACAGGAAATAACTCCGCCACCACTGCGGGAAATAACTCCGCCACCATTGCGGGAAATAACTCTGTCACCACTACGGGAAAATAACTCCGTCACCACTACGGGAAAATAAATTCGTCACCACTACGGGAAAATAACTCCGTCACCACTACGGGAAAATAAATCCGTCACCATTACGGGAAAATAACTCCGTCACCACTACGGGAAAATAACTCCGCCACCACTGCGGGAAAATAACTCCGTCACCATTACGGGAAAATAACTCTGTCACCATTACGGGAAAATAACTTCGTCACCACTACGGGAAAATAACTCCGCCACCACTGCGGGAAAATAACTCCGCCACCATTACGGGAAAATAACTCCGTCACCACTAAGGGAAAATAGTCTGATATAGCTTTTCTGCCTACCTTTGCAGCAACTAACTCCACCAATCACATGGGTAACACAATATGAGTCCAGTCTTCCAATTTTCAGTGCTGACACGGCAGCAAATCTGAGAAGGCCTCTACGGCGGATTTTCTGAATCCACACTGCCAGACACCTATTTTAACATAGGCGGCAACTTCCAAAAATTGATTCACGAAATCTTTTGATGCTGTCACAACAACAACCTTGAAGAAATACTCCGCTGGAGGGGTAAGAGAACTTAAACAAGCAACTCTGTGGGGAATAATGCCACAATTGACATTATCATTACATGTCTCGCGCCGAGATCTTGAATGCTTGGTAATCAATTTGAGCAAGAGCTCTCCCCGCCTGCAAGGGAAACAACACTAGATACCATCGGTTAACCAACCTGGCTTATGTTTCAAAATGCATATGTTTGACAATGGCGTAAGGTTCCATTCGACATGGAAATGCTACGCGTTTTTTATATTTGGTGAATGCAAGTATGACACTATATGCCGATGCAAATGCAGACTCGAACTGCTGGGATACAGAAAACCGCTTCAGCAAAATAAATGCTGAAGACAACGCCAACTCCGCTGGGGATAACCAGGCGTCACAAAATTATTCCAGCGAAATAAATGCTGGAAGAATGAAGCCAACTTCGCTGAGGAATAGCTGAATGCGCCAATTATGATTGGACTTCTGTCAGGGACAGCTTACCCGTGCCAATGAAAATTGGACTTTTGCTGGGGAATGAACGAGTATCACCCGGTATTCCGGCAAAATAAATGCCATGACACACAACCAACTCTGTCGGGAAGAGTTTTAACCTTTGAGTTCCACTGGGAGGAAAGAAAACACTGGCTGAAAAGAGAGAACTCCGCTGGGGACGAAACGATTCTCTTGGGGAAAATCAACTGACTCCGCTGGGGGAGATTAAATGACCCTACTAGGAAGGGAATCTCTACTAGGAAGAGTAGACTGTCCGGGTACAGCTCACAAGTTGGAGACTAATCTTCTGAGGCTAAGCCACTCTGCTTGAGATGGGGGAATCCTTTTGGGGACACCACACTGTCTGAATACAACCTTTGATCTCGGAATCATCAATTCTGCTGAGGGTAAATGACCTTGCTGGAGAATGTCCTTCGGATAAGCTGCGACTATCTGGGGAATTTGATCCTTCTTCAGTAAGGAACATTGTCATCTCAGAAGCGTGACCTGCGTGGGGATCGAGTCTTTCCGTTACGAGCCTCTGGTCAGTATTGCAATCTTTTGATCGTCCACTTCATATGGTCAAGAACCATGCAACACCAAAAACGAGACAAGACAAGTCTATGCAACCAAATCTATTCAGGTTAGTGTTAGTGACGTTATTTTCAGTTAATTCAAAGTTTTAGCAATTATTGGCAAGGGCCAGCGACGTTATACACTTGCTATTTTTATTAAACCTTGGCATTTGTCATGTACAAAACAGTAAAGAACCAGCATCAAATACTGAATAACATGTTTTATTGATTGGGCCCCTAAATGGGCAGAGTTTTGTACACGGGATGTAACTCCTGAAAAGAGGAAGCTACGCACAACAAATATACAGGTATGCACAAGAAGCATAAATATAATGACAAATCAAATTTGTACACATGTCGGCAACGTGATGCAGACGAACATCATGAGCTGATCCTCCTATGACTCGCCCGACTCTAATGCTTTTCCCGGTAGTCACACTTCCGAAGAGATTGTATCTGATAATCGACCCACTCAGGTACATTCTCCCGCGCCAAATGCGCACCGCAGTATCAAATTCGGACCGCAGTCATTTGCTTTTCAAATCCCTAACTTTTGCGTGAACCGCCCTTTACGGGTTTTCAGTTCACCGGGATACCCTTTTTTGCCGAAGCCGCCCAGTGTAGGTTTTCAACTTCGCGGGTGTACATTTTTTCAATTTTATCCCTAACTTTTGCCCGAACCTTTCATTCTGTTTTTGGTTCGCCAGGATGCCCCATTTTTTCCTGGACTCTCTTTTTCTGTCCAGCGAGTCAATTTCAAGCAAAGTATTTTTTAACTGCGTCCGAATTCACAGGCGACGTAAAGTCTTCACCGTCCATGGTGGACAACAATAACGCTCCTCCTGAAAAGACTTTTCTGACAACGTATGGCCCTTCGTAGTTGGGGGTCCACTTGCCCCTGTGATCTGCCTGTGGCGGGAGAACCCTTTTCAGCACAAGGTCGCCCGTCTGAAAGCTCCGAGGATGTATCTTTTTATCATATGCTTTCTTCATTCGGCTCTGGTACAACCGACCATATGCTAGAGAAGCTAGCCTCTTCTCATCCATTAAACTCAGCTGGTTCAACCTGTCTTTCACCCATTCTGCCTCGTCTAGTTGGACATCTCGTAATACCCTCAGGGAAGGAATCTCAACTTCCAGTGGTAACACTGCTTCCATTCCATATACCAACGAGAACGGGGTTGCCCCGGTTGATGTGCGTACCTTCGTACGATAACCGTGCAAAGCAAAAGGTAGCATCTCATGCCAGTCCTTATAGGTCACCACCATCTTCTGAACAATCTTCTTTATGTTCTTATTGGCCGCTTCAACAGTGCCATTCATCTTGGGTCGGTAAGGGGAGGAGTTGTGATGCTCAATCTTAAAACTCTGACACAACTCCTTCATCATTTTGTTATTTAAGTTCGAACCGTTGTCGGTAATTATCCGCTCGGGGATTCCATATCTGCAAATGATATCTCTCTTGATGAACCTGGCTACCACCTGCTTGGTCACATTTGCATAGGATGCCGCTTCCACCCATTTGGTAAAATAATCGATTGCTACCAGAATGAACCGGTGTCCGTTAGATGCCGTCGGTTCGATCTTTCCAATCATATCGATTCCCCACATTGAGAACGGCCACGGTGACGACATCACGTTCAGAGGACTCGGAGGCACATGGATCTTATCTGCATAGATCTGGCCCTTATGACACCTCTTCGCAAACTTGAAACAATCGGTTTCCATAGTTAGCCAGTAATAACCTGCCCGCAGCAGCTTCCTCGTCATAGCATGCCCACCAGCATGCGTACCAAATGTACCCTCATGTATTTCCTCCATGAGAAGCTTCGCCTCTTTCTCATCTACACAACGTAGTAGCACCAAGTCGTGATTTCGCTTGTACAGGACACCGTCCGGATTCAGATAGAAGTTACCCGCCAATCTCCTGAGAGTCTTCTGATCGTGACTGGATGCCCCAGCCGGATATTCTTTGTTTTTCAGGAAATTAAGGATATCAAAATACCACGGTTTATCATCAGATGCTTCGTCAATGGCAAACACGAAGGCGGGTCTGTCAAGCCGAGAGATAACAATTCTGGGAGCCTCATTCCAGAAGTTAACTTTATACATGGAAGACAATGTGGCCAGGGCGTCAGCCATCTGATTCTCTGCTCGCGGCACATGATGTAACTCAACCTTGTCAAAGAAAGGCAACAATCTCCTCGCGTAATTCATGTACGGTATCAAATTGGGCTGACGTGTCTCCCATTCTCCTTTTATTTGATTCACCACCAGAGTTGAGTCTCCGTATACATCCAGATTTTTGATTCGCAAATCAATGGCTTCTTCATGCCCCATGATACAAGCTTCGTATTCGGCTTCATTATTGGTAACCGGAAAGTTCAATCGAGCAGTAAATGGGATGTGCGACCCGTGTGGAGTAGTGATGATTGCCCCTATTCCGCTACCATAGGAGTTTACAACTCTGGTCCTTCGTCCGGCAACGGTTCTTCACAATCTTTCATCTTTAGGTACATGATATCCTCGTCAGGAAAATCAAACCTCATCGATTGGTAGTCCTCAATAGGCTGCTCTGCCAAGTATTCAGATAATACGCTCCCCTTTATAGCCTTCTGCGAGACATACTGGATGTCGTATTCGGTCAAAACCATCTGCCAACGGGCAATTCTCCCCGATAATGCCTGCTTTTCAAATACGTATTTGATAGGATCCATCTTCGAGATGAGCATGGTTGTATGATTCAGCATGTATTGCCTCAAACGCTTGGCGGCCCAGGCTAGCGCGCAACAAGTTTTTTCGAGCATTGAATATCGAGATTCACATTCAGTAAACTTCTTACTCAAGTAGTATATCACATGCTCTTTTCTTCCTGTCTCGTCGTGTTGACCGAGAACACAACCCATACTTCCCTCAAGAACTGTCAAATACATAATAAAGGGTCTCCCTGCCACCGGGGGTATCAAAATAGGAGGCTCCTGCAAATACTGTTTTATTTTATCGAACGCCTTTTGACAATTTTCATTCCATGTTACAGCCTGGTCTTTTTTCAACAGCTTGAACAATGGCTCACATGTGGTCGTTAGGTGAGATATGAACCGAGCGATGTAGTTCAACCTCCCTAAAAACCCATGTACTTCTTTTTCTGTTTTAGGCGTCGGCATCTCTTGTATTGCTTTTATTTTTGCAGGATCAACCTCTATTCCTTTTTCGCTCACAATAAACCCCAGCAGTTTACCCGATCTCACCCCGAAGGTGCACTTGTTAGGGTTCAGTCTCAGCCTGAACTTCCTGAGCCTTTTGAATAGCTTCAGCAGATTCACCAAATGTTCTTCCTCCGTCTGGGATTTGGCAATCATATCATCGACATAAACCTCGATCTCCTTATGCATCATATCATGAAAAAGAGTCGTCATTGCACGCTGATACGTTGCCCCAGCATTCTTTAATCCAAAGGGCATCACTTTGTAACAAAATGTTCCCCAAGGCGTTATGAAAGTAGTCTTCTCCATGTCTTCTGGCGCCATCTTAATCTGATTATAGCCCGAGAAGCCATCCATGAAGGAGAATACGGAGAATTGAGCAGTGTTGTCAACCAGCACATCGATGTGAGGAAGCGGAAAATCATCTTTCGGGCTCGCTTTGTTCAAATCACGGTAATCTACGCACATTCTCACTTTACCGTCTTTCTTTGGCACTGGTACAATATTAGCAACCCATGAGGGATATTTTGTAACAGCTAGGAAACCAGCATCCCACTGCTTTTGAACTTCCTCCTTAATTTTCACTGCCATATCAGGTCTAGTTTTGCGAAGCTTCTGCTTAACCGGTGGGCATTCTTCTTTTAGCGGCAGGCGGTGCACAACCATATCTGTATCAAGCCCAGGCATGTCTTCATACGACCAAGCGAAAACATCACTGTACTCTCTGAGCATTTCAACCAATCTTCGCTTGACGTCGCTCTGCAGCGCGACTCCTATACGGATGTTCTTTTCAACCCCTTCCGACCCCAGGTTAATAATTTCAATGACCTCCTCATGAGGCAGAATGACTCGTTCTTCTTGCTTTACCAACCAAGACAACTCTTCGGGAACGTCGCCATCTTCAACAATCTCTTCTTCGGCCTGAAATACCGGGTGCTCAAAGTCGAAATGAGTCATAGGCGGTTCAATGATGTCATCTGAAAATATTATTCTGCAAAAGGAATGGTTAAATGCTTCAAAATATGTATAAAGCGAATAACCACGTTGCCATTTTATTGTAAAACACAAAAAACAGGAAAAACAGAGATCGCAATATTTGTACATGAAAAAACGCCTTTTATTTAATGATTAAACAACGCAATGTACATAACAGCACGACCCTAAGCAAAATCACGATGCCCCGGGTAAGACACCGGATTGTTCAACAATTAAGAAAACAAAGCATTATTGTTTGGTAGTCACAGGAACAATCTCCTGAATAGACCAATTGCATAATCCTTGTCCTGGCACGCTCGGCTGAATCCAGGCGTCCATGTCGCAGTCACTGTCTCCTTCTTCAGAATCTGAAACAGCGTTGATGGCCTCGTGATACACTCCACTAGCTGTGATTGTTATCGGTCGTTTGAAACGGGGTGCCCCTGCAGCAGGCGTTGAGGACGACGGTTGATATCCCAGCCCAAATCTGTCCATCTTCACGGGAATATCCAGAACCTTGCCCCAGCCTTTTGTCTCACCAGTCTTTACTAGAGCCTGAGCCTCCTTGTATGACGAGACGGCCACCTCTGACGCTTTACTCGGCCCTGGACCTTTGTCTTTGATGCGCAACCCTTCAAAGGCTTGACAGGGTGTTTCATGAATCTCGCCGTCGACTTCTACATACTTGAATGATGACAGATGGCTAACCAATATATCTTCTTCCCCACAGGCCGTGACCACACTGTCCCCTACGATGTATTTCAGCTTTTGGTGCAAGGTAGACGTGACTGCCCCAGCACCATGGATCCATGGTCGTCCGAGAAGACAGCTGTATGCTGGCTGGATGTCCATAATGTAAAATTCAGTTTCGAAAACCTCCGGCCCCACCTGTAGAGGTAACGTTATGGATCCAAAGACTGTTCTTCGTGTACCATCAAATGCCCTGACCACCAAGTCACTAGGCGTACAAATGATTCCCCTGACGTCCAATTTCATCATTGCTTTCTTGGGCAGCACGTTTAAGGAAGATCCGGTATCTACCAGTACATGAGACATGACTGAGCCCCTACACTCAACTGAGACGTGCAACGCCATGTTATGCTCTCTCCCCTTCGGGGTCAAATCAAAGTCTGTAAATCCCAAGCTATGGCCTGCGTTCACATGCGCCAACACCCCCTCTAACTGATTCACAGAAACATCTTGGGGTACGAAGGACGTATCCAGAACTTTCAACAATGCATTTCTATGAGCTTCGGAACATAATAGCAACGACAGTATGGATATCTTCGATGGCTTCTGTTGAAGGTGCTCAACAATCTTATAATCACTCTTACGAATAAGGCGCATAAACTCTTCCACATCCTTCAATGACGTTTCTTTTTTGTTCCTCTGCACAGGGACATTCTCATTCATCTTTCCTTTTCCTTTCGCCAGTCGTTCAGCCTCTACCTCAGGCGATATAAAGATTCTCCCACTTCTTGTCATCCCTCCGGTACCGACGACATTGTCTACAACCTCAACTGGCTGTTTATTAATATCAATTTTCACCCCATCACAGTATGCTTCCAACCCATAGGTCCAGGGTACTGCCTTAGTGCTCTCATAAGGGATTGGTCCTGCCTTGGTGATAGTGATCGGCGGTCGCCTGGCTGGCGCCGTTATAGTTATTGTTTTTCGGGGAATTGTCACGGTAGCTACATCACTTTGCTCATCCGCTGATAACTCTGCAGGTTCTTCAACTGCCGTTCTGTCGAATTGTAATGTGCCGCCATCTATCAAGGTCTGAATACCCTTCTTCAATTCAGCACAACCCCCAGCTTGGGTCCAACACTCTAAACAATACTCATCGCAGCCCGGATACACACCTCCTTTCAATAATCTGCTCTTTATCTCACACAGCGGTGTCTTGAGGTCATCAACATTCATGATCAAGTTCAAACCCTCCTCGGTTAGAATAGCATTTGGCCCATGGTTGGGCATGGGCTTTTGTACTATGTTCGGACCTGCCTGTCCGAAATTGACGGCCTTGCTATCCAACAGATCCTGTACCACATGCTTGAACGCGTGGCAACTCTCTATGTCGTGGCCAGGAGCCCCGGAGTGGAACTCACAGTGCTTGTTGGCGTCAAAGCCGTACGGCGGAGTGCCTGTTACTGGCGTCATAGTCCTCTTTTCCACCAAGTTCAAACCCAGTAACGTCTGTAACAATTCTGCATACGTTGAAGGAGGCGTTTCAAACACCCTCCTTGGTTTGCCCCCCTGGATTCTGCGCTGGGCAGGATGTACCCCCTGTTGTGGCTGCTGCTGCTGCGGTGGTATTGGTTGTTGCTGAAATGGAACTGTGACACTTGCCACCTGCTGCGGATGATTATGCTGATTTCGACCTCTGCCCCGGCCTCGGCCTCGGCCCCCGAATACTGCACTTGCATCGCCTTGACGGCGCCCACCGAAAGCCCTTCTGTTACTGCCAGCTGAAGTGGATTCCTCAGCTTGGAATCTTCCCATTTTAATATTGCTTTCAATTTTCTCACCCATCAAGATTAAGTCCGAGAAACTGCCCAAGGACGTATGAAACAACTTGTCATAAAACACACCAGTAAATGTTCCTATGAACATATCATTCATTCTTTGTCGTCTAAAGGAGGATGAACTCGTGCATCCAGGTCGCGCCACCTTTGTGCATATTCTTTGAAGCTCTCGTCTTTCTTCTGGGACAACCCCTGCAATTGGACCCGGTTAGGTGCCAAGTCACTATTGTACTTATAATGAGCCACAAACGCTTCGGCCAGCTGCTTCCAAGTCTTTATCTGAGTTGGTTCCAACCCCATGTACCATTCAAGGGAAGGACCAGACAAGCTGTCTTGAAAGAAATGCATCAGCATTCTCTCATCGTTTGAATAAGCCGACATCCTTCTGTAGTATGACCGCACGTGCACCTTTGGACAGGTATCCCCCTTATATTTGTCGAATGTGGGAGCTTTGAATTTTAGCGGTACCCTTAGACCAGACACCAGACCCATTGTGGTCATATCTAAACCAACAGCGCTTTGATTCACGACCCCTTTCATCTGCTCCTCTAGCATCTTGATTCTCTAAGAATCATCCATAGGACCTTCAAAACCTCCACCAGAGAAAGCATCTTCTTGCTGATCTTCTAGCCAATTGCCGTTCCCATTTCCGTATCCATCGTACCCGTTGTTACGGCCAAATCTAGTCTGATTCATTACAGGGCCCCGCCCCCTGTTACCATACCCTGGAGCGACTCCGGCAGGTCCAAAAGTCATTATCCCAGCACCATTCCCATTACCGAGTCCGCCATAACCCTGATTGGTCATACCAAATCCGTCCTGTCCGAAGCCCTGAGCGTTGAAGCCGTACTTCCCAGCATGATCAAACCCCTGGTCATTAAAGCCAAACCCGTTGTTACCGAAGCCGTTACCTCCCATATTATCACCACCCAGATTGACATCTCCGAACCCAACGTTGTTGACAACAGTCTCGTTACCGATTCCAACGTTACCGTTCCCGGCGGCAGCGCCGTTGTTCACATTGACAGCAGGTATGTTCACCACAGGTGGAGCTACCGGTGTGGGAGTACCATCCCCGTGAATAGTGTCAACTCGCACAGGATTATGGTCTTCGTTTCCGTGCCCAGCATTTCTCATCAGCAAAGGCTGCACCAAAGCTTGCAAGTTCTCCTGGCCTTTCACAGTGGTCTCCATTGTCTGCATGAATAGCGCCAGCTTCTCACGCATGTCCTGCATTTCATTCTGCATCTGATCCATAACTCTTCTGCAGTTGGTACGAGTGGAGTATCGGTGCGGGCGTTGACTTTCAATCCTGAAAAGACCTGTATGGTGCAGGAAGTGAGATACAGTTCAATAATCCTCTGTAATGCAGTATGAATATGAATGCAATGCAATATGTGTCTGTGCATTAGGGAATATCATTCCCCTATTCTAGTGCGAATGTGTCAGTGTGGTGACAGTGACCGCAATATGAAGTTCGGAGCAAACACCTCATATATTGCAGAGAAATCCATCATGTCAGGAACACAATATCAATGAGTGTACAATAAGAAGGCATGACCTCAACCAACAATCCTGGTGATGGTCAGCACAATGCAAATAAAGCATACACATTAATACATGAAACGTCAAGTACTCTTATATGCCTGGTACTCTTCTAATAACCTCTTAGTCTCTAGATGGCTCGGTCGGGTAAGCAGACCCTCAACAAGTAGATCTCTTCGCTGGAGAACACGTCGTAAATCACCAGCAGATTCCTCCCATGCCCCCTCTCCGAAGCGATCCTCTAACTTCCGTTTCTGAGACACAGCCTCTTTCTTGCCTTCGATGGCCTTGTTCAATGCGTTCTGAAGACTATATCTTGCCATCACCTCCTCTTCATACTTTTTAGTGCTAGCCTTCAACTGTTCTTCGAGTTCAGAAATTTGCTGCTTCAATTTGTCTTCCCTCTTTTTATTGTTGGTTAGCGTAGCATTACAAGAAGAGATTTCCCGGTGGGCGGCATCGAGTGCTTTCTTTTTGGACTCCAACACATCATGAGAGCTTCTGAATTCTTTCCCCAGGCGTTCACGCTTCTTTTTCTCTTCAGTCAGTTCAGCACCTAGCCTGTTTACCAACTCAGTCTGCTGTTGGAACGAATGCACAACCTTGTTCTTCTCACTACGCATCTGAGTCAGTTCCTTTTCTAACTCTTCATTAGCCAACAACAAGGCTTCCTTCTCTTTTACAACTCTCTCGTAGACCTCCATAGTAACGGTGGTTGGTTCCTCTACTGGAATATGAACATGGACTGGTGTAGCTGGAAACGGCATTAGCAACTGTTTTGCTCTCTCTTGGATCCAAACTCTGTACGGTACATAAGCCTGACAATCATTCTTCCCCAACAGTGGTTTCCCTCTTCTGTTGATACGCATCCAAGCGTGCTGAAGCTTGGCTAATAATTCTCCATTCAAGTCACCAGTGAAGTACAGAGATTCCTGTACTTCTTCTTCCCTAGGTGGGTTCTTTAATGCGTATCCAAACTGGCGAACAAACAGAGACGAATTATAATTGATGCATCATTTCCTTCCTATCAAGGGCACGTTCGGATACCCAGAGCAATCGAAAATAAGCTCAGACCCCAGCAAGTCTCGGTCAAACCACTCAATGTCTTCAGAAGATAGTCTCATCAGGCGCTCTGGCCAGTCAGTTGTAGTCGCACCATCTACAAAAGGTCCCTTTAGGGGGAGGTGGCTCTTAAACCACATGTACAGCAAAGGCACACAACAAGAGACGTTCTTGCCTCTCCTATTATCATTTCTGTAGTGCAGCGAATGGTAGAAATCCCCGATCAATGTGGGTACAGGGTTGCCAGCAACAAACAAATGAAATGCATCAATGTCCACAAAATTCGGGAAATTGGGAAACAGCACTATCCCATAGATGCACAGAGCCAAAACAGCGTTAAAGACTACCCAACATCCACTCTTGGCGTATTCTTGGGCTTTACTAATCAGAAACTAGAGGGAGAAGCCTGGAACCCCGCGCCAAGAAGTCACCAATAGCTCAGAAGCGTTCATGTGCAAGGCCTTAGCTAAGTCCTCCAGCTTGTGCTCAGCGTCCAAGTGAATAAAAGGAACCTTATTCTGTACCGGCAGCTCAGTGAACTCTGCGTACTCTTCCATGGTAGGCCCCAAAATAAAGTCAGCAAATGTGAAACATCTCAAGGCAGGGTCATAGAATTGCATCAATGCATACAACCCATTCAGTTCAACATCAATTGGTTTGCGAACCAATCTCAACAGTCTTCCGTAACTCTGCCTGAAGCTTCTCCGGACATCCTCATCAGCAAGGGAAATCAAACCAAGTAGGGGAGTAACATCAGGGGTAAGTAACTTGTAGGCAACTGTCATCCTCAAACCAGCCATGATCAATAATCAGAAGTCCGGACACTAGAATCAGGGAATATGCAAATGCCCCTGCAACACAGACACACGTTAATGAAATGTGATGATAATGGTTATGCAAACAATGCAATGCAAATAAAATGCAACAAAGGACCAAGTGCTCCGACTGAGAAGCCCAAATCACACCAAGAACAAGGTCTCTAACAAACCCTCCAATATTCTTCAAACCATGGTCTCAGACAGACCCCATATATAAGTTCCAATCAAGCCTCAGACCCAATAATCACTCCAACTTGGTCTCTGACAGACCCCAATAACTGTCCATAAGTAGCCTGAATCTCAAATCAAGAAACAAACCGGTATCTGGAGGTCTAGTTACCTGCATAGCCCCAAACCCTCTCACAGGTAGGTGTCCTAGTAACTGACAATGGTATGGCATCCTATGCGGTCGTCAGCGTCACAGACTTTCAGGGTTGATGATACGATTCCCAGAAGGAATGACATCATCAAATCCTGAAGAGGCCTCACTTAGCCAACTTCCAATTGATCGGTTCCCAGAGTCGACAATCCAACTAACCAGCAACCCGAGCCACCCAAAGGGTAGGACAAGTGGCCAACCAGAAGAACCTCGTCTGAGTGTGGATTTCGCGGGACACTAGGACATGCAAAGCATGTGCGCGCCCACTACTTTCCACTCTAATTCTAGGTGCACTCAAGCCCAGGTCCGGCTTATCTCTCAATCATAGAACACCCGTCACAACCCCAATACAACAATAATAACAATAATATAATGCTGAAAGTAAATGACAGAAAAAGTAAATCCATACAAAATCCTCGACGGGAAAACAAGCGCTAGGATTGACTCGCGTAGGGAACCGTTGGAGTCCCCAGCAGAGTCGCCAGCTGTCGCTACTGCGAAAATCGGCGCCGGCTGAACAGAAGAGTCGCCACCGTGCGTTATTTATCCCAAAGGAGGGAAAGGAAACGCTCGAAGTAAACCTACCGCAAAGACGGGAAAGGAATGGTCATCGCAACCAAATCCTGGATTCGGGAGTCGGTTACGCAAGGGGAAGGTATTAGCACCCCTCACGTCCGTCGTACTCGACGGGATCCACGCTTGTTTTCTGGTACGGATTGTTATTCTATCTATTCTACAGGTCAAGGGTTAAAAGAAAAATAAAATGACTCGGCAAAGTATCGCACTTTATGCCTACGTATTCCCGTCTGGAACGAGAAATCAGAGTCAACGTAGTTCGCCTACCTACTGGAAAGGAGGGGAAGGTTGCTCGCTAGGATATCACATCCTATGCCTACGTACTTTTATACAACATGAAAGATCAGAGCAAACGTAGTTCGGGCCACGTACGACACAAGTCTGTCTTGATTGTTTTTTTTATCTCCTTCTGAAAAAGGGTTTTTCTGATTACCAGTCCAAGCGGACAAAAAATGACGTTTTGATGAGTTCACATTCTTTTACGGAAGAAGTGTCTTTTATTGGATTTGAAATCTTATTGTGTTTTTCTGTTTGTTTTGAGGAAGAAGAGACAGCAACTCTAACCTATGGTTGAAAAGGGAATCAAACTAACCTAATGTTATCATGCATGGGTTAAGACCTAATGTCTATCATATTTCTCTCTTGCGCAGAGAGAAACAGAGATCCTAAGGGATAAACGGAAAAACAACAGCATATATACAGTAAAGCAGTAAAATATGCATGAACGCAACAATACAAGCGAGGAAAGGGAGTCCCACTCAACCTCGAACCTAGAAAACAACACGCAAAAGTGAACAAAATTCACTTTCAACCTAACAGGTTAATTGGCAAACAATACAGTCTGGGAAACTCAAACAATACATCAAAAATTCTAAACAGCAAAAAAAAAAAAATAAACAGCAAACAGCAACTCTGCACAGCAAGCTCCATCAACATCTGTCTTCAAGTCATCTTCAAACATCTACAAGCTTCAAGCAAGCATCAATCTTCATCTTTTACAGTCTTCAAGCAAGGTCTCTATCTTCAATCTTTCATGGCTTTTCTTCAAATCAAACTCTCTAGGATGAGGAACAATCAAAAGAATGAATTGGGATGTTAAACAGTTAGTTGACCACCAAAGGTGGCAAACAGACTGTTAACAAAATGTAGCACGTTTCTCTCAAGAGTTCTATCTCTTAGATACTGTCACCAAGCCTTCCAAAGGAAGGGGGTGAGTATCCTAGAGAGACTCTGCATCATAGAGAGGGATGGAGGCAAACAAGACCTTCCATGTTTATGAAGCAAGTTTCTACTTTAAGCTCTACCTAGTTCCTAGTTCCTATAATCTTCAACAGCTGCAAGCAAGCTATACTCTTCATCAATTCTTGAACTGGGTCTTCATTCCTTTTGTCTTCAATGGCTTCATCAACAAAGTCTTCAGCTCAAACCCAAACCCCCAAGCAGGCCCAATACCCAACACAATCAAACAATAACCCTAGAAAGGGCACACCATACAATCAATCAATTACAAGAATATACTAATAGTATTAATATAATAGGGGGAAGTCTAACATCCTCTAAGGGAACTATCATGCTTACCCTTAATACCCCTATAGTCCCATCCCCTAATTTGTCCTAAAAAAACCCAAAAAGAAACTTGTTTTGTTACACCTATGTCATATTCACAACCCTAATTGACTATCCTAGAAGTTTCTAACTAAACTACCTAAAATAAAGCCCTAGAAATTATGGTATAAAACCAGGGGACACCTAATATCCATATCTAGTTGTACTAAAAAGAATAGGGTGAAAATCCTAAAGGAAGCTCCTAAACTAAATTCAACAATTGGTAGCATCAACTAAAAGAATTAAAGAAAGCAATTAAATGTAAAAATATGTAAAAAATATATGAAAATGAAGTAAAATGACAATTTTATGGTTTCATATTTTTCTTGACAGAAAATAAAAAATGGGAAAAAAAGTCTCATTAAAAAATAATGTTTTTTCATTTTTATATGAATTTTTAAAGATTAAAGAAATTTGGAGTGAATTTTAATATGAAAATGATGAGGGGGTGCACAGAGTAATAAAAGTAAGTTATTATTCACATCTGGGCCCATCATGGGGGTGCGCATAGCATAGCGCCTGGGCCCAGTCTTAAAATCAGAAAAACTAATTAAAATAAAAAGAAAATGGTTAGAGGCGCGGTGTAAATAGCATGAAATTGCAGTTAAAAATGGGATTGGGCTTGGAAAGGGGGTTCGGATAACAAAATCATGTGAGGCCCATGCTGGCGTTTTAATGAAACGCTGCGCTTTGAGCGCTCAGAACTCCCTCCAAATCTCATCTTTGAATACCAACCATCCGATCTATTTCCAGTCAACCAAGTCAGCGCATGATTAATGGCTTTGATTTCGTCTTCAACCTTGGGCAATTAGGGTTTCAGACTCCATAGAAACACATGCACATGCAGAGATCTTCTCCTCCATCGTGCGCACTCATCTCTCCACCAAATCTCAAGGTGTAAAAACCAATTTCGTTCTATTTTCAATGTAGAATACAGCCATGGTGTTGGTTTGTTTTAAATCACCCTCTATCATCCAAACCGAAAGGGATAACATCAAGAAATCAAAATTTCATCAGGTTTCAATCATCACCAATCTCACCATTCTTTGCACAACAACAATCCTCATGCCATACTGATCACAACTAGCTAATTATCTAAGATTATAACAGCCTAATCACTATGTTCTAGGTCCAAACCGAATTTACACTCACATGTCAACCTCCATGAAATCTTGCCTAAAGCTCCAGAATCAATCATCTAACCACCTAAACCATGTTTAACCTAACAATTCTAGATCATACTACCTAATTCAAGCCAAAATGTGAGAAATACTAACCTGTCAAGAAGTTGAAAACAGATGGAGATTCTCTCCAATTCACAGCTTGCAATGCTCCAAAATCCCTCAATGGACTATATTCTTTCTTCTGTATGCAATAACTCGAGCTCAAACCACCTGGATCTTGGTAACCAATTCGAATTGCACTTGAAGGAGAGAAAATTGCATAGCACGATTCTTGCAATTTCCTCTTCAGGTCTTGCTTGTAATCTACTCAGGGATGATTATTGAATGGAATTGAATCATAGAATTGAATGAATGATGAAGAATTAAGAAGATTCGAAGGAATTTGCAAAAATGCAAGAAGAAATGAAACTATGAGTTTTGGATCCAAATGAAGTTCAACCCCTTCTTGGATCATCTCTAGGGTTTATATAGATGAGGATAGAAAGTTCTGGAAGATGCTAGATTAATCCCATGAGAAATTATTCATATCATTGCATGAGAAAATGAAAATGGTCAAGTTGTAAAACCAGCTCTGCATTGCCTTGTTACAGCCCCTCAAAATCTCTTGAATTTCTCTTTTCATGACAATTAGAGAGTGTAGAAACCATCCCTTGCCTTACACCTTGGTCCTAGCTTGGTTTGGCAAGTGTATCTTCTTTTACAAGAAACTTATGATAACTCCAATTTCTTGACTTCAAACCAAAAAACTAATATTGCCAATGATCTCAAAATTCAATTTACCTTCAAATTGGTTGGTCATATGCTTGGTTTTACCTTGGTATCAAAAAATCACAATTTTGGTCATTTAAAAAGGTATTTTTCCCTTTAATATTGGTCACTTTTGCAAATCTAAGTTCCATGCATTTCCAACTTGCCACAACCACTTTTATAGACTCAAAATTTCATTTGGAGCAAGTTTGATGTTGACCATTTCTTCATTTGAAATTTGGAAATAGGAGTTTTGGGCATATGCTTGAAATGACCTGTAATTCCACTTTCCCAAAATACCCCTGGCTTGCCAAGATCATAAGTAGAGTTCTACAAATCAAATGAAGGCATACCATACCTTTCTAGAAAGATAAGATCATGAGGAATAACTTTCATGTTGTCCAGAAATCCATTTGAAAGCTCCTTGAGGGGTAAACGTTGCTTGGAAGTCAAGTAACTTTCACAGACAAATTTCAGTGTCCTCAGATGACCTGTAACTTGCAAGAACCATAACTTGAGTTCTATAAATCTCCTTGATGTCTTCCAACACTCAAATTAAAGGTATTGTGATACTCTACAAGTTTCATGTTGGCCAAGGATCCATTTGAGGCTTGAATTTTGAATTATCTTGCTTATAAGTTTGCCCTAAATCAGGGGATTTTACACAGAAACCCTAATTTAGAAACTTCTTTTCTTCTTGATTTCTCTTGATTTCTCCTTGGCACAACACCACATCCATATCTACATGTCAAATGGGGCATCTCACATCTTTCAAACAGGCCTTGATGCCCTTCAATCAAGCATTTGACCTAGGGTTGACCTAGGGTTGATCCAGATGAAACCCTAGTTGACTGTCTTCAACTGCAGCTCTTACAATCACACCAATGACTTGTCTCACTTTCAAAATGACCCTCTAGGTCTTCCATGATGTCCATATACCCTCCATGCTTTCAATTCATAGTCCACAACTTCTCTGATGACCTTCAAACCCCCTCAAGATAGGAGAAAAATCCACTGATTGGCCCCCCAACTCTTCAAGCTTCAATCTCTTTCTGATGACTTGGATAGGTTGGAATTTGAATAAGAACCTCTTGATATGCTCATAGAGATAATAATTGCATTTGGTCCCTTGTTGGATGGCTTGCCCATGCTATGCTATGCAGATGAATGAATTATGTACATGACCTAATATGAAAATGCTAAATCTATGAGACATAAACCAAGTGAAATAAGTTGAGCAAATTTTAGGGTGCAACACTGATGCATTTCTTCCAAGACAGTCTATCCGGACCGTCATTTGAGTGGTATATGGGGATGGAACCCACTCAGATCAAGACATGGAAGCAACTGGCTGAGGCGTTTGTGACTCATTACAAGTATAACAGTGATTTGGCACCGAACAGGGTCCAGCTGCAATGCTTGTCACAGAAAACTGGGGAGAGTTTCAAAGAATATGCGCAAAGGTGGCGCGACATGGCGGCCAGAGTACATCCTCCTCTAGTGGAGAAGGAAATGAACGATATGTTCATTGGAACATTCACGGGGATATTCTACAAGAAGTTGTTTCCTGTTGCGTTGGGCAGTTTCTCTGATCTGATCTTGATGGGTGAAATGATTGAGAATAGTATTAAGGTGGGAAGGTTCCAAGCTGGGGAATCTACTTCATCGGGAGGTAATAGAAAAGCATTTGGTGGTCGACGTCAAGGTGATTCTAGTGCAGTGTTTGGTGGCCGGGGCAGGGGCAGAGGAAGACACCAGTATAATCAACCACAGTAGATAGCTAGTGTCACGATTCCGATTCCTCAACAGAGACAACAACAACAACAACCACCGCAATAACAGCAGCAGCCACAGCAGCAGCAGGGGCAGAATGCTGGCCAAAGAAGATTTCCGAATGCGAAGCCGAAAAGAGTGTTTGAAGCGCCTCCTTCCACGTATGCAGAACTCTTTCAGACACTGTTGGGGCTGAATTTAGTTGAAAATAGGACCTTGGCACCGCCCACGGGACCAACCCTTCCTTATGGGTATGATGTTAACAAACATTGTGACTTCCACTCCGGGGCACCCGGGCATGACATAGAGGCCTGTCATGTGTTTAAACATAAAGTTCAGGATCTACTGGATAGCAAGGCCGTAAATTTTGGACAAGCGGGTCCAAATATAGTACAACAGCCCATGCCCAACCATGGGGCAAATGCTATTTTGTCTGAGGAGGGTTTGAATCTGGTCATGAATGTTGATGAACTGAAAACACCGTTGTGTGAAGTAAAGAGCAGGTTATTGAAAGGAGGTGTGTACCCGGGCTGCGATGAGTTTTGTCTAGAATGTTGGACCCAAGTTGGGGGTTGTGTTGAATTAAAGAAGGGTATTCAGACCTTGATAGACGAAGGCACGTTGCAATTTGATAGAACGGCAGTTGAGAAACCTGCAGAGGTGTTAGCTGATGAGCAAAGTGATGTTGCTACAGTGACAATCCCACGGAAAACGATAACTATAACGGCGCCAGCCAGGCGGTTGATGATCACTATTACAAAGGCAGAGCCAATCCCTTATGAGAGCACCAAGGCAGTACCATGGACTTATGGGCTGGAAGCATATTGCAATGGGGAGAAAATTGATATCAATAAACGACCAGCTGGGGTTGTGGACAATGTCGTTGGGACTGGAGGAATGACAATGAGCGGGAGAATTTTTATATCGCCTGAAGTAGAGGCTGAACGATTGGCAAAAGGTAAAGGCAAAGTGAATGAGAATGCTCCTGTGCAAAGGAATGAAAAAGAAACATCACTGAAGGATGTAGAAGAGTTTATGCGTCTTATCCGTAAGAGTGACTATAAAATTGTTGAGCACCTTCAACAAACGCCATCGAAGATCTCCATATTGTTGCTGTTATTGTGTTCCGAAGCCCATAGGAATGCGTTATTGAAAATTCTGGACACGTCGTTTGTACCCCAAGATGTTTCTGTGAATCAGTTGGAGGGGGTGATGGCGCACGTGAACGCAGGCCATAGTTTGGGATTTACAGATTTTGATTTGACTCCGAGGGGAAGAGAGCATAATATGGCGTTGCACGTCTCAGTTGAATGCAGGGGCACGGTCATGTCCCATGTGTTGGTAGATACCGGGTCTTCCTTGAATGTGTTGTCGAAGAAAGCAATGATGAAGTTAGACATCAGGGGGATCATTTGTACGCCTAGTGACTTGGTGGTCAGGGCATTTGATGGTACACGGAGGTCAGTCTTCGGGTCTATAACTTTGCCTCTGCAGGTGGGGCCGGAGATTTTTGAAACTGAATTCTATATTATGGACATCCAGCCAGCGCATAGCTGTCTCCTTGGACGACCATGGATCCATGGTGCTGGGGCAGTCACATCTACCTTACACCAAAAGTGAAGTACATGGTGGGGGACAGTGTGGTCACAGTTTGTGGAGAGGAGGATATACTGGTCAGCCATTTATCATCATTCAAGTATGTGGAAGTCGACGGCGAGATTCACGAAACACCCTGTCAAGCCTTTGAGGGGTTGCGCATTAAGGACAAAGTTCCAGGGCCGAGCAAAGCATCAGAGGTGGCAGTGTCGTCGTACAAAGAGGCTCAGGCTCTAGTGAAGACCGGCGAGACCAAAGGCTGGGGCAAGGTTTTGGATATTCCCGTGAAAATGGACAGATTCGGACTGGGATATCATCCTTCATCATCAACGCCTACTGCAGGGGCACCCCGTTTCAAAGGACCAATAACAATTGCGGCCGGTAGGGTATATCACGAGACCATCAACATTGTTTCAGATTTCGAAGAGGGAGACAGCGACTGCGACATGGACGCCTGGATTCAGCCGAGCGTGCCAGGACAAGGACTTTGCAATTGGTCTATTCAGGAGACTGTTCCTGTGACAACTAAACAGTAATGCTTTGTTTTCTTAATTGTTGAACAATCCGGTGTCCTACCCGGGGCATCGTGATTTTGCTTAGGGCCATTCTGTTATGTACATTGCACTGTTTAATCGTTAAATAAAAGGCGTTTTTCATGTAAAAATATTGTGATCTCTGTTTTTCCTGTTTTTATTTTTACAATAAAATGGCAACGTGGTTATTTGCTTTGTATGTGTTTTGAAGCATTTAACCATTTCCTTGCAGGGTTACTATTTCAGATGACATCTATGAACCGCCTATGACTCACTTCGACTTTGAGCACCCGGTATTTCAGGCCGAAGAAGAGATTGTTGAAGATGGCGATGTTCTAGAAGAGTTGTCTTGGTTGGTAAAACAAGAAGAAAGAATCATTCTGCCTCACGAGGAAGTCATTGAGATCGTCAATCTGGGGTCGGAAGGGGTTTAAAGGAACATCCGTATAGGGGCCGCGCTGCAGAGCTACGTCAAGCGAAGATTGGTTGAAATGCTCAAAGAGTACAATGATATTTTTGCTTGGTCGTATGAGGATATGCCTGGGCTAGATACGGATATGGTTGTACACCGTCTGCCGCTAAAAGAAGAATGCCCGCCGGTTAAGCAGAAGCTCCGAAGAACTAGACCGGACATGGCTATGAAGATCAAGGAGGAAGTTCAAAAGCAGTGGGATGCTGCTTTCCTAGCTGTTACGAAATATCCCTCATGGATCGCTAATATTGTGCCAGTGCCAAAGAAAGACGATAAAGTGAGAATGTGCATAGATTACCGTGATCTGAACAAAGCGAGCCCGAAAGATGATTTTCCACTTCCTCACATCGATGTGCTGGTCGATAACACCGCTCAATTCTCCGTATTCTCCTTCATGGACGGCTTCTCGGGCTATAATCAGATTAAAATGGCGCCAGAAGACATGGAGAAGACTACCTTCATTACGCCCTGGGGAACATTTTGTTACAAAGTGATGCCCTTCGGATTGAAGAATGTTGGGGCAACGTATCAGCGTGCAATGACGACTCTCTTTCATGACATGATGCATAAGGAGATCGAAGTTTATGTTGATGATATGATTGCCAAATCCCAGACGGAGGAAGAACATTTGGTGAATTTGCTGAAACTGTTCAAGAGGCTTAGGAAGTTTAGGCTGAGACTGAATCCTAACAAGTGCACCTTCGGGGTGAGATCGGGTAAACTACTGGGGTTTATCGTGAGTGAAAAAGGAATATAGGTTGATCCCGCGAAAATAAAAGCAATACAAGAAATGCCGACGCCTAAAACAGAAAAAGAAGTGCGCGGGTTTTTAGGGAGATTGAACTACATCGCCCGGTTCATATCTCACCTAACAGCTACGTGTGAGCCATTATTCAAGCTGTTGAAAAAGGACCAGGCTGTGACCTGGAATGAAAATTGTCAAAGGGTGTTCGATAAAATAAAACAGTATTTGCAGGAGCCTCCTATTTTGATACCCCTTAGTGGCAGGGAGACCCTTGATTATGTATTTGACGGTTCTTGAGGGGAGTATGGGTTGTGTTCTCGGTCAACATGACGAGACAGGGCGTAAAGATCATGCGATATACTACCTGAGTAAGAAGTTTACTGACTGTGAGTCTCGATACTCAATGCTCGAAAAAACCTGTTGTGCGCTAGCCTGGGCCGCCAAGCGTTTGAGGCAGTACATGCTAAATCATACAACCATGCTCATTTCGAAGATGGATCCTATCAAATACGTATTTGAAAAGCAGGCACTATCGGGGAGAATTGCCCGTTGGCAGATGGTTTTGACCGAATATGACATCCAGTATGTTTCACAGAAGGCTATAAAGGGGAGCGTGTTATCGGAGTATCTTGCTGAGCAGCCTATTGAGGACTACCAATCGATGAGGTTTGATTTTCCTGACGAGGATATCATGTACCTGAAGATGAAAGATTGGGAAGAACCGTTGTCGAATGAAGGACCAAAGACAGATTCCAAGTGGCAGTTGATCTTTGACGGAGCTGTAAACTCCTATGGTAGCGGAATAGGGGAAATCATCACTACTCCACATGGGTCGCACATCCCATTTACTGCTCGATTGACCTTTCCGGTTACCAATAATGAAGCTGAATACGAGGCTTGCATCATGGGTCTTGAAGAAGCTATTGATTTGCGAATCAAACATCTGGATGTATACAGAGACTCAGCTCTGGTGGTGAATCAAATAAAAGGAGAATGGGAGACACGTCAGCCCAATTTGATACCGTACATGAATTACGCAAGAAGATTGTTGCCTTTCTTTGACAAGGTTGAATTGCATCATGTGCCGCGAGCAGAAAATCATATGGCTGACGCCCTGGCTACATTGTCTTCCATGTATAAGGTTAACTTCTGGAACGAGGCTCCCAGGATTGTTATCTCTCGGCTTGACAGGCCCGCATTCATATTTGCCATTGACGAAGCATCTGATGATAAACCCTGGTATTTTGACATCCAGAATTTCCTGAAGAACAAGGAGTATCCGGCTGGGGCATCCATTCGCGATCAGAAGACTCTCAGGAGATTGGCTGGTAATTTCTATCTAAATCCGGACGGTGTCCTATACAAAAGGAATCACGACTTGGTGTTGCTACGCTGTGTAGACGAGAAAAAGGCGAGGTTGCTCATGGAGGAAATACACGAGGGTACGTTTGGTACACATGCTGGTGGGCATGCTATGACCAGAAAGCTGCTGCGGGCAGGTTATTACTGGCTAACTATGGAAACTGATTGTTTCAAGTTTGCGAAGAGGTGTCATAAGTGCCAGACTTATGCGGATAAGATCCATGTGCCTCCGAGTCCTCTGAACGTGATGTCATCACCGTGGCCATTCTCGATGTGGGGAATTGATATGATTGGAAAGATCGAGCCGACGGCATCTAACGGACACCAGTTCATTTTGGTAGCAATCGATTATTTTACCAAATGGGTGGAAGTGGCATCATATGCTAATGTGACCAAGCAGGTGGTAGCCAAGGTTATCAAACGAGATATCATTTGCAGATATGGAATCCCTGAGCGGATTATTACCGATAATGGTTCGAACTTAAATAACAAGATGATGAAGGAGCTGTGTCAGAATTTTAAGATTGAGCATCACAACTCTTCTCCTTACCGACCCAAGATGAATGGCGCTGTTGAAGCGGCCAATAAGAACATCAAGAAGATTGTTCAGAAGATGGTTGTGACGTATAAGGACTGGCATGAGGTGCTACCTTTCGCTTTGCACGGTTATCGTACGACGGTACGCACATCAACCGGGGCAACCCCGTTCTCGTTGGTATACGGAATGGAAGCGGTGTTACCACTGGAAGCTGAGATTCCTTCCCTGAGGGTATTATGAGATGTCCAACTTGACAAGGCAAAATGGGTGAAAGATAGGTTGAATCAGTTGAGTTTAATGGATGAGAAGAGGATAGCTTCTCTAGCATACGGTCGATTGTACCAGAGCCGGATGAAGAAAGCGTATGATAAGAAGATACATCCTCGGAGCTTTCAGACGGGCGACCTTGTGCTGAAAAGGATTCTCCCGCCACAGACAGATCACATGGGCAAGTGGACCCCCAATTACGAAGGGCCATACGTTGTCAGAAAAGTCTTTTCATGAGGAGCTTTGTTGATGTCCACCATGGACGGTGAAGACTTTACTTCGCCTGTGAATTCGGACGCGGTTAAAAAATACTTTGCTTGAAATTGACCCGCTGGACAGAAAAAAGAGAGTCCATGCAAAAATGGGGCATCCTGGCGAACCAAAAACAGAATAAAAGGTTCAGGCAAAAGTTAGGGATAAAATTGAAAAAAGAGGTACACCCGCGAAGTCGAAAACCTACACTGGGCGGCTTCGGCAAAAAAGGGTATCCCGGTGAATTGAAAACCCGCAAAGGGCGGTTCACGCAAAAGTTAGGGATTTAAAAAGCAAATGACTGCGGGCCGAATTTGATACTACGTTACGTGGTGGTTGGGAGAATACTTTGGGGATTCGATTATCAGATACAATCTCTTCCGAAAGATGAATACCGGGAAAGCGCCAGAGTCAGGCGAGTCATAGGAGGATCAGCTCATGATGTTTGTCTGCATCACGTTGCCGACATATGTGCAAATTTGACTTGTCATTGTATTTATGCTTCCTGTGCATACTTGTATATTTGTTGTGCGTAACTTCCTCTTTTCAGGAGTTACATCCAGTGTACAAAACTCTGCCCATTCAGGGGCCCAATCAATAAAACATGTTATTCAGTATTTGATGCTTGTTCTTTACTGTTTTGTATGTGAAAAACGCCAATGTTTTGATAAAACTAGCAGTTGCATAACGTTGCTGGCCCTTGCCAATAATTGCTAAAACTTCGAATTGACTGAAAATGATGTCACTAACACTAACTTGAATAGATTTGATTGTATAGACTTGTTTTGTCTCGTTTGTGGCGTTGCAGGGTTCTTGCCCATGTGAAGTAGACGATCATAAAATTGTAGTCCTAACCAGAGGCTCGTGACGAAAAGACTTGATCATTGTGTGAAGAGAATCCCCACGTAGATCGCGCTTCATTTCCCGAAGCTGAGATGATACTGTTCCTTACTGAAGAAGGATCAATTTCCCCAGCTAGTCGCAGCTTATCCCCCAAAGGATGTTCTCCAACAGGTCAAGATTAATGCTCCCCACCGGATGTCTATCCTCAGTCCCGAGTTTGTAAACTGTAGCCAGATGGTTTACTTTCCCCAGCAGGGTCGTTTACCCTCAGCAGAGTTTGATAACTTTAAAAGTTTGTAAGCTGTATTCAGACAGTGGTGTTTCTCCAAAATGTCTCCTTATCCTCAGCGGGGTCGTTTAGTTTTCAGTGGATTGATAATTCCAGAGTTGTAAACTGTGCCCAGACAGGTCATTATCCCCAGTAGGGTTGTTTATTCTTCCCCAGCGGGGTCACTCCCTGTTTCCAGCGGAGTTGGTTAAGATTCCCCGAGAGAGTCGTTTCTTCCCCAGCGGAGTGTTCTCTCCCCAGCAGATGTTTTCTTTCCTCCCCGTGGAAATTGAAGGTTTAAAGCTCTCCCCGGCAGAGTTTGTTGTATGTCCTGGCATTTATTTTTCCGGAATACTTGGTGGTACCCGTTCCTTCCCCAGCAAGGTGGTATTTGTCCTCAGCATCCGTGTTGAAGCAAGCTTATCAGGGCTCCCCAACAGCCTGAACCTGCATTTGCATTTGCATGCATTATCATGTTTGCATCTACCCAGAAAACGCGTAGCATTTCCATGTTGTATGGAGCATTACGCCATTGTCGAACATACACATTTGGAAACATAAGTCAGGTTATTTAACCTTTTGCTTTCAGGTGTATTTCTCAACAGGAGTATGGAGTTCTATCATTCAGTTTATTATCATCCCCACAGAGTTACTGGTTGAGGTTTTCTCGTGTCCGATCAGCGGAAGGTTTTGTCAAGTTTGTTGCTGCAGTAGCATCTCAGGGTTCCATGAATCAAAATTTCAGAAGTGGTCGCTTGTTGTCAGAACGGGTGTCGGTCATTGGTTTTCAGAGTATCCCCAGCTATGTTGACAGAATGTGTTCGTGCTGGCGAACTGCTTTCTCCGTGTTGACGGAATGTGCGTCCTGAGGAGGACAAGTTATGCCTATGTTGATAGGATTTCTTCGTGTTGACGAATCGATTTCCCCGTGTTGACGGAATATGGAGTCCTGATGAGGACAAGTTTTATCCCTCCGTGTTGACGGAATGTGCGTCCTGATGAGGACAAGTTATGCCTATGTTGATAGGATTTCTTCGTGTTGACGAATCGATTTCCCCGTGTTGACGAAATATGGAGTCCTGTTGAAGACCAAGATCGATTTCCCCGTGTTGACGGAATATGGAGTCCTGATGAGGACAAGTTTTATTCCTCCGTGTTGACGGAATGTGCGTCCTGATGAGGACAATTTATGCCTATGTTGATAGGATTTATTCGTGTTGACGAATTACTCTCTCTGTGTTGACAGAATGTGCGTCCTGATGAGGGAAATTTATGCTTATGTGGATAGGATTTCTGCGTGTTGACGAAATGGGAGTTCAGATATGTACAAGAATGGTATTCCTATGATGATAGGATTTATTCATGTTGATGAATCTTTTTTTTCCTCGTGTTGACGAGACGTGAGTCCTGACATGGACAATTTATTCCTATGTTGATAGGAGTTCCTCGTGTTGATAGGACGCGAATAAGATGTCATTGCCTATGCTGGTAGGATCTCCTTGTGTTGACAAGATGCGGACAGCTCATCCCCAATGAAGTCGCCGAGATTTCTCCGTGTTGACGGAATGCGGAGTCCTGACGAGGACAAGTTTGATTTCTCCGTGTTGACGGAATGAGGAGTCCTGAGGAGGGCAAGTTTTATTCCTATGATGATAGGATTTCTCCGTGATGAGGGCAAGTTTTATTCCTATGATGATAGGATTTCTCCGTGATGACGAATCTATGGCTTGTCGTGTTGACGAAATTTGGGGACAATCGTGGATAAGGTTTTTCCTGTGATGATGGGATCGTTACTCGTGTTGATGAATTTGTTTCTCTTCTTGTGTTGACAAGGTTAGTCCAATTGTGGATAGAGGTGTTTTTGCAGAGATAGTCCAACACATGTGTCTCAACACAGGTGGTGGAGGTAGAAATCAAAATCGTATCAGATAATTGACCAGTTGTTGCCGTAACAATCAGGTTCATGCGACGAATGACGTTCCCCAAGCAGTGGTGCAAACTATTTCTGCGGTTGGCAAATTTCAGGGTTTCTTTGGTATTCAACCGTCTCGTACCTCGAATGTTTGAAGGTCGTTCGCTCTTCACCCAGTCGGGTCCAAGCCGCTTGAATAGGGGCAACTGTTGCACCCCGAAATTTGACCAACCGGTTCCCATATCTGGTTTATGTTTCGACGCATTTTGCATTCGCATTCGCATACTGCGTGCATTGCATTTTTCTCCGTCAGATTGATTTTATCGGGATTGCAGCCCCTGGCGTTTCAGGCAGTTCAGGCCGGTTTGAATAAGCGTATTTTGAGAATTGGTGCTCGTTCCCTGTGTTTTAAGGCCATCTCGGTGCCCGGGTTTCGTTATGCTTGCACAATCGTTCTCTAATTGATTTAATCGGCCTCCTGGCATTTTTTAGGATTTTTCTTTTATTTTCTAGACTTTTAATGCATTTAATAGATTTTTTATAGGGTTATTTGTTTTTTTTTAGATAGTAAATAGGTTAGTATTTTGTTTATAGAATTTAATAGATTTTTTTTTAATAGTTTTAGATTTTTAAATAAATATTCTTTTTTCTTTAGAGATTTAATAGATTTTAATTTTTTAGATATTACTTTCCTTTTAATAGAATTTTTTTTAAGTAGATATAACTAGATATTACCTTTCTTAAATAAGAATAGATTTTAAAATAGATATTAAATGTTTTAGATTTTATTTGATTTTATTTGATTTTTCAGATTTAATTAGTTTTTTTTAATAGTTTTTTAGATATTAAATAATCTTTTCTGTTTTTTTTAATAGATTAGTTAGGGTTTTATTAATTTTCGTTTAGGCTTTAATTAGGATTAATTAGAGATTTTAATTAGGTTTTTATTAATTTTCGTTTTAGTTTAATGAGGGTTTTATTATTAAATTTTTGTTTAGTTAATTGGTTTAATTTTCATTTTTGTTTAGTTAATTGGTCCTTAATCATGTTTATCCTGAGTCATTAGCAACTGGGCCAATATCCAAGTCTGAAGCCCAAATCAAAAGTCCAGAATTTCGCCACTTGTCATATAAAGGGCAGTGCCACGAGTGTCACTTTTTTGGCTGCCACCTCACTCTCACACACACTCAGACTCTGCCAACACACAACCCACTTTCTCCTTCTCTCTCCCACGTGTCTTCCTCTCCCTCACCCTCTGTGCCACCTGCCCTCTCGCCTGAAGCCTCTACCGACCGGCATGCAAGTGTCGCCGGCCACCCCAAACGCTCACCTCCGGTCACCCTAACCATCTCCGACCGTCGTAACCACTCGCCGAAATCTTCAAGCTCGCCGGAAACTGCATTTCTTCATCATTTCCTCCACCTTGCTCATCTCTTTTCCAGAAAGTCATCAAAAAACTATTATCAAGACTCGTCAGATTTTTATCTTCTCCGATCAAGATTCATCGTTCATCACAACTCCACCATCCATCATCAAGAGCAGTTTTCCAGATTTTCAACGAGTTGTCAAGATCCACGAAGAACATTCATCTTCAGTGAACAATTTGCATAGATCCTCATCATTCATCATCAGATTCAACATCATCATTCTTCAGCAATCTTCAAAACGATCTTCATCATCATTCCATCGTTTGATCGTCCAATTCCAGATCGTCCTCGAGAACTTTCGCATCTTCAACAGATCGTCAGATTTCCAACGAATCTTCAGATCCACTTCATTGTTCGTCAAGGTCTTCAGAGCTTCAAGAGCGTCCTCAAACTTCATCAAGTTCGTCGATCTTCATCATGGATCTCCAAGCGTCCACGAAGAAATCTCCAGAAGTTGATTCTTCAGATTCTTCACAAACTCCACCATCGCTCATCAGTGGCTCCAGGTTTGCTTTGAACTCTTCATCCATAGTAGCTTATTTGTTTTTTAGTTGAGAAACTAGGTGGTGTTAACAGGCGAACGGAGATTAGAACGGGAATCTTGTTTGTGAGATGGAGATTATTGAGAGAGTTGCTAGGGAGTTTCATAGGGAGAGGGTTTCAGTGAGGGAGATGGAGGGAGCGCCGTTTAGGGTTTCTGAGGGTTAGGGGTGAACAGTATTGGAAGATGATAGTTAGGAGGATTAGGGTTAGTTTACTAATGCTGAGGATGGGTTGGATTGAACTCGGGCTTAGGCCCAGTTGCAAGGTTTGCTAACCATACTCCCTGTTTCCCCTTAGCACCCCCTCTCCCCTTTGTGTTTTCGTTTGGGCCTTAGGCCCTGTTGCTATTTGCACCCCCGTTTGGGGCCCAAACGTGAATCACCAGACAAATCTGTGCTATTCGCCCCCCCCCCCCCCCCTATTATTTTTTAGTTATGGTTTTTTTAGTTTTCTGGAATAACAATGGGCCTAGTGCGTTTTGCTGCCTGCACCCCCCTCCTGGGCCCAATGTATGTCTGAAGTGGAAATAATTGTTGTTGCCACCCCTGTTTTTCCATTCTTATTGAGTTTTCATATTATTTGCATATAGTTCACTACAAAAATCATAATAAATCCAAAATTAATCAGAAAAATATTTCAAAAATACCTCCATGATCTTGGATTTATTTGTGATTTTGTGAAAATAATAAATTTCATACTCACCCATTTTTTCAATTTAATTTGATTTTTCCCATTTTATCAATTTCTTTAGTTTTGTACATTTGATACATGTTTTTGTAAATTTGCTTGTGACCAATTGGTGAATAGTTTTGAGTTGATTCTTGTTGGGTTGATTAGATTAGAAGTATAGGTTCCCTTAGATATTTATCTCACATTTTTTTGATTTAATCTTGTTTAGTTTTGATTAGAAAATATTAAGGTGATAGTATTAGGGTTAAACTCAACATTAGGTGCATCATAACATTTTATTTTAGGGTTTTTAGCATGAATTAGGTTCTGGGACATATAGGGTATGTAGGGTAGATGTAGAAATCCCCTTAGAATTAATATTAGAATTTTAAATACTATATTACTATTTTTAGTATATTTTACAAATGGAGTGTTTGTTTGGTGTTCCCACTTGGGTTTTTAATTGTGTGCTTGGGCTTTTGGGCTTTGATATGGGGTATGGGGTTTGGCTTGAGCTTAAGGAGCATGAAGACATCAAAAAGAGAAGATTGAAGACAAATCATGGTGCTTATAGCTTGAAGATTCTGGTACTTGAAGATGTTTTTGAAGGCATAGGAAATAGGGATAAGCAGAGCCTTAGAATAGACTTAATTCTTTGTACAAGCATGGATAGCTTCTTGTGCTTCCATTCCTCTCTATGACATAAAGTCCCTCTAGGGTATTCACCTCTCTCCTTTGGAGGGATAAGTGGCCTTGCCTTAGAGGTAGAACTTTGAGGGAACCAGTCTTTTATGATGATAAACACTTATAGGCTTCCTTTGGTTGTCAATAAGTTGTTCTATCATTCCAACTTATTCCGTTAAGTGATTCTCTTCTGGAGTGCCTGCCTTGAAGATGGAGCTCACCGGAAGCGTGAAGGCCATTGGAGTTTGATCTTGGGGTTCACTTGAAGATATTACTGTTTTGCTGTTAATCAATGTCAGAGTTTGATGTTTTTCAGAGCTGTTGTTGTAGGAGCTGGTGGGCTGTCAGAGCTGGTTTTGGGGTTTATTTTCTTTGCTGTATTGTTTGTTATTTTTTCCCCTTAGGTTTGAAGTGAAGCCGTTTCACTTTGCCTATTGTTTTCTAGGTTCGAGGTTGAGTGGGACTCCCTTGCCTCGTTTGTACTGCTGCATTCATGCATTTTACTGCTTTATTGTATATATGTTGTTTCTTTTCCGTAAATCCCCTAGGATCTCTGTTTCTTTCTGCGCAAGAGAGAAATATGACAGACATTAGGTGTTAATCCATGCATGACAACATTAGGATAGTTTTGATCCCCATTTTAACCTTAGGTTTTAGAGTTCTTTCTCTTCTATCTCAAAAATCATTCAAAAACACAATAACATTTCAAACATCAATAAAAGACAGTTCTTGCGTAAAAGACTGAAAACCAATCAAAGTGTCATTTTTGTCCGCTTGGACCCGTAATCAGGAGAAAACCTTTTTCAGAAGGATAAAAACAGTCAGACGAATATGTGTCGTCCGTGGCCCGAACTACGTTTGCTCTGATCTTTCATGCTGTATGAAAGTACGTAGGCATAGGATGCGATATCCTAGCGAGCAACCTTCCCCTCCTTTCCCGTAGGTAGGCGAACTACGTTGACTCTGATTTCTCGTTCTAGACGGGAATACGTAGGCATAAAGTGCGATACTTTGCCGAGTCATTCTCTTTTCTTTTAACCCCAGACCTGTAGGATAGATAGAATAACAATTCGTACTAGAAAACAAGCGTGGATCCCGTCGAGTACGACGGACGTGAGGGGTGCTAATACCTTCCCCTTGCGTAACCGACTCTCGAATCCAGGATTTGGTTGCGGTGACCATTCCTTTGCCGTCTTTGCGGTAGGTTTACTTCGAGCGTTTCCTTTCCCTCCGTTGGGATAAATAACGCACGGTGGCGACTCTTCTGTTCAGCCGGCGCCGATTTTCGCAGTAGCGACAATGAGCTCTAAGCAAGCGAAGTCTCAGACAGTTGGTCTGAGCAGATATAAAAGACTTATGCAGAAGCATAAGTGATTGTAATCATGAAGTGGTTATAATGAAAATCTCTTTTGAAGCAAGGGGACTGAACTACTCTCAGTTAAGGAAGGAATCATGATAAATCTTTTATGTCTTCTGCTGTTATTTTGTATACTTCTGTTATATCCGCTGCCAATGAATTACATCAGAATCTAAACATCAGTTTTGATTCTGAAACTTTGATCAAAAGTTAAATTAAAAGAAAATGTGAAACACAATTCAACCCCCATTTCTTATGTAATTTTCACACCTTCAAATATATCCTGCGTACAATTGTCTTCTAGGACGTCCATGGATTCATACAGTCAGAGCAGTCACCTCGACTCTCCATTAAAAGCTCAAATTCATAGTCAAAAACAAGCTGATCATTGTAGGCGGGGAAGAAGGCATAATTGTGAGCCATCTATCATCATACAAATATGTTAAAGTAGGAGGGTGTCATACCCTAAATTTGTCCTACCCATTTTAGAATATTTTTGCATTTTTTGCTTTTATTTCATTTTTGCATTATTTGCTTAATTTATGGTTATTTAGACGCGTGTCCGCTTGCAATTGAGTGCTTTCCAAATATTATTCATTTTTGTCCAATAAAAGTGTGACACGTGGCCTAAAATTATTCTTTTGTTGCTATTATGTTTCATAATATTTTTCCTTTTTTAATTTTAATATTTTTAGACTACATTAAGTATATAGTTTTATAACATTAATAATAGTATTTTATTTTATTTTAATAGGTTTGTAAAATAAGAGTTTTATTATTTTGTTAATAATATTATTATTTAGGATTTAAGAAATTTTTTATTAATTGTTAATATTTATTTAATGATTATTGTTAATATTTATGTATTAAATAGTTGTTATCATGTTAATTTAGTTTTAGTTATTATATCTTGTTAACATTTAGTTCGTAATAGTTGTTAATATTAATTTAGCTTGTAATTATTATATTGGTCAATATTAGTGATAGATGTTAACAAATAATAGAAAGAAAATAATTATAAAAAAAAAAGAATCAGAAGTGGAATTGGACGAGGCCCATTGGGCCTATGCTGAGAAATTGCTCTGATTTTTTGTTATAAGAAAGGGGAGAAAAATTGATCAAGGAACCAAAAACTACTGTTCACCGAAACCCTAAATCGGCCGCCCCAAATTCAACCCCAAAACCCTAAATCGAACACACTGTTCATCGCCCTCCTTCTACTCAAAACGGCGCAAATCAAACCTTCGCCATCCTTCAGTTTCCTCAAAGAAACTCTCATCTCTCATGGAACCCTTCATCGCCGCTGATTCAATCTCCCTCGATTGATCTTCAAAGCACCTCAGTGTTCGCAACTCACTCGATAACAGAACACAAGCTCGAGCACCATATCGGAACAACTCAGTTTCATTTTCAACAAGTGCGTCACGATTTAGCTGGTAGTCACGGGTGTTTTCGTTTTTTATATTTCATCGTGTTTCAGTTTCAAGTCCAATACCAGCAATATCAACAGAGGAGACAACATTTCTGGTAAATTTTCCTAATGGTCGAGTAGCGGTCAAAGCAATCCCGATGTGCCTAAGACATTAACATACCAGATTCAAGCGTGATTAGTGGTTGGTAACATTTTTATCCTTACCTGATTTCAGCGCTGTGTAATTATCATTCGATTCTGTTTGCTTTTTTCGTATGCTTTTTTTTTGTTTCCTGATTTCAGTTTTGGTTAAGCTTGATAGTCAATGTATAACTATTATAAGAACCACGTTAAACCAACTTGTTGGATTGTGCTGCTGATTATCTTGGTTGTGTATTTCTAACCCATGTTCATGTCGTGATTTTGGAATTTGAGTATAAAAAGCAAGTGACAATGAAGACCACACCAGTTCAACAACTCTTCAACTCAACGGCTCCGACGACGACATCAACAATAACAGCAATACAACATGGATGTGTTACGTTACCGCCAGGCTCAGTTCCAAAGCTGGTATTTGTGGCCTTCTAAATGAGTTGCGGTTTATTATTTTATTGAGTGATTTCCGGCTGATTCTCGTTGGAAGTTGTTGTTTCTGTTGGTTTGCATTTCAATTCTATATGCAGGGTTATTGTCAAGTTCTTCTATGAGAATTAGTGTTGTCTTCAAGTAGGAAACTCCACCATAATCGCCGCGACTCAATGACACTATTTTGAACAGCAAGAAACTCAGCAGATTCTCAACTCGCTTTAAGTAACAACGTTTTGCAGCTCGCAAATCAAGTAAACCGCTCTGGATCGAGAGACAACGTGCACCACTCTGCTCACACTCACAGTATCGCAGATGCGTTTCTCAGAAGCAACAACTCAACACAGACTCGGTATCTCAGTGGCAATATTCTTTGGCGTTTGCGACAACTCGAGCAACGTTGCTCTTTCTCGAGTCCATTTTTGTCGGTTGGTTTTTCTTCCAATTTGAGCCTGTTTGTTTTGCTTATCCTATTTTCACATTTTCGATATTGTAGAGTAGCTGCTGGATTGTGCATGTTAATGACGTTGTTAGCTTCCAAGTTGTTGATTGTGAAATGATGTTTACGATTCTGAGATAGATTAACAAATGTAAATACCCTGTTGTATCACTGAAATTGTTTGTTTGTTTCGGCAATTATTCTGTTTTGATATTCTGATAATCTTGTTCTTCCATTCTATTGTTTCAATTTTGTCTTAACCCTTGACTGCTTATAGTGTTTTGTGGATAATGGTCTTGGCGCTGTTTCGTTGTTGAAATTAATATGGACATATAACAGGGTGCCATTACTACTGAGCTGTTGGTATATATGTCGTGTTCGTAAATTATGTTTGTCATTTACACACCTTTCAATTATCGATTATAATTCGATTGTGTGTTAGAGTGGAATACTGTGGTTCAACATACTGAGTTGGGTAACTGAGTTTTGTTATTCATGACGCCGTGAGAAACTTGTGGGTGATTGTCGAGTTTATTTACGCTTGCAGGTTTTGTTTCGCTTTATGTTTGTTTTAAGATTAGTGATAACACGAAATCATATAGATATTTTCATGCATAATTCAACTAAAGTCTAACCGTTTTCGATCCGATTTCGGGTTATTTCCATGTATTTGTCTGATGTTTTTGCAGGTATTCAACGATCACGTCTAAAGAAGGCAACATGAAGAAAAGAAGCAATCCCAGATGAAATATGGACGAAAAAGGAGTGAAAACACAATGAAAAGCGCAGCAGACAGTTTTTGCTGATGTGACGACCGTCACAGATGCATGACGACCGTCACACGGGTGACGACCGTCACACCTTGTGACGACCGTCATGCAGGCAAAAACGCCCCACTCAGATTACACGTCAAAAGAGCAGTTCCAATTCCCATTAAATGGTCCACTACTCCCTAAATTATCTGCCTCAAGGTCCATCATCCTCAGAGGTAACCGTTGGGATTCCACTTCTATAAAAAGGGAAGCAGGGGACTTCAAAAAGAGAGCGGCATTCATACCACGAAGTGCTGCCAAATTTAATTTCCAGAGCAAATTTACTTTCAGTTATTATTTGTATCCATTTCTCCAGTTTTATTTGTATTCCTTTCCTTTATTTCCCTTTTCAATTCCTCATTCCCATTTCCGCTCTTCTGTAATACTTACTGCACTGTACGATCAAATTGGAACTAAAGACAGAATCCTGTCAACCTGTGGAGGGTCTGCCCAAAGGCCAATTGGCATTATTTACAGGTTTTCATTTTGATCGACTTCTGTTTTATCATGATGCAATTTATTATTTACTATTATTATTTATGTTTTATTCTTCCCAATTCCATGTCTAGCTAAACTTAGGCAATCGATATGTAGTGATAATTCGAATGGGATTTGATAACTCTTGTTTGAAAACTTTCTTTTCACAAAAGTAATTTATGGTCTAAGTGTTTAAAATTGATTTACGAAATAAACTTCGTCGCGAAAGCGAGACTTTATTTAAAAGTAGTTTTGCCACGAAAGTGGGAAATTAATTAAGATACGAACCAACAAGCGAAAGCTGCGGTAAGGTCAGATAGTAAACACTAGGAATTTGTTTTAATAACAGCGAAAGCACTTTAAAACGAATTAGAATTTAGAGATTTCCAAAAAGTAATTTTAACCCCGAACGGAATACGAAAGTGTACGTTTGGCCCTTAGGATTACGATTAGCGTCAATAACCATTGTGAGACGAGAGTCTTCAAATCTCCATTTTCTGCTTAAATAAACTGCGAAAACTATTTCATACACCAGTAACTTATCAAATCCCTGAAGAACACAATTACTGCGTATCGATTCAATTAATTAAAATCTAAATAATAATCTTAGTTCCCTCTTTTAGTGACAATCTTATCCCCTTAAAACATATTCTACCTAGCTAAACATAGTAACTCCCGAGAACACTAGTTTGATTACGAGTCCCTGTGGGATCGATATCTTTTATTACTACGCGATAGACTGTGCACTTGCAGTTAGTTGTATTAGACATAGAAAGTCGCGATCAAGTTTTTGGCGCCGTTGCCGGGGACCCGTTTAGTCAATAGTGTAATCTTCTGTTACGCCATATAGACTAGGTAAACAATTTTCATTTTTCCTTTACTAGTGTTGTCGATTGTATGCCAAGTGATCGCCCACAAAGCGATATCTTGAAACCTTCAGTCGCAGAACTAGAGCGCTTCTTACATCTAAGAAGCCGAATCATTGAGTACCAACTCAAACATAACATTCCTGATCCTCTCACTCCCATTCCCAAATCCGAAGAAGAACCAACGATGGCTGAAGGACCTCCGAACAAACCGCTGAAGGCATACGCTACACCATCTCAGATGGAGCCTAGAAGTAGCATTGCTGCCCCAGCTATTACCCGAAATGATTTTGAGCTGAAACCATCATTGCTGTCGGCTGTACAACAAAACCAATTCTCAGGAAACGCAACTGAGGATCCGAACGAACATCTAACGAAGTTTGTACAATACGCAGACACAGTGAAAGCAAATGGAGTAACTCCAGACGCAATAAGACTTCGTCTTTTCCCATTCTCTCTTAGAGACAGAGCATGGACATGGTTACAATCGTTACCATCCAACTCCGTTACGACGTGGGAGCAATTGAAGAACATCTTCTTAGCGAGATATTTTCCACCAAGCAAAACTGCTATGCTTAGAGCTCAAATCAACGGATTTCGACAGAAAGATACTGAATCTCTCTACGAAGCATGGGAACGATTCAAAGATATGATGAGAACATGTCCTCACCACGGTCTAGAAGACTGGGTGACAATCCATACTTTCTATAATGGGCTTCTATACAATACTAGATTGACAATAGATGCTGCCGCGGGCGGTGCACTTATGGATAAGCCATACGATGAAGCCTATCAACTAATAGAAAACATGTCACAAAACCATTGCCAATGGGGAGGTGAACGCACTCCAAATGAGAAAACCTCAGCGAAAGGTGGGATGTACGAAATCAGCAGCCTTGAAAAGTTCAATGCTAAAGTAGATGCTCTAGCACAAAAGATCGATAGTCTGACCGTTAACCCCACTGCAACTGTCGCTGCAGTAACTCCAAATTGCGAGTTATGCGGAAGCACCACTCATAATGCACCCGAATGCCCATTGCTAGCCGAAATCCCGCCAGACCAGGTAAATTATGCTCAAGGAAATCCCTACGCAAATACCTACAACCCAGGTTGGCGAAATCATCCAAACTTTTCTTACAAAAGCGAAAATGCATTGCAAATGCCTACTGCTCCGCAAGGATATCAAAAACCAGCTGCTCAGAATGCACCTAGGAAATCAAACCTCGAATTGATGATGGAAAAGTTCATAGCTACTCAAGCTCAAACGAACAAAGAGTTCCTGAATCAAAACATACACACTAGCGAGCAAATTAAACAATTGACAGGAAAAGTAGACGCTTTAGCCACCCACAACAAAATGTTAGAAACTCAGATATCACAAGTGGCTCAACAGCAAGCATCTGCTGCTGCACCTGCTGGCACATTTCCTGGACAACCCGAACAGAATCCCAAAGGCCAAGCAAATGCTGTAATACTAAGAAGTGGAAAAGAATTGGACGAACCGATCGATCCGAGGACCGAAAACTCAGCCATGCAACAAAAACCAACTGAACAAGCAGAAAAGGAATCTGAGTTAGAGAAGAAGGAGGACAACGAGAAGGAGGATACCGCAAGTGAAAAAACTCAAGCACCTCCAGCGCCATATAAACCACCTATCCCTTATCCGCAAAGACTAATAAACTCTAAAACTTCAGGACAGTTTAAGAAATTTGTAGAGCTCCTTAAACAGTTGAATATTACTATTCCTTTTACAGAAGCAATAACTCAAATGCCGTCATACGCCAAATTTCTCAAAGAGATCCTGTCGAATAAGAGAAAAATCGAGAATAATGAAACAGTTACACTTACTGCAGAGTGTAGCGCTATTATTCAGAACCGCATGCCTCCTAAATTAAAAGACCCAGGTAGTTTCTCCATACCCTGCGTCATAGGAAAGTTCATAATAGATAAAGCTCTATGCGATTTAGGAGCCAGTATCAGTGTTATGCCCTTATCTATATGCAAAAAGCTGAATATGGGAGACCTCAGACCAACCAAAATGTTCGTACAATTAGCTAACAGATCAGTAAAATACCCCGTCGGAATACTGGAAAACGTTCCAGTACGCATAGGACAATTCTACATTCCAACCGACTTCATAATCATGGACATCAAGGAGGACACTGTAACCCCAATTATCCTAGGAAGACCATTCCTAGCTACAGCCGGAGCGATTATAGACGTGAAGAAAGGAAGGCTAACATTCGAAGTAGGAGAAGAAAAGATAGAGTTCATTCTCACCAAGTTCTTACAAGCACCAGCAATAGACGATACCTGCTATTTAGTAGATGAAATTGACGAATGCATAAGAGAACTTGAAAATGAAGAGACCACGTATTCAGAAATAATAAAGATTCAAATACCCGACATTTCTGAAGACGACAATTGGCGTAAACCGTATAAAGACGACAGCCTAAGCGAAAGCTTAGCACTGACACCAAATCATATGCCAGGTCCGAAGAACCCATCTTTAGAACTCAAAACTCTACCCAAAAACCTCAGATATGAATTTCTAGACGATGAACTAAAAAGACCAGTGATAGTCAACGCCGACTTAGGACAACCAGAAACCGAAAAGTTATTAGAAGTCCTAAAGAAGTACCCCACCGCGTTAGGCTACAACATAAGCGATTTAAAAGGTATAAGCCCTCCGATCTGTATGCATCGAATTACAATAGAGGAGGACTCTAAAACCTCTCGAGAGCATCAGAGAAGACTAAACCCCATCCTGAGCACTGTAGTCAGAGATGAAGTAAAGAAATTACTAGATGCAGGAATCATCTATCCGATCTCCGATAGTGAATGGGTTAGCCCAGTTCATGTCGTACCAAAGAAAGGAGGAGTCACAGTAGTTAAAAACGAAAAAGGCGAATCGATAACAAAAAGAGTCGTGACTGGAAGCAGGATGTGTATTGATTATAGGAAGCTTAACAAGGCTACGCGCAAAGATCACTTCCCGCTACCCTTCATAGACCAAATGTTGGAAAGACTAGCCAAACATTCATATTTCTGCTATCTAGATGGTTATTCAGGATTCTTCCAAATTCCCATCCATCCTGATGACCAAGAAAAGACTACATTCACCTGTCCTTACGGTACTTTTGCTTACCGCCGAATGTCGTTCGGACTCTGTAACGCTCCAGCAACCTTCCAAAGATGCATGATGGCAATCTTCGCAGATTTCATAGATGACATTATGGAAGTGTTTATGGACGATTTCTCGGTATGTGGACAGAGTTTCGAAGGATGCCTACAAAACTTAGAAATGGTACTAGAACGCTGCGTAAAAGTAAACCTCGTCCTAAATTGGGAGAAATGCCATTTTATGGTCCGACAAGGAATAGTTCTAGGACATGTCATATCAGATAGAGGGATTGAGGTAGACAAAGCTAAAATAGAGATTATAAAAGATCTCCAACCTCCAAAATCCGTACGAGAAATACGGAGTTTTCTAGGACATGCCGGTTTCTACAGAAGATTTATAAAAGATTTCTCGAAAATCACAAAACCGTTGACCGGCCTGTTAATGAAAGATGCTGAGTTCGTCTTCGACGACGACTGTTTAAAGGCATTCGAAACATTGAAATCAGCCCTTATCACCGCACCAATCATGCAACCACCAGATTGGAGACTACCGTTTGAAATCATGTGCGACGCGAGTGATTACGCTGTAGGCGCAGTTCTAGGACAAAGGAAGGACAAGAAACTCCATGCTATCTACTACGCCAGTAGAACCTTGGATCCTGCCCAAATGAACTACGCTACCACAGAAAAGGAACTTCTAGCAGTTATATTTGCACTTGACAAATTCCGTTCCTACCTAGTAGGAGCAAAAATTATAATATACACAGACCACGCTGCCATAAGGTACCTAATAAGCAAAAAGGATGCCAAACCAAGACTATTGAGATGGATCCTGTTATTACAAGAGTTTGATTTAGAAATCAAAGATAAGAAAGGAACCGAGAACGTTGTTGCGGATCACTTATCCCGAATAGAAGGCATCAGACACGAACCAGTACCGATAAATGACGATTTCCCGTACGAACGTCTGATAGCCAAATTAGAAAGTGACACACCCAATGCAATCTCGGAAGATCCAGAATTCGAAAAAGCCGTAGAAGTCGTCTATGCCCAAGTCATATTACCTTGGTATGTTGACATCGTTAATTACCTCGCTGCGGGCGTGCTTCCACCAGATCTTACTTATCAGTAAAAGAAGAAATTCTTCCACGATCTGAAACACTATTATTGGGACGAACCTCTACTCTTCAAGAGAGGGGCCGACAACATATACCGTCGCTGTGTCCCAGAGGAAGAAATAGAAAATATTGTTTCCCAATGCCACTCAGCACCATACGGTGGTCATGCTAGTACGTCCAAGACGTGCGCTAAGATTCTCCAAGCCGGCCTATTCTGGCCTAATCTCTGGAAAGACGTTCACATCGCTGTGCAAAAGTGCGATAGATGCCAACAAACTGGCAACATCTCACGACGCGATGAAATGCCTCAGAAAGGAATCTTAGAGGTAGAAATCTTCGACGTCTGGGGAATAGATTTCATGGGACCTTTCCCACCTTCTTTCAGAAATAACTACATACTCGTCGCTGTCGATTACGTGTCTAAATGGATAGAAGCCATAGCTGCTCCAACAAATGACGCACGAGTAGTAATCAAACTCTTCAAGAACACAATCTTTCCTAGATTCGGTGTACCCAGACTCGTCATTAGTGACGGAGGATCTCACTTCATATCACGAACATTCGATAAACTTCTTTCTAGATATGGAGTCAGGCACCGAGTAGCTACACCTTATCATCCGCAAACTAGCGGACAAGTAGAGGTCTCAAACAGAGAAATAAAACAGATCTTGGAAAAGACTGTCGCTACCTCGAGAAAAGATTGGTCATCAAAGCTACAAGAAGCTTTATGGGCTTATAGGACCGCATTTAAGACACCAATAGGTACTACCCCCTATAAATTAGTTTACGGTAAATCCTGCCATCTCCCTGTAGAGTTAGAGCATAAGGCCTTCTGGGCCATTAAGACGCTCAACTTCAACTACACCGAGGCAGGAGAAAAGCGAATCTTGAACTTACACGAGTTGGAAGAACTTCGATTAGATGCTTACGAAAATGCCCGTATCTACAAAGAACGAACTAAAAAGTGGCATGATAAACGTTCAATCAGGAAATAATTCAGTGTGGGAGACATCGTATTGCTCTTCAATTCACGATTAAAACTCTTCCCAGGAAAACTAAAATCTAGGTGGTCTGGACCCTATGAAGTGACTAAAGTACTTCAGAGTGGAGCTGTTGAAATTACCGATAAGACGAATGCACCATTTATCGTAAACGGGCAACGTCTAAAACATTACAATAAGAACGACAATAGTCCTCAAGTTAGCAATATAACATTGCTTGAGCTTCCGGCTCAAACACCAGAATAGCTTCTCACCAAGCTATCGTCAGGCTTTAGACGTTAAAAATAGCGCTTACTGGGAGGTAACCCAAATTTCCCTCGTCATTGCATTTCATTTTTTTCTTTAAAATTCTACTTTGAAAAATCCAACAAAAATCCTAAAATTACTACTACTTTCTACTTTCGTTCATTTTCGTACTTTTATTCTTATTTTATTTTTTTTCCCTTTTGTCTTTTGTTTCTACCACTTTTCGTTTCTAAAAATCCTGACTTCAATTTCTTGTTTCAAACTTTTCAGGATTTTTAAAGCCTTCAAAACATTCGTTCTGTTTTCTCCGAATTACCTGCGAATATGGCCGAGTATAATTTCACAAAGGTTCACTTCAGAGGACTCGCTCAGAAGGCAAGATTTGCAGCACTGACCGAAAGAGAATTCTCCTTAACGCTGTATTATGATAAGGCTACTATGGATAAACTAGGAATCACGGATAGCATTCAATACCTGTTCAATCAACTGGGTTGGGAGAACACTGCTCTGAAAACACGTTTCGCTACCTACAAGGATCTTACCTATGAATTCCTTAGTTCCTTCAGATATACACCCAACTATGGTTTTGGATCCAGCACAGAGTTGATTACTTTCCGAATGTTTGGAATGGATCAAACCCACAGTAAGATGTCACTAGCTAACCTCCTAGGATTCCCTAGCGGACCGCATGTGTTCATCAGTGCAGAAGATGACGATATTGATTTGCAACTCGATCACTTCTGGGGTAGAATCACAGGCGACTATCACCCTGAACCAGACAGAATGTACAATGATGACATTCACAACCCAGCCTTCAGATACTTCCATAAGATACTAGCTCACACCTTGTTTGGAAAAGAAGAAAATATTACCACAGTGTCTAAGGAAGAGTTATTCATCATGTTCTGTGCTTCTCAGGGACGGACAGTAAACGCGGTGCCTTTCATGATGAGATCCTTCAAACGCCTCACGCTGGAACCTCAGACACCTATTCTTATAGGAGGACTAGTAACAATGATTGCCCACGAGCTTGGCCTTAGATTCCATCTAAATGCCAGCACTCGTTTTGGTACCATCAGACCCATGAACATTCAATTCTGCTTTAACAGGCGCATCTTAGGGACTATGGGACCTGGACCGTACGAGTACCTTATTAACGAAAAACCAGTACAGCCATTCACACTGCCTGATCACCTGATGACAAGCATCCACAACAAGGATAACTGGCTCTACGAATTGGATGAGCCTATGGGACCTCCTTCACCACAGTCAACACCCCAGGACTATATGTATGACAGTGACCACATCTCTGAGGCACACGACTACATGTACTATGAGGACGCCGCCTCTGAAACTGAAGTAGACCCTATGACTCCTCCACACTACAATACTTATCCTGAGCCTATCCCTAAGGAGACCACCGACAAAATGGATACCGTGTTACTCAGATTGGACGACGTTGATAAAGCTCTGACTAATGTAAAAGCTGATATCGCAGGCATGCACAGTGACCTGGTAGGCTTCATGGATCTAGTCTGCGACCAACTCGACTACTATTCACAGAAGTTCGATGAGTTTAAGGCACGAAAATATTAGTCATTAGCTCATAGCAGTAGTTTCAGTTCAGTTTAGTCTAATTTAGTTTAATTTCATCATTTGGATTTTTCGCATTGTTCGTTTCATTATGTATTACATACAATTGTTTCCATTTTATGTTATTTCAATTCTAGTTTTTCTTCAATTATTCTGTTTTCGCATTATTTATTGATTGTTGGCTGTTATATTACGTCACCGTAGCAATACTACGCTTTAAAATCACCACGAGTACGCCCTCGGAGCAAAATTCTGCGTTCTGCAGATTTTGCTGGTGTGATGACCGTCACAGTCCCATGACGTGCGTCACGCGGGTGACGACCGTCACAACTTTGTGACGACCGTCACGCAGCCCAGAACTGCTATCTGATAACAGGGTTCGTGTTGCCCTCCACTCCCCCCATTATCACTTTCAAACTTCCAAAATTCATACCCCACTACGAATTTCCATCCTCCCCACATTGCCCTATAAACCTAAACTCCAAATTCAACCTCCAAACCACCGTTCTGTCAATTTTCCCTCTCTGCCGAAAAACCCCAAAACCTCCGAAACCTCTCCATCTTCAACAATGGCCGGAAACGCAGATGTCAGCAACATTTCCTTCCTTGAAGGCGAGTTAGGCGAGAGACAACGAGCACAGTACATTGCATTTCATCAGAGGACACTCCAGCCAACTCACTACCCGCACCTTCCATCACTTACGGAGCTCGGACTCCTTGAAGGTGTAACCTGGATGCTTCAACGAGCAGGCATCTGGAACCTCTGCTCCAACCCCCAGCCGACCTACGAACAACTCACCCTTGAGTTCTTGAGTTCGTTCTCGTACGTCACCAGCAGTGGCGAACTCAACCAGCACACAGGTGCCGCTTGCTTCCGGATGTTTGGAGTCAACTATCAGGTGAATCAGAATCAGATCGCCAGCATCCTACAACTACCTCGCGGCGACAACGCTCATCGCCGCATCACTGATCAGTTCCAGCACGAAGCCTTCGCGCTGTGGTATCAGTTGACCGGCCTAAATGCCGATGGTTGGGACTCCCTACACGCCACTCACATCCATAACCCCGCCATCAGGTACTTTCACAGGGCGTTGAGTAACACCATCTTCGCCAGAGACAGCAACCACAAAGTGAACTCCAAGGAGCTCTTCTTTCTGCATTGCGTCTTCAACAATGAACCCGTCAACGCTGCCCCGTTTCTGCTGGCTCACATTCAGGCCAACTGCAACCGTGGCTTGAAGCCATTCTACTTTGGCGGGATTGTCACGGCGATTGCACTTGGGCTGAACCTTGGCGACTGCCTCCAGCACCTCCAGTCCATCCCCTCGGTGTTCCTTGACACCAACCACTGCAGGGCCTCCCATCTCATCCGCTCCCGAGCTGACGGGAAATATCATCCGGTTGTGCGTGGCAAGACCGTCAGAAGCATCATCCTTCCGTCCCGCACCCGCATCCATCCAGAGGACCGTACCAACTGGTTGTTCGACCTCACTGCCCCTCCTGCTGCCGTTGTTCCTACTCAGGATCCCACTCATGATTCCAACGATGAAATCCAAGCTGAGTTGGACAGGTCCGAGCAGCCAGAGGCATCGCAGCCTCCTCCTCCAGTAGGTACATCTTCTCGTCGCCGCCGTCACCATCCCGTGCCCGACTACACCGAAGAGGACCTCCTTCGCTCCCTAGACCAGCAGGCACAGATACTCACGATGCTGCAGCAGCAGAACCAGCGAGCTGACCAGTTCGAAGCTTGGCACCGGACTCAAATGCAACAACTTCACACCGGCCAAGCTACGATCACTGAGAGTCTAGCGAATCTGACCCTACAGGTCGAAGGACTCCGAGACACGGTCTACCACACCGGAGCCATGAGCTATGAGGATAGAGTAGCCCTTGCTAGAGCCAGAGGACGCCAGCGTGGACGTAACAGACCCCGAGACTAGACTTCATTTTCTTTTTTTTCCTTCATTGTTTACTATATTTCAGTTCTTTGTATTTTCATTTTCAGTTGTATCTCCCTCTCGCATGCTTCAAGAATCAGTGAGGACACTGATCGAGATAGTGTGAGAGCGGAGCCTTATTTCCACTGTATTCTGAACTTCCCTTATTTCCTGTATTTCTATTTCACTGCACTTTGAATTTTAGTAAGTTCTATTTTTACACTTTCTATTTCTAGCAAATAAAGCTCGTCTATATATTTTTCACGTTACGCAAACAATCCCCACATTATTCAACGAAAACAAAAACTTTCATTTGTTCTCAAAAGCAAAAGCATCACGAGAATGCACCTGAGTTCAAACCAAGTTTTGAAACTCCGAGGAAACGACAGTTCTAACAAAACCAGTATCGTCCAGACACCTTAGATCTCTAGTTTATACGAGTCGGTTTCACCACCTACGTGTACCAAAGTCTCAAGTGTCTACGCAAACTCAACCCCAAGTAGTTTATACTAGCAGTCAGCACCATCCTAAAAACACTTCTAAGCGAGCGACCGATGCAAATAAGTGTATGATCTCCAAAAAGATGAAAAATCATGAAAAGAGAGCTGAAAAGCCCAAGAATATAAGATACGTTTCCTTCTAAGTTAGGTGCTCCTCACCCGAGCATTTAGCCCAACGGCACGAAAAACTCATTGGAAAATCAATGACACCAAATTATGATCAATGAAGAAGATCAAAAACAAAAACGAGATCATATTCACTAACAGGTCGACTTGCCATGAAAGTGTGCGGACAACGGGCTTAATGTGATTGCGCTAGAACAAACAGGGTGAACTTGCCGCGAGAACCTTTACACCAAGATACGGTAGCATGACTGAGACCGATTTGCATAAAAAGGAGACCTCCGGAGACTCGTAGTCCAGTGTCGTCATGATACTCGTCTTGTTCCTACCAAGAATCCCGGTTTTTCCAAACTCTGCGAACGAGGAAGCAGCCTCGTGCTTGCCGACTTTTCCACGTTTTACTTTAGGAAAAGCAAAGATTCAAGCTTAGGGGAGTTTGATAACACGAAATCATATAGATATTTTCATGCATAATTCAACTAAAGTCTAACCGTTTTCGATCCGATTTCGGGTTATTTCCATGTATTTGTCTGATGTTTTTGCAGGTATTCAACGATCACGTCTAAACAAGGCAACATGAAGAAAAGAAGCAATCCCAGATGAAATATGGACGAAAAAGGAGTGAAAACACAATGAAAAGCACAGCAGACAGTTTTTGCTGATGTGACGACCGTCACAGATGCATGACGACCGTCACACGGGTGACGACCGTCACACCTTGTGACGACCGTCATGCAGGCAAAAACGCCCCACTCAAATTACACGTCAAAAGAGCAGTTCCAATTCCCATTAAATGGTCCACTACTCCCTAAATTATCTGCCTCAAGGTCCATCATCCTCAGAGGTAACCGTTGGGATTCCACTTCTATAAAAAGGGAAGCAGGGGACTTCAAAAAGAGAGCGGCATTCATACCACGAAGTGCTGCCAAATTTAATTTCCAGAGCAAATTTACTTTCAATTATTATTTGTATCCATTTCTCCAGTTTTATTTGTATTCCTTTCCTTTATTTCCCTTTTCAATTCCTCATTCCCATTTCCGCTCTTCTGTAATACTTACTGCACTGTACGATCAAATTGGAACTAAAGACAGAATCCTGCCAACTTGTGGAGGGTCTGCCCAAAGGCCAATTGGCATTATTTACAGGTTTTCATTTTGATCGACTTCTGTTTTATCATGATGCAATTTATTATTTACTATTATTATTTATGTTTTATTCTTCCCAATTCCATGTCTAGCTAAACTTAGGCAATCGATATGTAGTGATAATTCGAATGGGATTTGATAACTCTTGTTTGAAAACTTTCTTTTCACAAAAGTAATTTATGGTCTAAGTGTTTAAAATTGATTTACGAAATAAACTTCGTCGCGAAAGCGAGACTTTATTTAAAAGTAGTTTTGCCACGAAAGTGGGAAATTAATTAAGATACGAACCAACAAGCGAAAGCTACGGTAAGGTCAGATAGTAAACACTAGGCATTTGTTTTAATAACAGCGAAAGCACTTTAAAACGAATTAGAATTTAGAGATTTCCAAAAAGTAATTTTAACCCCGAACGGAATACGAAAGTGTACGTTTGGCCCTTAGGATTACGATTAGCGTCAATAACCATTGTGAGACGAGAGTCTTCAAATCTCCATTTTCTGCTTAAATAAACTGCGAAAACTATTTCATACACCAGTAACTTATCAAATCCCTGAAGAACACAATTACTGTGTATCGATTCAATTAATTAAAATCTAAATAGTAATCTTAGTTCCCTCTTTTAGTGACAATCTTATCCCCTTAAAACATATTCTACCTAGCTAAACATAGTAACTCCCGAGAACACTAGTTTGATTACGAGTCCCTGTGGGATCGATATCTTTTATTACTACGCGATAGACTGTGCACTTGCAGTTAGTTGTATTAGACATAGAAAGTCGCGATCAATTAGCCATCTCAGATTGTAAATACTACTGAGTTGATAGCAGTACCATAATCATGTTTGGATAATTTGAGTGTTGGCTGCTATTGTTAAGTATGTGATTTTGTTTCTGAAAAAGCTCTGATATTGTTGTTTGATGAAGTGCAAATTGTTTCGTGTTCTCTATGCATTCATGTGCATTTGGTGTCATATACCTGTGATTGATTTTGTTAAAACATTCTACCTTGTTCATGCTCAGGGTGATTTTCATTTCATTTTCATTTGCGATTTAGCTGTCGTTTCGTTGGATTGACCGTTTTTATTCGCTTAAATGTGCCAAAGGGAAATGTCTGTTAACATTCTGGTTTTGAAATTGTGTGTGAGTTTGTATTATTCGTAGAGGTAATTCATTTTGTAACTAAAATATTAGGCTGCTTCAATTCTAACATTTTAATTGATTTGTAAACTAATTTTTTATGTATTGGTGTTGTTTAGCCAATGCCGGTTTCGATTCAGGTTAGTAACTACGTGCGAACGCTTCTAGATGGTTTTAATTTCTTTTGGATTTCGTTTCTTCGTATTTAGTTTTGATTCAATTTCGTAGGTTAATATAAGTGTAGACTCTGTTTTATTTGAACATTGCGAGTTTTCCGCCTTGAAAATATTTGTTCAGTGTTATTGCGACTTGGTTCCACTGTGTAATTTAGTAACATCAATTTGAAAAAAACGGTGGCGGTAGAATTTTAATTTGGAAATATGCTTTCCAAAATACATGCACATGAAGGCTACATTAATGTATTTATGCATGGCGTTTTACAGGCATGTTTATTGGCAGTGTCAGTGTATCATAAATTAAGACATTTCATGTTGGTTTTAGGATGTCTCATGTGTGAAGTGTCTAATAAGTCAAATCATATACACATGGACTATCTTGTTTTCTCGTTTTTTTTTTGCTTATCTTTTTTAATTCATTTTGAATATTGTAATTAAGTTTCGCAGGTATTTTGAGGCCGCAATTCTATTGTGTGGAAATTTTGAAAGTTCAATCCAATATTAGCTTTCGAAATCCGTTTAGAGGCATAAATTTCATTGGCCGGTTATTCTCACATGAGTGCACTCTCAATAAGCAAAACTTTGGTTTAATGCCAGTTAACATTTTCGAAAACGTTTAATCTTCATTTAATCTAATCAAAACATTTAATTTAAAATATTTTCTTAACTAAATTAAAATCATAATTTATCCTATTTAATACTTTTAAACATTTTTTTAATTAGTCAACGAAAGTAGTGGGCTTTTGGGGTCTAGCATCCTTTGAGTCCTTGAACAACCGCTCTCGAGGCACACGCCCTTGAGTTGTGGTTTTTCCGTCTTTCGGTTTCCAAAACTTGTTTTTATTCAATTTAATTGAAATTTCTAAAAAGATATTTTAAAAATAATTTTTATTTATTAGATATTTGTATAATAAATTTCAAATATTCATTCTTTTAAAATAAAATACATTTCAAAATTATTACCAAATTAATATTTTAAATATTAAACTTTTCGAAAATTATACTTTATTTAAAACTTATTTTTTTTAAGATATTCAACTTTTTTTCAAAACAAATTAATTATAATTAGCTTTTCTTAAAATCTTTTTTTATAAGCAATTGATTAATTTATTTTATATGAAAATTAAAACTATTTTTTAATTAAATTAAACTATTTTTCTCAATCAAATTATACAATCTTTCTAAAACAAATTTCAAAACAATTAAATTCTTGGATCTCGCCTTCCTTGAATTTTTAAGCGACCGCTCTTGAGGTGCACACTTTGAGTTGTGATCCTTCCGATCTTATTTTCTAGAATACCTAGCGCCTAGTCCGAGTACGCTAATATTTTCAAATTGTTTTCATAATTAAATCACGAAATAATCGAGTTCTTGGAGACGCGCATTCCTCGAATTCGAGAGTGACTACTATTGAGGCGTACGCCTCGAATGGTGTGTCGTTCGAACTTTCGTTTCTAAAATACCTCCTTTAATTATTTGGACAAGTATTTACTGTCCAACAAACATATTTCATAATTAATGGAATGAAAAAGATGTCGTTGGGATCTAGCATTCCAACGATATCCCGACTAATTGGTTACGAGGCCGACGTCTCGCTTATCGAATAGTCGTCCTTCCTCCTAAATTTTCAACCCGTCTAACTTCGTTCCTCACCTTCATACGGTCGAGTCTAAACCCTAGTATGTTTCTAAACCATACGCCAAATTCAAATTATTTTCTTAATTAAATTACGAAAGAACTGAGTTCTTGGAGTCTCGCACTCCTTGAATTCTTGAGTGACCACTCTTGGGGCGTACGCTTTAGGTTATGGATTACTCGACCTTTCGTCTGTAAAATACATGCCCTAACTATTTGGACAAATTCCTTCATTATCCATTAAAACACAATTTCATAATTAATTGAATGAAAAAGGTGTTGTTGGGATCTAGCATTCCAACGATGCCCCGATTAATTGATTGCGAGGCTAACGTCTCGTTTATCAAGTAGTCGTCATTCTCTCTTCAAATATTCAATCCAACTCTCTTCTCTCGCTCTCGTGCGATTGAAACTTTCTCAAACATATTTCGTAATTATTCAAATGAAAAAGGTGTCGTTAGAATCTAACATTTCAATAATGCCCTGATTAATTGATTGCGAGGCTGACGTCTCGTTTATTGAATAGTCGTCATTCTCCATCAAATTACCTAACCAAACTCCTCTTTCTCGCCCTGTGCAATCGAAACCTTAAACCTATTCAAACCCATTATCTTTCCCAACCAAAACATCCAATGCGATAAACCTAATCCCTCGCCCTTGCGTGATCCCTACAACTCAAACAACTCTTCTCAAAGAACATTGTTTATTCCTTTCTTCCGCGCATATGAACTCGTGCTTCAGCCTCCCCTAGCGAGCAGACAAGCCAATGTTTAGCAGTTAGAATGCGACCTAAACTCTCGTTCAACTCATACCCACCTTTTACCAAGAACATTGTTTAGTCCCTTCTTTAGCGCATAACAACCTCGTGCTTCAGCCTCCCCTAGCGAGCAGACAAGCCAATGTTTAGCAGTTAGAATGCGACCTAAACACTCGTTCGTTTTTCAAACCCATTACCCGTAGTTGGCCGAACTACGGCTGCTCTGATTCTTCATTCCCTCCTGAATGTAAGATACGTAGGCACAAGATTGCGATGATCTTGGCGAGCACAATTCCCTCATTTTCCCGTAGTCCCACGAACTACGAATGCTCTGATTTTCCACTTCTTACAAGTGAAGATACGTAGGCACAAGGGCCCCAATCCTTGGCGAGCACCCTATCTTAAAACCACCAATTCCCCCCTATAGGAGAAACCTTAGAAGAAAACAAACAAGCGTAGCTAACTTTACTCTCGAATCGATCAAGAGGTTCCCGTTGAGTACAACGGACATGAGGGGTGCTAATACCTTCCCCTCATGTAATCGACTCCCGAACTTAGAATATTGGTTGCGATGACCATGTTCTTATATCTTTAAAGGTTTTATCGATATTTTGCTATTCCATCCTTGGAATGAATAAAGTTCGGTGGCGACTCTGTTTCGAACGTATTTTCCGCGTCCATCGCGAGGATCGTATTTTTCGAGGTACGACAGATGGCGACTCTGCTACGCATTGCCCTATGCAAGAGAGAGTCAAGCCTAACTTGACTCGATTCGAGAGTACTAACCTTTTGCTTAGCTGTTTTCTTTATGTTTATTTTCTCTTGTTCCTTATTTATTGCTTTCTCTTTCTATTATATGCTCTGTAGTATATTTGCTTGTTGGATTCTGGGAAAATATCACAAGTAAAGCTCTACACCCGAGCTTTGGAAAAAGAAGAGAGAAAACATAGTTTAGAATTGGTAGTCGAGTAGTGTTAGTCCCCAAGGACTCGCTCCTTGTGTGCCTAGCATGAAAGCTCCTCCAAAATAGACCTTTTTCGTAGATCCTATCGTAACGCAACTAGCCTGTTGCACGATTTGATTCATGAAGGGTCCGTGACTCTGGGAACCGCTCTTAGAACCAGTTTCTATATTGGTAGTCATGTAGTGTTAGTCTCTGAGGACCCGCTCCTCGTGTGCCTGGCATGAGGACTCCACTCAGGAGAGACCCTATTGTACTCTCGTTATAATACAGCTAGCCTGTTGCATAATGTTGATGTGATTGGTGTCCGTGATCCTGGGAACCTTATCCGTCAACATAGAAGCTATCCCGTGAGTGGGTCTCTGGGTAAAGAATCTAGAACTTTCCTAGTATAGCCTACCGGTTAGGGCGCTTTGACCTACTTATGTTATCCTGGATCCTGTTTGTGCCTGCATTGCATTTGCATATCATTTCATGTGCATTTCATCTGCATTGCATATCATTCTCTCAGCCAGAAAGCTCATCCATCCTTTGTCCATAACTCGCAGTTGATTTCCCGACACCCGTATTGGACTTGAAGCAGCTTTTGAAAGAATCATGAGTTCAGAAGAGCAGAACCAATTTGCATCAAGAGCAGATGTTGACTTAATGAAGAACCAGTTGGACCAGCTTGTGGAGGCTATGTTAGCCTTGGTAAGGAGAGAGAACAACCCTCAACGGTCTATAGTCACTGAGAACGTCATACCTCAGCCTGTGCGGATTCCCGTTGAAGACCAGGTTATACAAAAGCGTCACACTATTTGGGATGAGCATGCCTCGTCTCATGATGCTGTTGAATACCATAGCTTTGCATTCACTGCGCCGAATTCCCAAGGGGAAAGCCTGGTGGTGAATAATGAACCACCTCAGGATGTTGAGTTTGTCGAAAGATGTCGTGTGTTGGAAGAGAAAATTGAAACCATGATAGGGCGTGATACTTCTGATCTGAATGCGTTGAATATGTGTTTGGTACCCGGACTTGTGATACCTCCAAAGTTCAAGATGCCAAATTTTGAAAAGTACAAAGGAGATAGCTGTCCAAAGCAACATTTGGTAATGTTTTGCAGAAAGATGACGTTTTATGCTCACAATGACAAACTTATGATTCACTGTTTCCAAGACAGTTTGAGTGGGGCATCGTTGAGTTGGTACATGCAGCTAGAGAGTAGCCATATCCAGTCGTGGTCGGACTTAACCAACACCTTTGTAAAACAATACCAATACAATCTTGATGTGGCTCCCAACCACATACAGTTGCAAGGCCTATCTCAAGAGGAAAACGAGTCTTTCAGAGGGTATGCTCAGAGATGGAGAGAGGTAGCTGCTTGCGTTCAACCACCGCTCTTAGACAGGGAATTGGTTGACATGTTCATAAAGTCTTTACAAGAACCATACTTGGAAAAGATGATGGCCAATGGGACATCCAACTTCTCTGATTTGGTATCAGTAGGAGAACGCATTGAGAGCCATCTCAAGAGTGGAAAGATCCAAGACACCTCGAACATCCCAGCTAGTGAAACTGAATCAGTTGTTAGCTCCCGAGAGGAAGAAGAGGATGAAATTAATACGATTAGGGACACTCCCCAGCCTCCATCCTCGGTACCTTACCTTCAGTACCCAAGCATCTCAACTGTTAAAAGTCAGCAATCCTATGGGTCTACCTGTGTGACTCCGGTCTCTTCACATGGTCAATATCCTCCTGTCAATAGTGTCTGCAACGACGACATTACTGTAATCAAAGACCAAAGAGACACTTTGATCCATTACCAATGCCATACAATCACGTGCTACCACGTTTGATTAGTAGTGGACTGATAGTGCCAAAGAGCTTAGATCCTGTGATCCCACCATATCCACCAGGCTTTGACACCAATGCACGATGCGGCTACCATGGGGCATTCGACCGAAAATTGCAAACAGTTCAAGAATAAGGTTCAAGATCTGATAGAGTCCAAGCTAATCTCGTTCACACCTCAAGGACTTCATATCAACATCAAACCGTCATCTGGTCAAGTGAGTTCATCAGTCCATGACATGGAAGAAGCTGCAGAGAGTAGATATGAAGAAGGTTATCATACTGGTCTCGATGAGCAAGAAGGGTAGCTCAACTGTGATGCAAGAGAGAAAAGCCCAGTTCCTCAATGCTGACAATTTCCATATTGTTTTTACGCATTTGTAGTTTCTTTTCTGTTATAATGCTACTTGCTTTTAGACATTGTTTCTTATTAATGGTATTGTTAATGTGATAATTATGCATGTTTTTGATCAAATCCATTCGTATTCACTCACATTTTCTCACTTATTGCAAAAAATCAAAAAAAAATTCACTCCACTTCCTTTATCGCATTGCTGTTTAGCAGAGATTTGAGGGAGGATGACGAAAACAAAATACCCATAATTGTTGATTGTATGCTTTTGGATAAAATTCTGCTGATGATGTACAGGCATTGTTTCAAATCCCCAAACACCAGAGAAATAAGGAGTTAGTCCCTAGTCAACCACTTCGAGCCTAGAAGTAGGAGTTTCCTTCGGATTGCTAAACCCTTACGCTTAACCTGGGGCAGGGTAGTGTTCAGTTAACCTAATTACGCACTCGAATCACGAGGCAAAATCCAAAAGTCATGACGGTTCATCAATGACCAATGACTTGGCAGTCACAAATCCTTCAAAAAAAATTCAAAAGCCTGCTAAGTCGAACACCTCAAAAGGGGACTTAGGCAAAAATCAAGGAAACCTCGATGGATCTGACAAGCAAAGTCAGTCCATGCAAAAGTTAGGGATCAAAAACAAAACCAAAAAGAGGTCCTCAAATCCTCGACAAAAACAAAATAAGATTTAGTGGCCACCCAAATCAAGGGGTTACTGACATCCATCAAATAAGGTGGCTGCCATTTCAGGAAATCTTGAATCATCATTTCACCGTCAAAATCTAAGTGCGCGTGTTAAACTAACTGAATGTAGGACTGAAGTTCATCACGAAGAAGGGGTGGGTACAAATCAAACTTTGAGCCTTATATCCTTTGTTTCTATAACCGTGAACCAGACCAAGTTACAACCCTCAAAAGACCTAATTGAGGCGGGGTTTATTCTGAAAGCCTACTACAGCAAGGTTGAGTAAACTGACTCCTACATATTTTCTAATCTTCTATATTGGTGTCATATGCTTGCTATATCTTTCGCACCAATTAAATCAGCATTGCGTTTGGAATAACAGTCCATTCGTCACACACTTTCACATCATTCCTAATAAATGATCCTTTCAAAGCTTGCATGAATGTCGCATTAAAATTACCATTTTTTGAATGAAGAATTTTAAACTGCAAGTCAGTACTTGGCATTATGGAAATTCCAACAAAAGAACAATCAAAGAGGAACTCGATCACTCATTGGTGTTGACCTGAATCAAGAATTTCTCATAACCCTGCAGATTGGGGCAAGTTCTTCCGAGTTTCAAACAGGGGCATATTGTTGCAAAATCCAGACGCTGGGGCAATCATCGTAGACCATGTCATGGTATAAGTCTTTAAAAAAAATCTTCAAATACCTGGCGGACTGAGGCAGACTAGTTGAACAGGGGCAGTTTCCCTCCTTACTTTCAAAGTTGGTCAAGCAGACCATGCTAGACATCAATAAATGTTGAGTTCACAACAAGCGTCAAAAGCCTTGGTGCAGAGCAAAAGCACGATCAACATGCATTGGTTAAGTCGCTAAGCTCGCATATTCAACATGCTTTGGTTATGTTGCTACGCTCAACATTTGTAAGCCGTCATGGCACATTGGCTAGAAGTTAAGGTTCTCCCAGGAATAAGCAGCCAACTTCTGCAAGGATCTAACTTGGAGCACCAAGAGCATCCACATATGTTCTCTGATCATATCATTATCAGATACCGAGTGTCGGGAAGTCAAATCCTTTCACCACATAAAAGTCCACCTAGTTGGCATCATGACCCAAAAGTCCAACCCCGCTTGGCATCCATTAAAGTCCAATTTGTATTGGCAATCAATAAAAGTCCAACCCTGCTTGGCACCTCTCCTAAAGTCCAACCCTGCTTGGCACCTCTCCTAAAGTCCAACCCCGCTTGGCATCTCCTAAAGTCCAATTTATATTGGCAACCATTAAAAGTCCAACCCTGATTGGCATCTCTTAAAGTCCAATCCTTTATTGGCAACTACCAAAGTCCACCCTCGTTGGCACCTTCATAAAACCAATCTCCTGCTTGCATTCACATATGCATCATATAATTGACATGTATCATACGCATACATAGCACGATCATTTCCTCTTTCAACCTCCGAGTTGATATGTCTTTATTTTCTCGACCCCCGAGTCGATATTTTCCTTTTCCTCCTTCAACCCCCGCGTTGATATTTTGTTTTTTCCGACCCCCGAGTCGATGTTGTTCGTTATGTTCTCAACCCCCGCGTTGATATTTTGTTTTTTCCGACCCCCGAGTCGATGTTGTTCTTTATGTTCTCAACCCTCGTGTTGATATTTTGTTTTTCTCGACCCCTGAGTCGATATTTTCCTTTACCTTCGACCCCCGAGTTGATATTTATCTTTCTTCAACCCCCGAGTTGACATGTTTTTATTTTCTCGACCCCCGAGTCGATATCTTTTTTATCTTTTTCTCTCGACCCCCGAGTCGATATTTACCTTTATTTTCCTCAGCCCCCGAGTTGATGTGCCAGTATACCCCGTAAATCTTTTCACCTTGTTTCACCTAATACCCAAAAATAATAATAATAATAATAATAATAATAATAATAATAATAATAATAATAATAATAATAATAATAATCCCTCATGGGAAACCAGAAATAAAGCCTTACCAAATCCCGTTACCCGGTTGCATTCTCATAAGCATCAACATATCATTTGCATACGCATCTTATTTCCCTAGCAGTTGCATCTTTTGCATATTTGCGCATCATACAAAGCATGTCATTTCTGTCCCCAGCGACATGGCATAGCAGGATCCAGGATCAGTTCACAAGCATCTTGACCGGTCCTCTATAAAGGCCGACAGTATTTCTCTTGAAAAGAGTTAATGTCGCATGTGTTCAAGGAATTCTATCCCCAACAAGTCATTTTCCAACCATACAGTTGATGATGATGGTTCCCAGCAGTCGTTGCTCTCATAGCTCCCCAAGCAGAGGTTATCCTTAAAAGAGTTTCTTGAAGGCTTTTCCCATGCAGAGTTTGGACAACGCTTTTCCTCTGACAGGAATTCTACTATTCCCCAGCAACTTTATCATCCGAGATATTGTTTCGGTATCGTGAAGAACCTTAACGGATAAGGGACTGCTTCGACCACCCGAAGAAATCTCGTTGTGTTCAGAGATACAACTTTGGTATCGCGAGGAACTTTATTGGATAAGGGACTGCTTCGACCACCCAGAGAATGTCAGGTTATCTCGTTCATCTATTTTGCATCTTGGCATCCCGTTCTGGTAAACCTAATCTCTGTACTTTACTTGTCAGACAAATTTCGAGGTCTTTTTTTGTATCTAATTGACTTCCACCCTAAAAATGAACGCCATGCAACTGTTCATTATGTTGGGTTCAAGGCAATTAGATAGGGGCATCTGCCATACCCTAAATTTGTCCTACCCATTTTAGAATATTTTTGCATTTTTTGCTCTTATTTCATTTTTGCATTATTTGCTTAATTTATGGTTATTTAGACGCGTGTCCGCTTGCAATTGAGTGTTTTCCAAATATTATTCATTTTTGTCCAATAAAAGTGTGACACGTGGCCTAAAATTATTTTTTTGTTGCTATTGTGTTTCATAATATTTTTCCTTTTTTAATTTTAATATTTTTAGACTACATTAAGTATATAGTTTTATAACATTAATAATAGTATTTTATTTTATTTTAATAGGTTTGTAAAATAAGAGTTTTATTATTTTGTTAATAATATTATTATTTAGGATTTAAGAAATTTTTTATTAATTGTTAATATTTATTTAATGATTATTGTTAATATTTATGTATTAAATAGTTGTTATCATGTTAATTTAGTTTTAGTTATTATATCTTGTTAACATTTAGTTCGTAATAGTTGTTAATATTAATTTAGCTTGTAATTATTATATTGGTCAATATTAGTGAGAGATGTTAACAAATAATAGAAAGAAAATAATTATAAAAAAAAAGAATCAGAAGTGGAATTGGACGAGGCCCATTGGGCCTATGCAGAGAAATTGCTCTGATTTTTTGTTATAAGAAAGGGGAGAAAAATTGATCAAGGAACCAAAAACTACTGTTCACCGAAACCCTAAATCGGCCGCCCCCAATTCAACCCCAAAACCCTAAATCGAACACACTGTTCATCACCCTCCTTCTACTCAAAACGGCGCAAATCAAACCTTCGCCATCCTTCAGTTTCCTCAACGAAACTCTCATCTCTCATGGAACCCTTCATCGCCGCTGATTCAATCTCCCTCGGTTGATCTTCAAAGCACCTCAGTGTTCGCAACTCACTCGATAACAAAACACAAGCTCGAGCACCATATCGGAACAACTCAGTTTCATTTTCAACAAGTGCGTCACGATTCAGCTGGTAGTCGCGGGTGTTTTCGTTTTTTATATTTCATCGTGTTTCGGTTTCAAGTCCAATACCAGCAATATCAACAGAGGAGACAACATTTCTGGTAAATTTTCCTAATGGTCGAGTAGCGGTCAAAGCAATCCCGATGTGCCTAAGACATTAACATACCAGATTCAAGCGTGATTAGTGGTTGGTAACATTTTTATCCTTACCCGATTTCAGCGCTGTGTAATTATCATTCGATTCTGTTTGCTTTTTTCGTATGCTTTTTTTTTTGTTTCCTGATTTCGGCTTTGGTTAAGCTTGATAGTCAATGTATAACTATTGTAAGAAACACGTTAAACCAAATTGCTGGATTGTGCTGCTGATTATCTTGGTTGTGTATTTCTAACCCATGTTCATGTCGTGATTTTGGAATTTGAGTATAAAAAGCAAGTGACAATGAAGACCACACCAGTTCAACAACTCTTCAACTCAACGGCTCCGACGACAACATCAACAATAACAACAATACAACATGGATGTGTTACGTTACCGCCAGGCTCAGTTCCAAAGCTGGTATTTGTGGCCTTCTAAATGAGTTGCGGTTTATTATTTTATTGAGTGATTTCCGGCTGATTCTCGTTGGAAGTTGTTGTTTCTGTTGGTTTGCATTTCAATTCTATATGCAGAGTTATTGTCAAGTTACTTCTATGAGAATTAGTGCTGTCTTCAAGTAGGCAACTCCACTATAATCGTCGCGACTCGATGACACTATTTTGAACAGCAAGAAACTCAGCAGATTCTCAGCTCGCTTTAAGTAACAACGTTTTGCAGCTCGCAAATCAAGTAAACCGCTCTGGATCGAGAGACGACGTGCACCACTCTGCTCACACTCACAGTATCACAGATGCGTTTCTCAGAAGCAACAACTCAACACAGACTCGGTATCTCAGTGGCAATATTCTTCGGCGTTTGCGATGACTCGAGCAACGTTGCTCTTTCTCGAGTCCATTTTTGTCGGTTGGTTTTTCTTCCAATTTGAGCCTGTTTGTTTTGCTTATCCTATTTTCACGTTTTCGATATCGTAGAGTAGCTGCTAGATTGTGCGTGTTAATGACGTTGTTAGCTTCCAAGTTGTTGATTGTGAAATGATGTTTACGATTCTGAGATAGATTAACAAATGTAAATACCCTGTTGTATCACTGAAATTGTTTGTTTGTTTCGGCAATTATTCTGTTTTGATATTCTGATAATCTTGTTCTTCCACTCTATTGTTTCAATTTTGTCTTAACCCTTGACTGCTTATAGTGTTTTGTGGATAATGGTCTTGGCGCTGTTTCGTTGTTGAAATTAATATGGACATATAACAGGATGCCATTACTGCTGAGCTGTTGGTATATATGTCGTGTTCGTAAATTATGTTTGTCATTTACACACCTTTCAATTATCGATTACAATTCGATTGTGTGTTAGAGTGGAATATTGTGGTTCAACATACTGAGTTGGGTAACTGAGTTTTGTTATTCATGACGCCATGAGAAACTTGTGGGTGATTGTCGAGTTTATTTACGCTTGCAGGTTTTGTTTCGCTTTATGTTTGTTTTAAGATTAGCCATCTCAGATTGTAAATACTACTGAGTTGATAGCAGTACCATAATCATGTTTGGATAATTTGAGTGTTGGCTGCTATTGTTAAGTATGTGATTTTGTTTCTGAAAAAGCTCTGATATTGTTGTTTGATGAAGTGCAAATTGTTTCGTGTTCTCTATGCATTCATGTGCATTTGGTGTCATATACCTGTGATTGATTTTGTTAAAACATTCTACCCTGTTCATGCTCAGGGTGATTTTCATTTCATTTTCATTTGCGATTTAGCTTTCGTTTCGTTGGATTGACCGTTTTTATTCGCTTAAATGTGCCAAAGGGAAATGTCTGTTAACATTCTGGTTTTGAAACTGTGTGTGAGTTTGTATTATTCGTAGAGGTAATTCATTTTGTAACTAAAATATTAGGCTGCTTCAATTCTAACATTTTAATTGATTTGTAAACTAATTTTTTATGTATTGGTGTTGTTTAGCCAATGCCGGTTTCGATTCAGGTTAGTGACTACGTGCGAACGCTTCTAGATGGTTTTAATTTCTTTTGGATTTCGTTTCTTCGTATTTAGTTTTGATTCAATTTCGTAGGTTAATATAAGTGCAGACTCTGTTTTATTTGAACATTGCGAGTTTTCCGCCTTGAAAGTATTTGTTCAGTGTTATTGCGACTTGGTTCCACTGTGTAATTTAGTAACATCAATTTGAAAAAAACGGTGGCGGTAGAATTTTAATTTGGAAATATGCTTTCCAAAATACATGCACATGAAGGCTACATTAATGTATTTATGCATGGTGTTTTACAGGCATGTTTATTGGCAGTGTCAGTGTATCATAAATTAAGACATTTCATGTTGGTTTTAGGATGTCTCATGTGTGAAGTGTCTAATAAGTCAAATCATATACACATGGACTATCTTATTTTCTCATTTTTTTTTTTGGCTTATCTTTTTTAATTCATTTTGAATATTGTAATTAAGTTTCACAGGTATTTTGAGGCCGCAATTCTATTGTGTGGAAATTTTGAAAGTTCAATCCAATATTAGCTTTCGAAATCCGTTTAGAGGCATAAATTTCATTGGCCGGTTATTCTCACATGAGTGCACTCTTAATAAGCAAAACTTTGGTTTAATGCCAGTTAACATTTTCGAAAACGTTTAATCTTCATTTAATCTAATCAAAACATTTAATTTAAAATATTTTCTTAACTAAATTAAAATCATAATTTATCCTATTTAATACTTTTAAACATTTTTTTAATTAGTCAACGAAAGTAGTGGGCTTTTGGGGTCTAGCATCCTTTGAGTCCTTGAACAACCGCTCTCGAGGCACACGCCCTTGATTTGTGGTTGTTCCGTCTTTCGATTTCCAAAACTTGTTTTTATTCAATTTAATTGAAATTTCTAAAAAGATATTTTAAAAATAATTTTTATTAATTAGATATTTGTATAATAAATTTCAAATATTCATTCTTTTAAAATAAAATACATTTCAAAATTATTACCAAATTAATATTTTAAATATTAAACTTTTCGAAAATTATACTTTATTTAAAACTTATTTTTTTTTAAGATATTAAACTTTTTTTCAAAACAATTAATTATAATTAGCTTTTCTTAAAATCTTTTTTTTATAAGCAATTGATTAATTTATTTTATAAGAAAATTAAAACTATTTTTTAATTAAATTAAACTATTTTTCTCAATCAAATTATACAATCTTTCTAAAATAAATTTCAAAACAATTAAATTCTTGGATCTCGCCTTCCTTGAATTTTTAAGCGACCGCTCTTGAGGTGCACACTTTGAGTTGTGATCCTTCCGATCTTATTTTCTAGAATACCTAGCGCCTAGTCCGAGTACGCTAATATTTTCAAAGTATTTTCATAATTAAATCACGAAATAATCGAGTTCTTGGAGTCACGCATTCCTCGAATTTGTGAGTGACTACTATTGAGGCGTACGCCTCGAATGGTGTGTCGTTGGAACTTTCGTTTCTAGAATACCTCCTTTAATTATTTGGACAAGTATTTACTGTCCAACAAACATATTTCATAATTAATGGAATGAAAAAGATGTCGTTGGGATCTAGCATTCCAACGATATCCCGACTAATTGGTTACGAGGCCGACGACTTGCTTATCGAATAGTCGTCCTTCCTCCTAAATTTTCAACCCGTCTAACTTCGTTCCTCACCTTCATACGGTCGAGTCTAAACCCTAGTATGTTTCTAAACCATACGCCAAATTCAAATTATTTTCTTAATTAAATTACGAAAGAACTGAGCTCTTGGAGTCTCGCACTCCTTGAATTCTTGAGTGACCACTCTTGGGGCGTACGCTTTAGGTTGTGGATTACTCGACCTTTCGTCTATAAAATACATGCCCTAACTATTTGGACAAATTCCTTCATTATCCATTAAAACACAATTTCATAATTAATTGAATGAAAAAGGTGTTGTTGGGATCTAGCATTCCAACGATGCCCCTATTAATTGATTGCGAGGCTGACGTCTCGTTTATCAAGTAGTCGTCATTCTCTCTTCAAATATTCAATCTAACTCTCTTCTCTCGCTCTCGTGCGATTGAAACTTTCTCAAACATATTTCGTAATTATTCGAATGAAAAAGGTGTCGTTGGAATCTAACATTTCAATAATGCCCCGATTAATTGATTGCGAGGCTGACGTCTCGTTTATCGAATAGTCGTCATTCTCCATCAAATTACCTAACCAAACTCCTCTTTCTCGCCCCGTGCAATCGAAACCTTAAACCTATTCAAACCCATTCTCTTTCCCAACCAAAACATCCAATGCGATAAACCTAATCCCTCGCCCTTGCGCGATCCCTACAACTCAAACAACTCTTCTCAAAGAACATTGTTTATTCCTTTCTTCCGCGCATATGAACTCGTGCTTCGGCCTCCCCTAGCGAGCAGACAAGCCAATGTTTAGCAGTTAGAATGCGACCTAAACTCTCGTTCAACTCATACCTACCTTTTACCAAGAACATTGTTTAGTCCCTTCTTCCGCGCATAACAAACTCGTGCTTCAGCCTCCCCTAGCGAGCAGACAAGCCAACGTTTAGCAGTTAGAATGCGGCCTAAACACTCGTTCGTTTTTCAAACCCATTACCCGTAGTTGGCCGAACTACGGCTGCTCTGATTCTTCATTCCCTCCTGAATGTAAGATACGTAGGCACAAGATTGCGATGATCTTGGCGAGCACAATTCCCTCATTTTCCCGTAGTCCCACGAACTACGAATGCTCTGATTTTCCACTTCTTACAAGTGAAGATACGTAGGCACAAGGGCCCCAATCCTTGGCGAGCACCCTATCTTAAAACCACCCATTCCCCCCTATAGGAGAAACCTTAGAAGAAAACAAACAAGCGTAGCTAACTTTACTCTCGAATCGATCAAGAGGTTCCCGTTGAGTACAACGGACATGAGGGGTGCTAATACCTTCCCCTCATGTAATCGACTCCCGAACCTAGAATATTGGTTGCGATGACCATGTTCTTATCTCTTTAAAGATTTTATCAATATTTTCCTATTCCATCCTTGGAATGAATAAAGTTCGGTGGCGACTCTGTTTCGAACGTATTTTCCGCGTCCATCGCGAGGATCGTATTTTTCGAGGTACGACAGAGGGTAAGTTCATGAAACTCCTTTCCAAGATTTCAAGATAGCAAATACTATAATGGCTCCTCTCTCTCCAAAAAGCACAAAAGCCTGAATTTGCTATGACCTCCCGAAAAGAAGCAAAAACGGTAGTAGAAGCTAGTTACCCTGAAGGGTGGGGCAAAATACTTGAGCTACCTATAAAGTAAGATCGATTAGGAATATGGTATCAGTCATCTCAGGTTGTATAGAAGAGGACGACCATGAAAGTAGTCAAAGGACGAGTTCTCCCACTATCAGAAAATTTTACTAATGTCAGACACCTTCAAGAAGGCCATATTTCCCTAGTGGGAGATGAAAATAACATCATTGATATGACATGTCTTATGTCCAAAAAGCTCTAGGCGAAGAACTCAACATTTGGACTTCCGTAGACATCCCTAAAGTTGTTTTAATTGAAAAGTAATTTTCTTGTTTTATTTTCAAATCCATATGCTCTGCCCAAGGCATAGTGGAAGCTTGTAGAGCACTCTTATTGTTTTCAATCAAATTTTATTATTAATAAAAAGTACATTTTGCATTCAATTGTGTTCCTTGTCTTTCATTTTTCTTTTAAAAATATGACAATGCTCTTTTCATACACTTTTCTTCTCCATCATTCTAAAATAAAGCTCGAATCTTAATTCATGCAGATCCACCTCAGATTCCATTAATAACGATACTACTATGGTCCATTATGAATTTGGTAATCCAATCTACCACGCTGATGATGATTGTGAGGAAGATTGTGAACTCCCCGAGGAGTTGGCCAGATTATTACAGCAGGAATCGAGGGTTTTTCAACCGCACTAGGAATCGATGGTAATAATTAAACTTGGAAGAGAGGATGATAAAAAAAAGAAGTCAAAATAATCGTTGCTCTAGAAGACGATGTGAAAAAAGAAGTTGATTGAACTCTTGCATGAGTATGTAGTTGTATTCGCATGGTCGTACCAAGATATTGTAAGAAAAAGATTTGCTTATACATCTGGCCTTTATTTTTTATGATAACAATACATTGTATATTATAGAACAATTTTATACTCTAACGGTTTTGTCAAGTGTGTAGCTTTTTCTAACAGGTTCTGACTCTGAAGATTTGGCATATGACATCATCAGATTCTGGACTCAACATACTTTGCCTCTAAAGAGATACAAATGTGCGCTTTACAAGATTACATCAAGTTCTGGAATACTCTTAGACAATAGTTCTAATAAATGTTTGTGGCAAAGCTTCTGGCTACTCTGATAGAAGAGCCTCTGAAGGTTTATCAAGCTCTCAAGATTCTGAAGACCAAGTTTTGAAAACTTTGAAGACCAAGTCCTAAGGAACTGTGTCAAGACTTTGAAGACAAGGTTCTGAAGTTTCTTTCAACCAGACTCTTGATCCTTCTAAACATGCTTCAACAACTACTCAGAAGCCTCTAAAGATTAGAAAATAAGATCAAAAGGTTTTACATGAGAAAAATAGTATACAGTACAAGATCAAATATTCCTTTCACTATGCTGATTTTGTGGAGTACGAATCATACTATTGTACCATTTTGTCTCCCACATTTACATATTGTTATGAAAGGTGACAACTCTTTTGTGAAGATTTCCAATTTACCCTCCAACAGATATTTGCATTGCCTATATAAAGGAGACTTGGAAGAATGAATGAAACTGCTAATTCAAGTGAGACTACACTATTCATGCTACAACACAACGCTTTTGCTGAACATATTATTATTGTGAATAGAAACACACATAGAGCTTTTGTTCATTTTTGAGTGATATTTCATTGTACTTAAACTTTGTGTAATCTACTTTCTTAGAAGCAACTTTGTAAACACATTTCTTGTATCTCATTATTTGAGTTTGCATTCCTTGAGAGACTAGAGTTTAGTCAGGATTCTCGAAAAGATAGTGACGGACAGTCATTGTGTGTCTGTAATCAGTTGATTATAGTGGATTAAGTTCTTATTGATAAGGCAAAATCAAATTGGCGGGTGGACTGGATTAGCTTAGTTAACACTGAACCAATATAAAAATAATTGTGTTCATTTATTTTTACTCTTGGTTCTACTTTGAGTGTTTTAGGTACGAAAAAGTTTTATCTTAGAAATCCAATTCCACCCCCTTTCTTGTGTTTCTTGCTACCTTCAGATATCCAGGAATTGATTTAAATATTGTTGCGCACAAGCTACCACTCAAAGAAGAATGTCCACCGATAAAGCAAAAGATAAGAAGAACTCAACCTGATATGGCTATCAAGATGAAAGAAGACGTTCAGAAATAACTTGACGCATTATTCTTAGTCGTGCAAATTATCCTAAATGGATTGCAAACATTTTATTAGTACTAAAGAAAATGGCAAAGTATGAATGTGTGTTTACTACGAGTATTTAAACAAAGCAAGCATGGCAGATGACTTTCCATTACCACACATCAACGTGTTGGTGGATAACATGACTCAATTCTCAGTATTTTTTTCATGGATGGCTTTTTCGGATACAACCAGACTAAAATGGCCCTGGAAGACATGGAAAAAACTACATTCATCACCCCTTGGGGAACCTTCTGTTACAAGGTTATGCCTTTCGGCTTAAAGAATGTTAAGGTAACATATCAACGAGCAATGGCGACTCTCTTTCATGACATGATTCATAAAGATATCGAAGTATACATCGACAATATGATTGCAAAGTCCCAGACTGAAGAAGAACATCTTGTCCATCTGCAAAAGTTATTTGCACGATTGAGGAAATTCAAGCTGAGGCTAAACCCCAATAAGTGCACCTTCAGGGTGAGATCTGAAAAACTTCTAGGTTTCGTTGTAAGACAACGAGGAATTAAGGTTCGATAAGGTTAACGCCATACAAAGTATGTCAGCACCGAGAACAGAGAAAGAGGTTCGTGGTTTCTTAGGGAGATTGAACTACATTGCTAGGTATATATCGCACCTTACAACCACTTGTGAACCTATATTAAAGTTGCTATGCAAGGATCAAACTATCGAGTGGAATGAAAACTGCCTAAAGGCACTCGAAAGAATAAAGTAGTATCTACAAGAGCCACCGATCTTGATGCCTCCTGTACCGGGAAGACCCCTCATCATGTACCTGACGATTCTCGATGAATCTGTGGGATGTGTACTTGGGCAACATGACGAAACAGGTAGGAAATAACATGCCATCTACTACTTAAGAAAGAAATTCACCAACTATGAAAAAAAAATTCACTGCTTGAGAAAACATGTTGTTTACTCGCATGAGCTGCCAAACACCTGAGACATTACATAATGACCCATACAACACCATTAGTATAAAAAAAGGATCTGATCAAGTACATTTTCAAAAAACCAACTCTCAGCAGAAGAGTTGCCCGTTGGCAGACGGTATTAACGAAGTACAACATCCAATATGTCACCCAGAAATCCATCAAGGGGAGTGTGTTGTCAGATTATCTCGCACACCAACCAGTGGAAGATTATCAACCAATGAGGTTTGATTTCCCAAATGAAGATATCAATTTTATCAGAGATAATGAAATCCCAGGCCCAGGCGAAGAACCCGAACCAGGATCGTGATGCACGCTCGTGACCGATGGTGCCTCAAATACCCTAGGTCATAGGATTAGAGCAATCATTATCTTTCTGAAAGGCTATCACCTTCCTTTCACAGCAGGATTATGTTTCGACTGCACCAACACTATGGCAGAATATAAAGCATGTATCTTCGAAGCAGACATTGATTTGAAGATCAAAATCCTTGAAGTACACTGAGATTAAACTATAGTTATCAATCAAATCAAAGGAGAACGGGAAACTTGTCACCTCAAATTGATTCCAATACCGAGAACATGTCTTGAAATTGATTCTATACTTTGATGAAATCACTTTCCATCACATCCCTAGGGAATAAACTCAACTAGGAGATGCTTTGGCTACCTTGTCGTCATGTTCAAAGTTAAGTGAGCTAACGAAGCACTCTCCATAATGATTGAACGTCTAGATGAACCAGCATATTATGTAGTAATTAAGGAAGAATTCGACGATAAACCTTGGTTCTACGACATCAAAAGGAACCTTGAGAAACAAAAGTACCCTAAAAACACATCAATTATAAATAAGAAGAGTGTGAGGAAATCGTCATACAAGTTCTTCTTGAGTGGTGATGTATTATAAAAAAAGAATTATGACATGGTCTTCCTCAGATGCATGGATAGTCACGAAGCAGACGTGATCATAAAAGAAATCCATGAAGGCTCCTTTGGGACCCATTCTATTAGGCACACGATGGCTATAAAGATCTCGAGAGCAGGCTATTATTGGTTAACAATGGAAACTGACTTCTACCTCCATGCGAGGACATGCCACAAATGTCAGATTTATGCGGATAAAGTGCACGTACGACCAACTTCTTTAAGCGTCCTGGCATTACCTTGGCTTTTTTCTATGTGGGGTATAAATGTGATTGGACGCATCAAACCGACTGCCTGAAACAGACATTGGTTTATCCTGGTAGCTATCGATTACTTCACCAAATGGGTGGAAGCTTATTTTTATGCAAACGTAACCAAACAAGTGGTTGATCGCTTTATAAAAATGGAAATCATCTGTCGTTATGGGATTCCCAATAAGATCATTACAGAAAATGGATTGAATCTTAATAACAAGATGATGAAAGAGTTATGCAAAAGTTTCAAGATCGAACACCATAAATCATCGTCATACCGTCCAAAGATGAATGGCATTGTTGAGATAGCAAAGAAGAACACTAAAAAGATTGTTCAAAAGATGGTGAAAACATAAAAGGACTGGCACAAGATGCTACCTTTTGCCTTACATGACTATCGTACTTCAGTATGCACTTCAACTGGGGAAACCTCATTCTCTCTTATATACGACATAGGTGCAATACTTCTCGTGGAAGTAGAGATTCCCTCACTAGGGATCTTAACAAATACAAAGCTTGAAGAAGATGAATGGGTTCAAACGAGGCTTCATCAACTCACCTTCATTGAAGAGAAGAACATGATAGCCTTTTGTCACTGTTAACTATACCAAAAGCGACTGAATAAAACATTTGACAAGAAGGTTCGTCCTCAAAATTTCCAAGCAGGAGACCCGGTGTTGAAGAAAATCCTTCCAATCCTAATAACTTCACGGGACAAGTGGACACCCAACTATGAAGGACCATACATTTTTAAGAAAACCTTCTCTAGAGGAGCTCTAATTCTCAAAGCTATGAACAATGAAGATCTCTCACTTCTAGTGAGCTCAGAAGCAGTCAAAAAATACTTCACATAAAAGCAGACCCGCTAAGTCAAAAACCCCAAAGGCGACTTAAGAAAAAATGAGCATCTCGGTGGACCACAAAAGAAAGGTCCAAGAAAAAATTATGGATAAAATTAAAAGAAATGAAAAATTCATTAAGTTGAAAACCTCGAGGGGCAACTTAGGCAAAAAAAAACAGTTATCCCGGTGGACCAAAAAAAGAAAGGTCTAGGCAAAAATTAGGGATAAAATCAAAAGAAATGAAAAACCTACTACGTTGAAAGCTCCGAGGGGCGACTTAGGCAAAAAAAAAGGGTATCCCGGTGAACTAAAAACTCAAAATGACGGCTCAGGTAAAAGTTAGAGATTTAAAAGGCAAGAGGTTGCGATCTATGAAGAATATGTAAATTCACCACAACAGTGGAAACCCCGGATAGGAAGAATGGATCCAGTCAATCTCCTTGAAAGCAAAGTTTTAGGATCTTCAAGGATATATAGATTATAGAAAAATTGGAACTAAATGTAAATCCGAGCTTTTCTCATTGTCGTTGTATTTATACCTTTTTTCGCAATTACCTCTTTTAAGAATTACTTCCTTATGAAATCGCCCACTTACGAGTCAATTTCTCATGAACAAAAAGTATTTCTTTTATCAAAAGTGCTCCTCATTCTTACTTTTTCTGCTTGTTTGCAAAGTGACAATTTATTTTTAATAAACAATACATTGAAAATTTTGGAGATGATAAAAGTCTTGAAAAAAATACGAAATTACTTTGATTTTGAAATATATGAAAAATAACCATAGTTTTCAATTAATGCATTCAGTGCACAGGACACAAAATCACAAAGGTCACTTTGACCTAACAAATCATAAGAATCGTCGGTCTCTTAGGATAATTAGCACACAACTTGCCAGCACAAATCAAACTTGGGGCACTGAAAAAGATTCAGACGTGTCTATTTACTACAGGATTACCAGGAGACAGAAATGTCAAAAAGTCAAGAACTTTTTATAAAAAAGTCAAAACCCAATCTTTATTGGCACCTTCAAAACCCAATCTTTATTGGCACATTCAAAACATAATTTTCATTGGCATCTTAAAATTCAGTCACCATTGGTGATCCTTCTTCATTGACACCAATCAATATGGGTATACAAAAGCGTTGCTTCATTTTAATCCTTTTGACAAAGAGCACCAAACCATCCCTATCATATTCATAACAAAAGTTCGTTCATACATCGACATTTTTCATGTAGTAATCCATTATGGGATTGCTTCACTAAAATGCACAGTATACCATTGAGATGGAGTATTACGCCATACAAATTCAAACATGCATACTTAGCATAAGACAATAGTATTTCTCCGAAGAGAACATCATTCCCACAAAAGTCTTAATTGGCATTCCCATCAATTTCCCTCAAAACATTTCTTCTTAATATTATTGGCCTTTTGTCTGTATTCTATGCAAAGGCATAACAAACTTATACACCAAGCGTCTTGTCATTTGCAAATTCTCGTTGCCTTTTGCACCAAAGATATATTAATACCCTTAACTTTTATAAGTCCTCGCTGCCTTTTACGTGAGAAAGTTATCCTTGTTAAAACTTTACATCTTGAGTAAAGAAATAAGGGACTGGATGTATGACATACTCCCTTTCTGATTGTTTAGATATCCAATGTATGTTTGACCGTCCAAATGATCACCACGTTTCACAAACTACATCTCCGCCTCGACCTGAGAAATATCAGGTCATTGCCTTACCTTTTACAAGTCCCCCTTAGCTTTTACATGGGAAGGATCCAAGATTCAATGGTATATTGAGATAGAATTTCTCCATGCATCTTCCTCACCCCAAAGGTTGGCGCTGATATTTGTACTTCTTTTACATGCGCTGCTTCCATTTTATCTGTCTTCTTGCACAATAATACATTGAAATATATATGAAATATTTCTTGAATGGAAGAAATAGCAACAATATATGTTATGTTCATCATCTTAAAAACTAACAAGCTCTCTAAATATGAAAATAAGGAACAACTTATGAAACTTCGAAACTTCTCAACATCCTTGGCATTTCACCAGAAAAAAGTGGCAATTGTGGTGAATGTTGTGTCAATTGTGATCACATACGTCTATTTTGGTGGCGAAAAAGTGGCACATCTTAGCCAAATTGGTTAACTCCTAATCTTAGCCTCTTGAGGGACATAGAGTTTCCCAAGTTTGGAGGAATTTCACCATCAAATTCATCACCTTCAAAAGAACTATTGTAAAACATGAACTACTGCATATCTTTGAGATACCCAAATGTCGCAGGATTCCACCTGAGAAATTATTATTCTTTCAATCTTCCAACAGTAATCGGAATTCTTCCACCAAAAATGGTTACCAAAGAAATCAACCATTTTTTAATTCGAGTAATTATCGATCTCATTAGGTATATTCCGAAAATTGATTATCATCAAAATATAAAATTTCCATCATTCCAAGCATCCCAATCTCTTTAGGTAAATCATCATGCAACTTGTTATGATACAATACAAGTGTTTTCATGTTTGTTTAGTTCTCTATGAAAAGGTGAAACCAAAACAATTAAACTATTGTTACTCACCATGTTTGTTATCAATGATCTAATTCTGCCGACATGGAAAGCAATATATATAGTGTCCTGCAGCGCACCATTATCCATGAACATATAATATTCAACATTAACCTATAGCATCGACAGCCCCCACCATTGTCTATAACATCCTTCGATCCTTTCCGCCGACTGTAAAAGCAAAAAATCTGTTATGTTCATCAAACCATAAATCTCAAGAGAAATTGTTCTGGTTTTCACTCAGGCATTCTGTCGAACACTTTGTGTGCTTTACTGGTATGGTCACCGAACGGGAATCCTACACAATGATTCCTCTCTAATCCGAGGCTTGTCACTCAAGCATTCTGTCGATGACTTTGAATTGATCAGAGATACGTCGGCTCAGCATTGGCTAAAGCTTTGATGATGGCGATATCTGTTCACCTTTTTCAGCTTTAATTATCGGCATCGAGTTTCCCCAATAAAACAAATCAGACACCACATTAAGTGGATGGAATGATTGAGAGAAGAACGTCCTGATGAGTTTAATATGGCGAGTTAGTTTTTCCAATGACCTGCACACATTCATAAAAATAGAAACTCCACGCAATTATATTGACAATAAAGGGAATGAAGTCATATTGGTAATTCGTAACAGTCCTAAACAACACCAAGTATGTAATTTGCAAGATGATAAGATACCGACTTATAATAGATTCATCTTGTGGCACCATTTCAGATTGCTTAGAGGTACCATCTTGAAAACGGAAATTTTGACGGCGACATCAGCTTGTTGCTCGCCCCTAATTATTGACATAATCTAACTGGACTAATCGGTCTTGAGCTCCAAACTCAAGTTGAATTGGCCGGAGAATACGTGACCGTCAGCTTCGTCGCATTTTTGCGAGATTATTTCCAACTCAATTCTCAGTAATTTGGCAGGAAGATTGAGTTCAAAGCATATGGATAATTTAGAACAGTAAAACCAATATCAGAATAGTGATGTCATAAGAAAACCAAAGGGCAGCAATTTAATTAAACAATTTTGTTAGAATAGGTTAACATAAAGAGAAAACGAACCCGATCTCGAAAGCGCGACTATGATTATTCTCTGCCTTGGCAAGATCTTTTTCTTCAGAAACGAACGCTTTTCTGACGCTCTCCATCACGATCCCTTGGTGCTAAAGTGGTCAAAGGTGAAGGAGGAATTGGGGTGTTTGATTGCGTGGTTCAGGAGAGTTTTACTGGTGTCCCGGGTGGGCGTCAATGTTCTTGTTAAAAAATATAAATCAGTTGACATTGTTAAATTTGCTACAAATTTCTAGAGAGTTCTTAAATATAATATGTAAGTATGTAACAAAATATAGAACATCCTAGAAATTATAAGGTGTATGAATATGGTAGAATAATCTAGATATATAAGTATATGGCAAAGATAGAAAAATCTAGATTTATCATGATAGTAACCTATCATGAGAACTCTAGAATATTCACCACTATTGAAAGGTTGGTGACTTGAGCCTATAAATAGGCATTTGCTACATTGTAAACAATCGTCCAAGAAATTAATCAAAAAACCTTCTTTCTAAACTACTCTCTAAAACTATCTTCTACCAACTATCATCTAAACAATTTCTAACAGTGGCATCAGAGCTACGTTCGGTCATACATTGGGCGTAGTTATACTAATACCTACCATTTCAAAATCCTCCAAACTACTTCAAAATATTTCCCTTATACTATTAACCCACTACTAACACTACTCAATCATCAACTATTTGTGTCCCTATTTTCAATGGTGAAAATTATGATTTCTGGCGTGTTAAAATGGAGACATATTTTTCATCTCAAGATTTATGGGACATAGTAGAAGAAGGCTTCATCGCTCCCATAGATACTTCAGCTCTAAATGCAGCTCAAGAAAAAGAGTTGAAGAAAAATAAACAGAAAAATTCAAAGGCATTGTTCACCTTGCAACAAGCGGTGACTGATGCAATTTTTCCAAGAATTATGGGAGCTAAGACTGCAAAAGAAGCGTGGAAGACGTTGCAGGAGGAGTTTCAAGGAAATGACAAGGTACGTGCTGTCAAACTTCAATCTCTAAGAAGAGATTTTGAACTATTGAAGATGAAGGAGTCTGAGACAGTTAAAGATTACTATTCTAAAGTTAAAGAAATAGTTAATCAAATGAGAGCTTTTGGGGAGGATATTCTTGACAAGAAAATTGTTGAGAAAATTCTAATTACTATGCCCCCAAAATTTGACCCAATCGTGACAACAATAGAGGAAACCAAAGATCTGTCTACTCTATCAGTGACAGAACTAGTGGGCTCTCTTGAAGCATATGAGCAAAGACTACATAGGCATAAAGAAGATACACTTGAAAATGCCTTTCAGTCAAAGCTCAAATTTAAGTCCCAAAATAAAGAAAATGGAGGAAAGAAAAATTATGGTGAAACTTCCAAAAGAAGAGAAGTTCCTAGAAATTTCCAAAAGAACAATCCAGATAAAAATATTCCATGCAATATATGCAAACGACTAGGCCACGCGGAGAAAAGTTGTTGGTACCGTAATATGCCACAATGCAATCATTGCAAGAAATTCGGGCACATAGAGAAACACTGTCGCAACAAAAATAGGCATCAAGCTAATATCGCAGAGGAGCATGATCAAGAACAATGTATGTTCTATGCCACTCAAGAATCAATCAAAGAAAAAGGAGGAAGTTGGTACTTGGATAGTGGATGTAGCAATCACATGGCCAAGGATGAGACTATTTTCAAAAGCATTGATGAGTCAGTCAAAGTCAAAGTTCGACTAGGAAATGGAAGTGTGGTTGAGTCAAAAGGAAAAGGCACCGTCGTGGTAGAGACAGATAAAGGTACGCGACTCATCCATGATGTCTTACTAGTTCCCAGCCTAAAAGAAAATCTTCTAAGCATTGGGCAAATGATGGAGAGAGGCTACACACTTCACTTTGAAGGAGGTGTATGCAAAATCTTAGACAACAAGAATAAAAGGGCCGAGATAGCCGAAGTGAAGATGAATAAGAGCAATACAAGCTTCTCGCTAAATTTAAAATATACAACTAACATTGCCATGAAGGTACAAGTTGATGATTCATGGCTTTGGCATCGAAGATTTGGCCACTTCAACACACATGCCTTGAAGTTGTTACATGATAAGAACATGATGAGAGATCTTCCAAGCATAAAGGATAACAATGAAGTGTGTGAAGGATGTCTCCTTGGTAAGCAACACCGATTTCCATTCTCAACAAGCGGAGCATGGAGAGCAAAAGATCTGTTGGAGCTGATACATACTGACGTCTGTGGACCGATGAGGACGCCATCACACGAGAACAACAGGTACTTCATACTCTTCATTGATGACTTCTCTAGAATGACATGGGTCTATTTCTTGAAAGAAAAATCAGAAGTTTTTGGAGTATTCAAAAGGTTCAAGGCCCTTGTTGAAAATCAAAGTGGAAAGCGAATAAAAGTACTAAGAAGTGATCGCGGCAAAGAGTACACATCCCGCGAGTTTGATAGATTTTGTGAGGATGAGGGCATAGAGCGACAACTTACAGTCGCATATTCTCCTCAGCAAAATGGTGTGTCTGAGAGAAAGAATCGCACAGTTATGGAGATGGCTAGATCGATGCTCAAAGAGAAGCGACTACCTAACACATTCTGGGCTGAAGCAGTCTACACTGCTGTTTACTTACTCAACAGATGTCCAACTAAATCTGTACAAGATAAGACTCCAATTGAGGCTTGGAACGGGAAGAAGCCATCAGCAAAGCACCTAAGGATCTTTGGATCTATATGCTACATTCATATTCCAGACGTGAAGAGGCATAAGCTTGAAGACAAGACTATACGAGGTATCTTCTTGGGGTATAGCACAATATCTAAAGGCTATCGTGTATATAACTTGCAAACAAAAAAACTCGTCATCAGTCGAGATGTTGAAGTTGATGAGAATGCTTCTTGGAATTGGGATGAAGAAAAAGTGGAGAAGAATGTTCCTATACCCACTCAACTACCTCAAGAAGAAGCTGAGGAAGAAGTCCTAGGTGAACCTTCTTCACCTCCACCACTACAACAAGTTCAAGAACTATCATCACCCGAGTCTACTCCAAGACGAGTAAGATCTTTGAGAGACATATATGAAACCTGCAACATGGCCATACTCGAACCTGGAAGCTTTGAAGAAGCATCAAAGCATGAAGTATGGGTCAAGGCAATGGAAGAAGAGATAAAGATGATCGAGAAAAATAACACATGGGAGTTAGTAAATCGTCCCCATGGAAAAGATATCATTGGGGTTAAGTGGGTCTATAAGACAAAGCTCAATCCTGATGGCACCATACAGAAACATAAGGCGAGACTAGTAGTTAAGGGTTACTCACAACAACCTGGGATTGACTACAATGAGACATTTGCACCAGTAGCTCGTCTTGATACCATTAGAGCTCTAATAGCTCTTGCGGCACAAAAAGGATGGAGTATACATCAACTGGATGTCAAATCTGCCTTCCTCAATGGTGTACTTGAAGAAGAGATCTATGTGGAGCAACCACAAGGATTCATATCTGAAGGCGAAGAGAGCAAAGTGTTAAGACTAAGAAAAGCACTATACGGTTTGAAGCAAGCTCCTCGAGCATGGTATAGCAGAATCGATCAATATTTCATGGATCAAGGATTTAGGAGAAGCAAGAGTGAGCCCACACTATACATCAAGTCTCAAGGTCAGTACACTCTCTTACTCTCTCTATATGTAGATGACCTTATCTACACGGGAAACAATACTAAGATGATAAAGGAGTTCAAAGAAGACATGATGAAGACCTTTGAGATGACCGACCTTGGTTTGATGAGTTACTTCCTCGGTATAGAGGTAAGCCAAAGAAATGAAGGGATATTCATCTCACAAAAGAAATACACAGAAGGCTTACTTAAGAAATTCAAGATGTACGGTTGCAAACCTGTCGCTACCCCACTCATAACAAATGAGAAACTACAAAAGAATGATGGAGCACCAGAAGCTGATGCATCCAAATATCGAAGTTTAATTGGAAGCCTCCTATATTTGACAGCTATGCGGCCAGACATAATGTATGCTACAAGTCTTCTATCAAGATTCATGCAAAGTCCAAGTCAAATACACTTTGGAGCGGGAAAAAGAATTTTGAGATATCTACAAGGAACAAAAGAGTTAGGTATATGGTACTCTACCGAAACTAACTCAGGATTACTTGGCTACACCGATAGTGATTGGGCAGGTTCGGTAGATGACATGAAGAGCACCTCTGGTTATGCTTTCTCACTCGGATCAGGAATTTTCTCTTGGGCGTCGAAGAAGCAAGCTACAGTTGCACAATCCACAGCAGAAGCAGAGTACGTGGCAGCTGCTGAAGCAACGAGTCAGGCTATATGGCTTCGTAGGATACTTGAAGACATGGGAGAAATCCAGGATCAGCCAACTAAAATCAATTGCGACAACAAATCAGCAATTGCAATGGCAAAGAATCCAGTGCATCACAGTAGAACAAAACATATAGCAATCAAGTATCACTTTATAAGAGAAGCTGAAGCAACTAAAGAGATCAAACTCGACTACTGTAGAACAGAAGATCAAATTGCAGACATATTCACGAAGGCGTTGCCGAGACCAAGATTTGAAGAGCTACGAGCTATGCTTGGAGTCAAAGAAATTTGTATCAAGGAGGAGTGTTAAATTTGCTACAAATTTCTAGAGAGTTCTTAAATATAATATGTAACAAAATATAGAACATCCTAGAAACTATAAGGTGTATGAATATGGTAGAATAATCTAGATATATAAGTATATGGCAAAGATAGAAAAATCTAGATTTATCATGATAGTAACCTATCATGAGAACTCTAGAATATTCACCACTATTGAAAGGTTGGTGACTTGAGCCTATAAATAGGCATTTGCTACATTGTAAACAATCATCCAAGAAATTAATCAAAAAACCTTCTTTCTAAACTACTCTCTAAAACTATCTTCTACCAACTATCATCTAAACAATTTCTAACAGACATCTCTAATGTTAGTCAGAAAACGTTGTAAACTTATGGTTCATGTATCTTTAATGATTAAAAGATTCTTGGCCACCATTGTTGATGATTCAAGATTTGCTGTTTTTTTTTAACGTTATTCATCTTGTTTTTACCTCTCTTTCTTCTCGTCTTAGAACCTTTTTATACTGTCAACCTTCCTCCTGAATAGTCACAATAATTAAGTTTTATGGTCATAAACATAACTGTTCTTTTAATTATTGTTAGAGCATCTTTAATGGGAGTAAATTAAATGGGTAAATTAAGATATTTTTTGTGAACCCAAAGTGTTTTTGTAGTATCTAAAAAATTTATAATTGATTTGAGTAATTTTTACTTTAATGATGGTTGTTTATAAGAAATCAAAACTTGACCCCACTGTTTTCAAATATCATGCTATTATTTTAATGCTTTTAGAATATTTTATTAATTAAATAAATAATATTATAATATATTTCACATAGTTAACGTTAACTATATAGAGAATGAGAATTAAATTTTAATTCACTTAGAACCTGTTATTTGGACTCATAATAATTCTCCAAGATACATCCTGCCCATATATGAGTCCTACCAAAATCCGGATTGTACTCTAGCATATACACTAACATTTTATAACTTTCATATGATCCTTAATATGCATTTTTAACAGTTTTAAGAGACTCGATAGTACAACATTAGGGGTCGGTCTATATGTGTCAGTACAATGAGATTAATAATATTACTATTAGATTTAATTTAATTTAATTAATTTAATAGTGATAATATATATATATATATATATATATATATATATATATATGCAGATGCTCTCTTCAATCGCGGTGGTTCTATTATCATTGCTACTCTCAATTATTTGGTCATCCACCACACTCTCTCCTCCACCGCCTAATCGGCTACCCCGAAGGCATATCCGATGTCAACTGGTCATCTGATTCCCACTACGCCTGCTCCGCCTCCGATGACGAAACCCTTTGTGGGCGCACACACACATCATTTTTTGCGTCAATTTAAATCCTCAGTCCAATTATATCATCTTTGGCTCATGATATGAATGTTACTTCCGTTCACTTCAGTTGCGGTGGTTCTCTTATCATTTCCCGCAACCATGATGGGTCTTGGAAGATTTGGGATACAAATGCAAATCGTCGTGGTTCTATTATCATTGCTACTCTCAATAATACCCGTACGAGTTTTCAATTTTTCTTGATTAACTTATTTCTGTTATCTTTATAATTGATTCATAATCATCCTATTTTTTTTTGTTTCATGGGTTTTCAATTTTCTCCATGTTTCCCCTTTTTTGCTTAGTTTGTGATTTTACTTCATATAGATTGTAGAAATTTAGCTAATTTGTGCAATGTGTTTGTGTCGTTATCCGAAACCGACACCGACCCTTAAGAATACGTTTAATTTATTCATTACTTTCATATTAATATTGGTGTTTTTTATGTGTCTGTGTGATGTTTTTGGTGTCCGTGCTTCATAGACTGATTGTCGAAATAATTATTGAGAAAATGAATTGGTTGGTATGATGTTTTGATTGACTTAAGCTCTTATTGTTGAAGAGCTTCTATGTAATTCTTAATTGAATAGAGAATGATGTATAACTCTGAAAAAAAACATGTGTAAGTTGTTTCTATTAACTTATTTTGGAAGTTGGATATTTCATTAGTATTTCTCACAATTTCTTCTAAAAGTACATATAAGTCTTATGGCATTAACATAAGGACAAATAAGTTATTTCAAACATGTCTTTTTAGTCACTTCTATTCGTGCAAACATTTTGTGGCTTGAAAACTAGGAAACTATGATCTTCTATGAGGATTTGTTGTGGTTGTTGTAATGGTTTTTATTTTAGTTTTGTTGTCCATTTTTACTGGCTAATGGAGTCTTAGTTTGGTTATATTCTCTGTCCCTATTTCCCATTTGATTCCAATTCACACATCACCTCTTCCATTTAATTTCAGTTTATCTAACACCTTAGGTTCGATTTCGATTCATCCAACACCTCTTGTGTTTGATTTCGGTTCATCCAACATGTCTTCGTCACTTATATTGAGAAGATTAAAGATGACGACATTGCTTTTCTTGGCAAGGTTCTTGGCGATCTCACTCCCATGAGAGTCTTTTTTTTTTGCTTTGATAAGCCACATTTTGGGGTGGATGTATGCAGTTCAGATGACTATATTCATATCAAGGTTGGAATTATGTTTTGGGTACTTCGTAAATGATATTTCTACATAATTTGATAGCAAATTTCGATAACATTTTAGATGATTGACTTAAATAAAATGTATATTTAATTAAGTTCAGTAGATGGTTAGTAAATATGATAAGGTGTCACAGCTTATTAATCATCATCTATACCCAATTAACTTCGAATTTCAAGCATCTGGATATTGCACGTGATCTTGTTTCAATTTATTAAGAACCTTTTAAATCATAAAACAATTATGATGTTGTGGTTGTTTATAAAACACTATTGCAAAATTGAGAATATAAAAATGCCAGGTATTAAGAGAGCTTTTTTGTGACTGGGTCATCGAAAATCAGTCATGTTGATGCAAGGTGTAACGCCCCAATTCTGATTTCCATTTTTGTTGAGTCTTTTATTTTATTTGGGTGATTATTATGTTATTTGTGGAATTGGTGTGTTAATATGTTATGTTTGCATATTGTGTTATTTTATGGTTTTTGAGAGTTTTCGAGAAAATTAGATCGGAGGGTATTTTAGATATTTCTTAATTAATGTTAAGTCAGATATTTTGTGAGGAAATGAATTATTAGATATTTTGGGAGAAAAAGTAATAGAAAGAATTAGAATAGAGAGATATAAGAGAGAAAGAGGAGAGAAAAGAGAAAGAAAGAAGGAAAAGGAGAGAAAGAAAGAGGAAGAAGAGAAAAGAGGAAAAAATTTGGAAATCTTCAAAACAACTTCTAGGAATCGATTTAATCTGGTAAGGGTGTGAAATCTTATTATCTCATCAATGTATATCATTATGTATGTGTTGTTTGGATTGTTTTGCCTGTTTTTCTACATATTTCTATTTTAGGTCGAATTGGTTAAATCGATAGAAATCGATGTTTTCAAGCTTAGAATTCGAAATAAATTGTGTAGTTTAGTCGAGAAATGTTAGACTGAGACTATTGGAACTTGTTTGATTGGAATCGGGTGATTTTGTGACTTTTTGACATTTTTGGATGAGTGAGGGTTTGTGTAGCGAAGCGTTCGCTAGGCGAACCACTGGCGAGTGAGGTAGCGAAGTGTTTGCTAAGCGAGCATACAGCGAGCTGCCAGCAAACACTCCCAGACTTGGACAGAACCAAAATGACCAAAACTCGCTGGAGCGAGTGGAGTAGCGAAGGGCTCGCCATTCTACTCGCCTAGCGAGCATGACAACACAACATTCATTTTTATTTCCATCCAATATCGATTCTTCGACTCGGATGTGATCAACCTTCTCCCGAATCGTGTAGCTTGTGTGCTGTTATATGATATGTTGTGGGTAATCGTATGACGTGAATCCTAGATTGTGGAATTTATTGTGAATTGTGGCCTTTTGGAAAATAAATGCATTGTTTAAATTAAATGTAAATGCATGATGATTGTGATAGAGTTCGTTGCCGTTTAGGTGGTAAAGCGATGCTCGTGGCCATTGGCGTAATAAATGTGAATGTATATGGATTATATGTGATAGTATGAGATGAATGCATGAATATATTGTGATTATGTATGTATTTCAAGAGTGTCTTGAGTCATTTTTGTATGTGAAGCATAATGATGTACATTCTTGTGTTGTGTGATTCTAATGAGAATCCGTTGTAACATCGTGTGCCTATGTGAGGTGTGAGCGATGATTACAAACGATTGTGTGCCTATGTGAGGTATGGGCAATCGGATTGTGTGCCTATGTGAGGTGTGAGCAATCCATAAACATTGTGTGCCTATGTGAGGTGTGAGCAATGAGTGAACGTCGTAGGCCCGACGGGGAGTTACATTGGTAACGAGCAATGGTTCCAATAAATTCCTGAGTGAACTTGAGATGATTGAGTCGGTACCGCATTACATTTGCATAGAGTGTGAGTCGGTCTCTATGATTTGCATTTATCATCTTTATAATTGTGCGTTGGTGAATAAACATAAATGTGAATGTTTATGTGGAATGATAAGAATTGTGAAAGTATGCATGATGAATATGCTTGGCTTTATATGTATATATACACACGGTAATATTATGCTCCCTTATTATGTGGCAAGTACAGTTGTAGTATCTGTTAGTTGCCAAAAGTGTTTAGCTTTTAGTAATGAACCTTTCAAATATCACATTACCTTTGTACATATGATAATTAAATTAACTTTTGGAATTTGGTATCCTCCTCCCTCTATCAACTATCATTTTTGGTTGATAGTTCAGATAGGACCAATGACGGATCCAGAATATTAATTAGTAGGGGCGAAATAATACTCCTTCGTCACATAAAAAATAAGTTGTTTAATTAAAATTAATTAATTTATTTTATGGGGGCAACATTTAATTATTAAGAAAAATTAAACTAAAATAATTAATTATTTAATACAAAATAAATAAACTAGTGGGGGCAAGTGCCCCCAATGACTTACACATAGATCCGTCACATGGCGTCTTGCTTCATAGTTACAAGTTTTTCCCCTCTTGCTTCTCTACTCTCATTCTTCATAGGTCATCAACGATTCTCAAATTGCATATAGGATTTCATTTGATTTCAAAGCTACAGATTGAAGGTTTGTTTTTTAATCACAGTTTTGTGTTGTTAAATCCTTTGAAGGTGTTTGTTTTGATCTGGGGATTTATGTTTTCTTTTTTTTTTTAAAGAACACCGAATCATTGAAACTGTTTTATTAATGTATTTAAAAACCCCTTTTGCAGGTAGTGAGGATAAAGCTGATGAGGGAGCTAAGCCATGAGCTTCTAAAATATAAAGGTTTTGTGCATTGTGCACAAATCATCATAAAGGAAGAACTAAAATAAATTGTTGTTTCAATCATATATTTGATGATAGAAGTTTCTACTACTTATTTATATTTGAAGATAAATATATGCAAAAAGTTTCTATTAGATTTGTTGACGGATAAGAGGGACTTGTCTTTAGAAGATGATAATTCACAAACCTTAAATACTGACATAACTTTTGCTGTTGTTTTCGGTGTATCGATTCTTGTAAGGGTGATAACATTTTTTTATAACATTATTAGAGTTTGAATAGAGTTAGAATTTATTTTTTAATTTTTTTATTTTAGTTTTTTAAATTAATGCTAAAAAATTGAGGGTACAACTTTTTTTTAATAATTTTTTCTTAAATATTTGCAACTTGCGGGGTTTCAAACCGCCACAATTTATTGTCGCAATAATAAAAACAAAAATCAAAACGAAATTTCATGATTAGTAACCGGCAATAAAGTTACGTTTTGTGACGGAGATGCAAGAGTCATAACCTACTAAAATAAACCGTCGCAATTTGCCATTTTTTTTTGGTGATTTACGTTTTGTGACGGAGATGCATGAGTCATAACCTACTAAAATAAACCGTCGCAATTTGCCATTTTTTTTTGGTGATTTGTGGTTGTTTTTTTTTTTCTCTTCTCCATTATTAAAATAAACGATGGAGGAGAGAGAAAAAAATGATACATAATTTTCACCATTTATTTTAAAATATAATAGTTCAAATTTATTTTCCCATTCTCACATAAAAATAACATTCTCATAGGATATATATATATATATATATATATATATATATATATATATATATATATATATATATATATATATATATATATATATATATATATATATATATATATATATATATATATATATATATATATATATATATATATATATATATATATATATATATATATCTTTAGCAGCTAATTTTTGCAAAATTCAGCATAAACCAAGTATGATAATAGATTACAATTGATTCATGGAACTTTAACCTACTGTTTTAGTTCCATAGTAATTAGTTTCAAATGTTGTATCCTAAAAATAAAAAGGGAAAAGTGGAAAAGAAAAAGAGAACATTTTTAGTAAAGGATCGTTAAAACTTCAGAACCAATAACAGGTAGAATTACAATAATAATAATAATAGCCTATTACTTTGCTTACACATTACTTAAACATCAACAACACAACTTTGTGATAACTGAAACTTAACCGCCAGATTAGAACCTTCGAACCTGTCACCACCTTTATTGCCGTTAACCCGAATAAACGCGGGACAGTTCACATCAATATGGTACCCTCCAGAAACCCAAGTCCCAACCTTCCACCTAACTCTCCCGTTAACTTTAACGTCCACTAAAACTCCACCTGAAGTTAGATCCTGCCGCAGAATCTCCGACAAGTAAGGCGAAACTGGAACAGCCAATCCGTATAACATCGGCGACCAAATGGAGATGTCACCGTGACTTTGATAAGTTTCTGGAAGTCCAATTGGAAGAGAGATTTGTTGTCCTCTATAGGAAGCGTAGGCGTCAAGTTTAATATAGTAAATGCCGATTTTTGAGTTTGGATTTAAGGATGAAAGAGTGGCTTGAATTGTGAGGGTTACGGTGTTTAGTGTTGGGATGGTTAGGGACGGTGGTTCTCCGGTGGTGGTAAGGTTGAAGGCGATGACCCTTATGTCTTGGAGGGTGAAACGTGGATTGGTTGGTCGGAGTATGATCCAGGTTAGGAAGATTGTGAGGAGTGTAAGGATAATCAAGGTGAGGATTCCGTAAAATAGGTAGCGAATGCGGTTTTGGTCTTCATGGGACTCGCACTCATTGGTCATGGTGGTGTGGAAAAGAGGATAATAATTTGGAGAATGTTTTTTCATACATACAAGTATGTAATATATATGTGAACGTATTGAGATATCTTGGAGGTTGTGTTCATATGTATATGCATGTTTATGTTTATAGGATATATTGATATTTATCATCATATATATGGATGTTTTATATTGGTATTTAATGTCTCGTGCAAATAATAATCATTTGAGTTTGATTAATGTTGTATTTTTATTTTTTGTTAGAATAAATCTTATTTGGTAGGTTAAGATAGGGTGGTTAAGGAATTCTTTTTCTCTTCAATTTTTTTTTGTTAGTTTTTGCTCCCACTAGCTACTAGTACTTATTTTAGCTAATCTATTCATTATTTGTCTTCAATTGCACATATTTGAATTAAAAAATATATAAATACAACATATATTTGAATAGATTCAAATAAATGAACTTAAATGAATAATGAATCAAAATCTATTATTATAAATAAAAAATCAATTAAAGAAATATAAAAAAAAATTAATTAAAGAAAACATATATATAATTATAACATATATATGAATTTATTCAAATAAATGAGCTTGATGAAAATTAAATTATTTTAAATGTCTAGATAATTAAATTTTAATTTATTGAAATTAATTAAATCTTAATGAATTAATTACAATTTATTTTAATTTCAATTAAATCTAAATAGACAATGAGTAACATTTACGTTTTAATTATCAAAAGTATCAATTATTTATATAAAATTAATTTTGAAATTATATTGGTACTATTTTGATTCAATCCACACACAAAAAGAAATATAAAAAAGGGTACTATTTATATATAATCAATTTTGGAAATTATATTCCACATTTCTAATAATGGTAAAAACATTTTTTTTACTCTCATTCTACTTGAAAAATATATAAGGGATCGTGTCTAGGGATCACAATTTGATCCATCCTTAGAGAGCACTCGCAAATTTACTCATAATAGATAGGATAAAAATTCATAAAAATGGGTACAAGCACGAATTCAGGTAATTATTCAAAAAAATAAACGGGTATGAGCACCTTAATACTTATCCTGCCTCATACCTGCATAATATATATTTATGTATTTAATTTATGTTATTATTAAAAAATATATATTATTAATTTTAAAAAGTATATCAATGTTAAACCATCACGTATTTATTATAAATGTTTGTTTATTTTAATAATATATTTTTTGAAATTTTTTTAATGTTTTAAAAAACTTAAAATGATATATATTTTATAATTGATCTATTTATTTTTATTAGGAACGCGGGTAATAGATATTTGTATTTACATACCCATGGGGCACGGGTATGGGACTAACTTTGACTCTCAAGCGGGTATGAATTCAAGTACGAGTATTTTTTCAAATCGCAGATATGAGGATGAGTATTATAGTATCCTGTCCACACCCTGTCCATTGTCATCCCTAATCATGTGTAGCATAATGGTGTATGATATTTTTTACTACTTCATTTGTTATCTTCATCTGCGATTTTTCTTATTTTCCAAACATAGTTTCCACATTTTCTTTATTGCCAACTACAACGGGTGGAAAAATCATCTCTAGGTTGAAGGAAAATTTATATGTAAAAATCCTTCGGAAACTATTTATATGAAATATGTTTTTGGTTGATGTACAAATATTACAACAAATAATATTTTTATGACAAAATTTTCATAACGAACAATATAAAATCGAGGGTGTATGGAACAAGAGCGTCTTGTTTTTTTTTAATAAAAAAAATCAATATGTTACTCGGTTCTTTTTAAAAGAGACATAACAATATGCTCAGTATTTGATATTTGATTCTCAGTTCCTGCAGTTTTATGTTTTATATGGAACCAAAAAAGCGCCTTTAATTTTCATAGATTTTATTCTTTTTGGAACCAAAAAGGCGCCTTTATTTTTAAAGTTTAACGCGACATATGTTACCTCAGTTTTAAGTATTTTTTGTTCACTCACTGTCTACATCATTCACTTCTCGAGACCTATACTACTACAAAACGCGCAAACAATAACACCAGGTTTACAATGGATTCATACACACTATTGTAATAGGTCAAAATTTTCACACCCAGTGAGTAGTTGGATTTATAAAGAATAATTTGATGACGGTTGTCTTAAAACACAGTAGTAATTAATGATGTGTAGAAAGCTTCGATTTCCAGCAACTACATTTTTTTCATTTTTTATAGTACATTAAGCCTGTGTCACTTAACTTCATTATTTAAAAAATAAATTGTAAATTATTTTACAGCGGTGAAGTAAACCAACCGTTGTAAAATTTGAAAATTGCGTCACGGTTTTTCTTTCTAACCGTGATATGAAAAGTGATATTTTTTAGTATATAAGCGAAAGTATCTATTGTCAGTATATAACATTTAGTTCTCTCAAAAGAAAATCCTAACATATTTCACTCTTCTCTCTCATAACATAACCCTAACATTCATGTCACCTTTTAAACATACTTCAACCTTCAAATACGTCTTCAGATTCGTCTTCACCAATCGCTAACTTGAGGTTCGTTGATTAAACTTATGCTGCAATTTCGTTTACGTTTCTTGTTAAAAATGGGTTCTCATTTTTTCATTTGGTGAATGTTCTCATTTTTTTAAAATTGGTCTTCACCATCTTAACAAAGCGCATACTTTGGCTATGACACATATGGTTTGTGTAGCTATGAAGAGAAATAGAAGAAGTGTGAAGCTATTGTGTAAACTTTATTCACCTTATATTTCTTCTTCTTAGCTTCATAAACTAGATGAACTTCATAATTTGTTCGACATCCACGATTAATTTGAAAAAATGTGTATCTTGAAACATTAATGTTGTTGTTTTTGTTTATTATATCTTGCGTTCTTGATCCTTTTGAATTATTTTTTGTCTTCTTTTCCCCCCAGTCACTATTCATCTTCTTCTCACCCTGTTTCTTCAAGTTTCCATCAAATCCTTTCATTAAAATGTCTCAGCAGTTCGGTTGTAGCCATGGAAGCAGGTTCTCAAGTTGTTCAAGGTACGTATGCAAGTGTGGTCTCGACGCTCCGTTGATGACGACATGGACCGATTCGAATCCAGATTGCCGTTTCTATGGTTGTGGGATGTATAAGATTCAAGGATACAAAAAATGCTCTCACTTTGCTTGGTTGGATGAGGAGATGGGTCCTAAGGCAAAACAAATAATTTCTTCATTGGTAAAGAACTTGAATGAGGAGAAGGAGATGGTTAACACCTACAAAGCCAAGGAGGACGAATTAAAGTTGAAGGTGAAGATCCTGAAGAAACAGTTGAAGATTACCTGGATTTTTATTTTATTTTTAGTGTTTATTGTATTTGTTGTAACAACAATAACAAAATAGGTTATAATTGATTAGGTTTGTATGTTGTCTGATGGTGTAATGGTTGATGTATTGGTTACCTTGGATTCTTGTGATGATGTTATGGTGTATTGAATATGATACAATTATGTCATATTATGAATATTATACAATTAATATTATTATGATAACTTTATCACAAATGTGAGTTGTATTTTCTGCTGTAATACGGTGAACAATAATACAAGTTAAAAATGAGATTAATTATAAAAACAGGATAATATTTGTTAATTATGCAGAAAATTTAACAACGGTTATATATCATAATTGTTATAATATCTCGCGCGCTGACTAGAAAAAATTATTTTTATCACAACGGTCTTTTGGAAAACCCATTGTGATAGGGAGCACGCTTTCTAGTTTATTACAATGGTTACCGAGTCATGATTGTAAGTATCATATATACAACGACACTCTACATAACAACGCCTAGGGCCGCGTGATTAAATATCTTTCCCAACCGTTGTTAAATGGTTTTTCCATAGGAATGCTAGCAAAAGAACAATTCTTCTCCGCGGAGCCATAGCGAACGAAAAAACTCTTTCACCATTATTCTCCTGTATGTTATTATCATTGTTGTTGTTCTTGTTGTTGCTTTGATCTATTATTGTTGTTCTTATTATTCTCCATTAATGTTGTTCTTGTTTTTCATTCACTTTTTGAGCCCTACCGAAAGAGCACTTCTTCTCCAGCCAACGAAAGAACACTTATTCTCCAAGGAGCCCTAGCGAAAGAACACTTATTCTCTGGTGTGTTATTATTGTTATTCTTGTTGTTGCTTTGGTCTATTAATGTTGTTCTTGTTATTTTCCATTATTGTTGTTCTTGTGTATTATGGATGTGTACTATTTTTATTTTTTTCAGAAGTTTTATGTGATTATGGATCGTAGTTAGATGAAAGTCGATAGATTAAGTGTAGATTATGAGAATGGATTAAAACAATATTTTGATTTCGCTGGAAAAAAAACCTTCCTGAAAATAATGGGATTTTTTATCGTCATTGTAAAAATTTCTTTAATACAACAAAATAGCATAGGGATGTTATTTTCAATCATTGTGGTTGTGATAGAATTATTCAAAATTACACAAAAGGGGTATGACATGGTGAAGTGACAAAAAAGAGATCTCTGTCACATACACTTGAAGATGGTGAAGTTATGAATGATACTCTAGAAGACATCACTCGTGATATTGAAGTTGATTCTTTCATGAAGACATCATTGGTAGATACTTTGCGAAGAGACATGGAAGATTCGTTGTATCCGGGATGTAAAATTTTTACAAGATTGTTGGCTGTGTTAAGACTATTTAATCTTAAGGTAAGAGGTGGGTGGACGGATAAAAGTTTCACTGAATTACTTGAATTGTTGAAAGAAATGTTTCTCGAAGGTAACACGCTATCAAACCATACTTAGGAGGCCAAGAAGATATTGTGTCCAATGGGTTTGGACTATGTCAAAATACATGCATGTCATAATGATTGCATATTATATAGGAAAGATTTTGAAAACTTGAAGGACTGCCTGAGGTGCGGAGAGTCATGCTACAAGAAGAAGGGCAATGGTGTTGATGATTGTAATGATGTAACTAGCAAGGGTGTTCCTGCCAAGGTGATGTGGTACCTACCGATAATTCCAAGGTTCAAGAGATTGTTTGCTAATGTTAGTGACGTAAAGAATACCAAATAGCATGTAGATGAAAGAGTGTGCGATGGAAAAATTTTCCATGTAATAGATTCATTGCAATGGAAGAAAATTGGTTCTTTGTATCCAGATTTTTTTCATGAACTGAGGAACTTTAGGTTTGGACTTACCAGTGACGGAATGAACCCTTTTGGTAATTTAAATACTAACCATACATCATGGCCTTTTCTTCTCATAATTTATAACCTATCTCCATGGATGTGCATGAAGCACAAGTATATGATACTATCGATGATGATTTTGGGTCCAAAACAACCAGGCAACGACAATGATGTTTATTCAACGCTATTGATTGAAGATTTAAGAATTTTGTGGGGGAAGGTGTTGATGTTGATGATGTGTATACAAGTGATAACTTTAAGTTGTGTGCCATGTTGTTTTGCACAATTAATGACTTTCCTACATATGGTAATTTGTTTGGATACAGAGTCAAGAGACATAGAGCATGTCCTATATGTGAAGTTGATACATGTCACCACCAATTACAAAATGGAAAAAAGACAGTTTATCTTGGACATCGAAAATTTCTAAGCCATAATCATCCATAACGTAGATTGCGGAAGGCTTTTAATGGAGAGCAGGAGTTTGGTATCGCTCCAAAGCCCTTAACTTGGAAAGAAGTTTATAGAAAACAACAACACATTAAGGTTTTCTTTGGAAAGAAACAAAAAAAGTCCATGAAGAAAAATATTTGGAAAAAGAGGTCGGTATTCTTTGATCTTCCATACTTGTTTAGTCTTGATGTAAGATATTGTCTTAATGTGATGCATGTGTAGAAAAATGTATGTTATAGTTTGATTGGAAAATTTCTCAACATTAAAGGCAAGACAAAAGATACTAAGAAATCCCGTGAAGATATGGTTGTGATGCGTATACGACAAGAGTTATCCCCAAAAGAAGTAGAAAATAGAATCTATTTGCCCCTATCATGTCACAGTTTTTCTAAAAAAGAGAAAAAATTTGCAATTATTTGCATGATATCAAATTTCCTCAATGGTACTCATCAAATGTCAAGAAACTTGTGCCAGAGAATGATCATAAATTTGTTGGCTTGAAATCTCATGATTATCATGTCTTGATGCAACAACTTTTACTAGTGGCTATCTGTGGTATTTTACCAAGAAATATAAGGTAACTATAACCAGATTATGCTTATTCTACAATGATATATGTAGTTAAGTTATTGATCCTGGAAATTTAGATAACTTGGAACACAAAGGTTCAGTTATCTTGTGCCAATTAGAGATGTTTTTCCCTCCATCATTCTTTGACATTATGATTCACTTAGTTGTTCATCTAGTAAGTGAGATTAGAGTTTGTGGTCCAGTTTATTTACGGTGGATGTATCCGATTGAGCGTTACATGAATAATTTTAAAGGGTATACAAAGAATCATCATCATCCAAACGCTTCGATCGTAGACAGGTATATCACAGAAGAAACTATTGAGTTTTATACAAACTATTTATCATAAGTTTCCTTTATAGGAATTTCAGGGTCTCGTCATGATGGATTTTATGATGGTAGAGGTATTCAAGGTTTAAATGTTAAGTCATTTTCCCGAGATGTAGTTCTTCAAGCACATTTGCATATATCGAATAACCTTAGTGAAGTTCTACCTTACTTGACCGCTCACAAAAGTATTTTAAAGGAAAATTTTCTAAAGAGAGTAGTGCATCAGATCTTTGCAAATGGTTGTCACGTATGCCTAAGTTTACTGTAATTACTTGGAGTGCATACAACATTTCTAAATATTCATTTTATACAAAATCAAAGGATTATCATAGCACCATGTAAAATAGTGGGTTTATGGTTGAGGCTTAATCCATGTACTTTTTGTGAAGAAGAGTTCTTCTTGTACTAGGTTATAATTTTGATGTAGACAAACACATCAACAAAAAGAAGAGTCAAATCTTGAAGACTAGAGCTATCAAGTTCAAATTATCAAAAAGCTTTAAAAAATTAATGGAAGAATCAAGATGTTTGAATATGCATTACAATTCAAGTATATATATCTTAATTTCTCATGAAAACTAGCATATTCATCTTAAACCTTTCATGAATCTCTTAAAATGATTTTTAAATTAACTATCCAGTTTTTGGTAAATTACAGCGTTTTGGACCGGCCTAATAGCACTTTAAAACCACCACAATTTGCACAATTTTCTCAAAAAGTGTTTTTTTAGGTTGCAAGTGGTTAACCGATTAACCATTTGCTAGTGCAAATGTGTTAATAGATTAACAACGAAATAATGGCACTTTTCAATGAAATTTTTGATGTAAACGAATTTTTAAAAGCATTTTTGAACCATGGCATCTTTTTATGTATTTGTACACTTTTAGATAGGTGTTAAGGCATTATATAAACTATACTTTTTAGAATTCAAACTCATCTCTCTTTCATAGCAATTCAAAACTTATATTCTCTCATTTTCAAAATCAAGTGTTCTTGGCATAACTTTTTGTTGAAACTTTTGCACATCAATTTCATTACATTTTAAAATAGTTTCAACTACATAAATCATTAAGTACTTGTACTACATATTAAGAAATGCCTACTTGATAGAGAAGATCAATTCTAGGAATTGATATACATTATTATACAATTTCAAACACTTGTAAAAATTCAGATTGTTGTAATTTTCTTCCTATCCAGGATTGTTTGAAGCAAGAGAGTGAATAAGGAAGGATTGTTATATTATTGAACTTTGTAAAGATCATAAGGGGATTGTCAATATTGATTGTGTTGCTTATGTTAGAAGATTGTAGGATAGGTCTTGGTGGAAGACTTGTACAAAGATCTGACATAGTGGAAATCTCTCACGAGGAGTGAAGGGACTGAAGTACTCTCAGATTGTGAGGGGAACTAGGATATATCTTTGGGTCCTTTAATTTTTGCATTTATTTTTCAGCATATTTACTTTCATATAATTTCTGAAAAATAACAAAACCAGTGCTAATACTTCAAATAGTGAAAAGTCCAATAAGTCTAATTCACCCCCTCTTAGGTGCACACTTTTACTTACAATTGGCATCAGAGCAGGTTATAGATAACATGTTCTTACAGATCCATCATGGATTCCACTAACACAAATCTGGTTTTCAATGATGGCGACAACAGTAACAAGCCTCCTATATTTCTGGAGAATATTTTGACTTTTAGAAAATCCATATGAAAACACATTTAGAAGCTCAAGGAGAAGGAATCTGGGAAACTGTTGAAAATGGTCTTCATCAACCAATTAGTGTGGTTAATGGTGTTGGCGCTGCTAAGATTAAAAGTTCATATGATGAAGATGATAAAAAGAAAATACTTGATGAAAAGAAAGCTATTAATATATTACAAAGTGCATTAAGTATGGATGAATTCTTCCGTATTTCTCAATGTAAATCCGCAAAAGAAATTTGGGACACTTTGGTGGAAACTCATGAAGGAACCGCTGAAGTGAAAAGATCAAGATTAAATACCTTGAGTCAAGAGTATGAAATGTTCAGAATGCAGCTCCGAGGATCAATCTATGCTCTACAAAAGAGATTTGTTCACTTAACCAATCACTTGATCGCTTTTTGTAAGACTTTTACTAACGATGAATTAAATCTTAAAGTGCTTAGATCTTTAAACATGGAATGACAACCAAAGGTGACAGTGATATCAGAAAAGAAGAGTCTGTCTACCATGACATCCGCTTCCTTATTCGGAAAACTTCAAGAGCATGAATTAGAACTTGAAAGATTGGAGAAACATGAAATACAAGTAAAAGATTCAAAATACATTGCCTTAAAGACAAAAGTCCAAAGTTATGATAGCAATCAAGAGGAGGAATTCACTGATGACGATGATGATCTTATTAAATTTTTTGAAAAGCTCTTGAGAAAAGAAGGGAAAAGGGAGATCATTCACAAAGAAGCAACAAAATTGATATCAACTTTGACATCAAATTCTTATGAAGGAGATACGTGTCTAATTTTATGCTATTAATTTTCAATTATAAATATATTCTTCCTATGTTATCACCTTGCTTTGTATGTTGTTCTACTTTGTCTTCTTTTTGATGATGTCAAAAGAGGGAGAAATACTAGGTATTATAGTTGTTCTTGTTCATAATTATTTTAGGGAAGAAATCCTTGGATTGAAAAAGAAAGGGGGAGATATACAAGATAGGGGGAGATTCTAGTTGCTACTCAGCATTTCAAAAAGTCGCATATTGAAGCAACTCATTGATAAACAAGTTAAATTTCAAAGAATGGTTTGTCATCATCAAAAAGGGGGAGAATATGAAGAAGATTTCTCCTTGTACTAGGTTATAATTTTGATGAAGACAAAAACATCAACAAAAAGAAGAGTCAAAGCTTGAATACTAGAGCAATCAAGTTTAAATTATCAAAAAGCTTTGAAAATTTTATGGAAGAATCAAGATGGTTGAATATGTATTACAATTCATATCTTAATATCTCATAAAAACCATGCATATTCATCTTAAACCTTTCATGAATCTCTTAAAATGATTTTTAAATTAACTATCCAGTTTTTGGTAAATTACAGCGTTTTGGACCGGCCTAATAGCACTTTAAAACCACCACAATTTGCACAATTTTCTCAAAAAGTGTTTTTTTAGGTTGCAAGTGGTTAACCGATTAACCATTTGCTAGTGCAAATGTGTTAATAGATTAACAACGAAATAATGGCACTTTTCAATGAAATTTTTGATGTAAACGAATTTTTAAAAGCATTTTTGAACCATGGCATCTTTTTATGTATTTGTACACTTTTAGATAGGTGTTAAGGCATTATATAAACTATACTTTTTAGAATTCAAACTCATCTCTCTTTCATAGCAATTCAAAACTTATATTCTCTCATTTTCAAAATCAAGTGTTCTTGGCATAACTTTTTGTTGAAACTTTTGCACATCAATTTCATTACATTTTAAAATAGTTTCAACTACATAAATCATTAAGTACTTGTACTACATATTAAGAAATGCCTACTTGATAGAGAAGATCAATTCTAGGAATTGATATACATTATTATACAATTTCAAACACTTGTAAAAATTCAGATTGTTGTAATTTTCTTCCTATCCAGGATTGTTTGAAGCAAGAGAGTGAATAAGGAAGGATTGTTATATTATTGAACTTTGTAAAGATCATAAGGGGATTGTCAATATTGATTGTGTTGCTTATGTTAGAAGATTGTAGGATAGGTCTTGGTGGAAGACTTGTACAAAGATCTGACATAGTGGAAATCTCTCACGAGGAGTGAAGGGACTGAAGTACTCTCAGATTGTGAGGGGAACTAGGATATATCTTTGGGTCCTTTAATTTTTGCATTTATTTTTCAGCATATTTACTTTCATATAATTTCTGAAAAATAACAAAACCAGTGCTAATACTTCAAATAGTGAAAAGTCCAATAAGTCTAATTCACCCCCTCTTAGGTGCACACTTTTACTTACAATTGGCATCAGAGCAGGTTATAGATAACATGTTCTTACAGATCCATCATGGATTCCACTAACACAAATCTGGTTTTCAATGATGGCGACAACAGTAACAAGCCTCCTATATTTCTGGAGAATATTTTGACTTTTAGAAAATCCATATGAAAACACATTTAGAAGCTCAAGGAGAAGGAATCTGGGAAACTGTTGAAAATGGTCTTCATCAACCAATTAGTGTGGTTAATGGTGTTGGCGCTGCTAAGATTAAAAGTTCATATGATGAAGATGATAAAAAGAAAATACTTGATGAAAAGAAAGCTATTAATATATTACAAAGTGCATTAAGTATGGATGAATTCTTCCGTATTTCTCAATGTAAATCCGCAAAAGAAATTTGGGACACTTTGGTGGAAACTCATGAAGGAACCGCTGAAGTGAAAAGATCAAGATTAAATACCTTGAGTCAAGAGTATGAAATGTTCAGAATGCAGCTCCGAGGATCAATCTATGCTCTACAAAAGAGATTTGTTCACTTAACCAATCACTTGATCGCTTTTTGTAAGACTTTTACTAACGATGAATTAAATCTTAAAGTGCTTAGATCTTTAAACATGGAATGACAACCAAAGGTGACAGTGATATCAGAAAAGAAGAGTCTGTCTACCATGACATCCGCTTCCTTATTCGGAAAACTTCAAGAGCATGAATTAGAACTTGAAAGATTGGAGAAACATGAAATACAAGTAAAAGATTCAAAATACATTGCCTTAAAGACAAAAGTCCAAAGTTATGATAGCAATCAAGAGGAGGAATTCACTGATGACGATGATGATCTTATTAAATTTTTTGAAAAGCTCTTGAGAAAAGAAGGGAAAAGGGAGATCATTCACAAAGAAGCAACAAAATTGATATCAACTTTGACATCAAATTCTTATGAAGGAGATACGTGTCTAATTTTATGCTATTAATTTTCAATTATAAATATATTCTTCCTATGTTATCACCTTGCTTTGTATGTTGTTCTACTTTGTCTTCTTTTTGATGATGTCAAAAGAGGGAGAAATACTAGGTATTATAGTTGTTCTTGTTCATAATTATTTTAGGGAAGAAATCCTTGGATTGAAAAAGAAAGGGGGAGATATACAAGATAGGGGGAGATTCTAGTTGCTACTCAGCATTTCAAAAAGTCGCATATTGAAGCAACTCATTGATAAACAAGTTAAATTTCAAAGAATGGTTTGTCATCATCAAAAAGGGGGAGAATATGAAGAAGATTTCTCCTTGTACTAGGTTATAATTTTGATGAAGACAAAAACATCAACAAAAAGAAGAGTCAAAGCTTGAATACTAGAGCAATCAAGTTTAAATTATCAAAAAGCTTTGAAAATTTTATGGAAGAATCAAGATGGTTGAATATGTATTACAATTCATATCTTAATATCTCATAAAAACCATGCATATTCATCTTAAACCTTTCATGAATCTCTTAAAATGATTTTTAAATTAACTATTCAGTTTTTGGTAAATTATGGTGTTTCAAACCGCCTTAATAGCACTTTTAAACCGCCACAATTTGCATAATTTTCTCAAAAAGTGTTTTTCTTACGTTGCAAGTGGTTAACCGATTAATCATTTACTAGTTCAAATGTGTTAATAGATTAACACTTAACCAGTGGCAATTTTCAATGAAAATTTTGATGTAAATGAATTTTTAAAAGCATTTTTGAACCATGGCATCTTTTCATGTATTTGTACACTTTTAGAAAGGTGTTAAGGCATTAGATAAACCATACTTTTTAGAATTAAAACTCATATCTCTCTCATAGCAATTCAAGTGTTCTTGGCATAACATTTTGTTGAAACTTTTGCACATCAATTTCATTACATTTTCAAATAGTTTCAATTACATAAATCATTAAGCACTTGTACTACATATTAAGAAATGCCTACTTGATAGAGAAGATTAATTCTAGAAATTGATATACATTATTATACAACTTCAAATACTTGTGAAAATTCAGATTGTTGTAATTTCCTTGTTATCCAGGATTGTTGGAAGCAAAAGAGTGAATAAGGGAGAATTTTTCTCTTATTGCACTTTGTAAGGATCATAATGAAATGTCCTTATTGATTGTGTTGCTTATGTTAGAAGATTGTAGGATAGGTCTTGGTGGAAGACTTGTACAAAGATCTGACATAGTGGAAATCTCTCACGGGGAGTGAGGGGACTGGAGTACTCTCGGATTGTGAGGGGAACCAAGATATATCTTTGTGTCCTTTACTTTCTGCATTTATTTTTCAACATATTTACTTTCATATCATTTCTGAAAAATAACAAAACCAGTGTTAATACTTCAAAAAGAGAAAAGTCCAATAAATCTAATTCACCCTTCTTAGAAATTGCGCATAAACTAACACTTTTCTATTTCTAAAGATAACAATCATGTACTAGCTCTAAGGCGTACTTTGGGGTCATTGAGTAGATTTTGGAGATTGACTATGTTTCTTTTAAAGTGCCTTTATTTAAGTGCAAGTGGATTGACAGTAACACTGGTGTATAGACCGATGAATTGGGATTTACACAGGTTGATATTCATAAGGAAACTTATAAGAACAAACCTTTCCTCATGGCATCCCAAGTAAAATAAGTTTTTATGTCACTGATCCTTCTAACACTAGATGGTCAATTGTTCTTCAAGGTAAATATTTCTCGATAGTATAGATGAAAATCAAGATTTTAACTATGAGACGTCTTGGTTATCAACACATACATGTCAAACATCTGAAGAAAATGATTCAGATGATGTGCGTGCTATTTGTCGTGACCATGAAGAGAGGATATGAGAAAACTAGTAAGTAAATGTTTTATATCCCTTTGAAATTTATAATTAATCATTTTACTCCTTTTAATTATTGTATTATATATTTAAAGTTGTTGATTGACCTAATTAGTTTCAAATGTTGTTCAAACTATAGGTGCTTAAGGACCAGTGACAAATCCTATTGGACAACCTACAAAACTTTCCATTTTGGTTACTGCTTTTGTTTCATAATCCATAATTTTAGTTTTGAAAATGGTTCTGTAATACAAGTTCCAAAAAACATGGTTCTATAATCCTATAATTGGTTATACAAATATGGTTCTATATTCAGGAATATGGTTCTATAAATGGTTATGTAATACAGGTAAAAACGATAGTACAAAAAAACTTAACCCATTTAGGTTTTGATTAAACAGAGATAATAACATTTAGATATTACCTCGGTGTTAAATAAAACCGAGGTAACGTCATTGGGTGCGCCATTCAATTTTGAAAATCCAAAAAATGTTGATGTTGGTATCGAACCCACGACCTTTTCATTTCTAACCTCGTCTTTATATCCTCTAAGGTGATAAATGATTGTATTTCATGTCTTTATATTGATAACCGAAGATAATGGTGAAAATACTAATGTAATCAAATGTAGTTTCTAGAGAAGTGTTTTAAAATGTATTATAAATAATGTAGACAATCATTTACAAATACATGTTTGTTTTCACAAAAACTTCTATATTTTTGTGCAAATAATTTACTCTGGTAGTTCTATTTTTATGATTTATAAATCAGACTTGTGCATCGTACGGGTTGACGCCTAGTCGCTTGATATTAGTTATTTTTTTTATATCAGGGTTAAAAGGCTATTTAACCCAACATTTATGTTACTAAAGAGTGATTTGTGCAGTCCATTGTTATGCTCTTACTTTCATAAATGTTTTCAACAATTTGGGATCAATTCTCCCACTGGGCCTAATTTATCAAAGCAACAATCTTTAATAATTTTGCAGTAACACATAAAATTATTAAAGAAAGGATCTTTATACAACCCTTAATCTCACATTTTGAAAGAAAAAAAAACATATTCGAATATGTATTTCTGAAGTCTTGCATGCAAATATGATCATGTTTAAGGTCCTTATTGTTCTACAACTTCTATAAATAGAGTCTCTCATTCTATTTTTTTTACCTAAATCAGAATGACTAAATATCCTCATCTTACATTTGCGTATTTCAATGGCACAAAATTCTCCATTTCAATTTTGGATATGCGAGGACATACTTCTCGTCGATCTGAAAACCAAACTAAATACTCTCATGCAATATCTAGAAAATTGGAGAATTGTCAAGCTCAAGTACCGTTCACCCTCAATAGACAACGAAGGGAATATATAGTTCAACATGCTTGAACTGAAGACGGATAATGATTTATGTGGAGTACCTTTTACAGTTAATTAACAAAGGGTCTGATTGAAGTGAATGCGACGATTCAAAGATCAATCGAAGATATTATAAAAATGTTGCAACTTTCTGAAGCACTTGTTTTTAATGACATGTAATGTTAAATTTATGTAATGTTTATCTATGTAATATTTATTTTGGTTTTCCATTCTGCCATTGTTTCTGTCTATTTCTATTTTGAACTAACAAAGTATATTCTAAAGATGCATCTCCGAAAAGCTCAAAGACTAATGATATATGGGGAGGTGGATAACCGATGTTGAACATCATGATAAGTGTAATGATCACAAAGATATAAACAATGTAATATAACCACTTGTAACAAATTATAACTAACTTTTCAGTTAGTTAGGAATTTGTTAATGTAGGTTGTTAACTTTGCTTGCTATATAAGCAACTTTCCATATTGTAAACGAGGATGATGATGAGAAATATACACATTGCACAATATTACTCTCTCAATCCTTTCTTCTTCATCTTAATGTGCATGAAGCTTGTAGCTCATATCCGAATCAATTTTTGTGTATACAGAAATGTATCTCCGAATCAAATTTTAGTAGAATTAAGGGTTTCTCATTATTTTCGTCTTAGTTGTGTATGAAAAATGTGCGTCTAAAGATACATCTGCGGATGCTAGAGATATTTTGGTTCTTTTCAGTGGTGAAGAAACCCCTCGGAATAGAAAGAGCAATTCTCACATTAAAAGGTGTTGACATATGGGCCATTTAACACATTAGTAGATACCAAAATAAAAAAGCCCATATCCTAGCAAAGAAAGTCATCCGAAGAAAAAATTTGCTTTGTATTAATATTGGGCAAAAGCCCAACAATCTTCCTTGAAATTTATAACATGAAGTTTTGTTCCAAAAATAAACAAATAAAACTAAGATACAATTGATTGATTAAAATTCTGATTTGTTATAAATAATGAAGTTTTAAGTTTTAATCCTACACTCTTTCACCTCATTTCTTGATGAATCAAGCTGAACAAAAGTGCATATAACTCTTTTCCATATTAAAAAGCTGAATGAAACTTTATCCAATAACTTCCAAAAGGTAATAATTCGAAAGAAAAGTGGAAAAGGAAAAAGAGAACATTTCTAGAAAAGGATCACTAAGACTTCAGACTAAAAAGTAAAAACCAATAATAATAATAATAATAATAATAATAATAATAATAATAATGATAATAAAAGAAAATTACTTTACTTAAACACTACTTAAACATCAACAACACAACTTTGTGATAACTGAAACTTAACCGCCGTATCAGAAACTCCGAACCCGTCACCACCTTTATCTCCGGCAACCCGTATAAACGCCGGACAGTTCACATCAATATGGTACCTTCCAGAAACCCAAGTCCCAACCTTCCACTTAACTCTCCCGTTGACTTTAATGTTGACTAAAACTCCACCTGAAGTTAGATCCTGCCGCAGAATCTCCGACAAGTAAGGTGAAACCGGAACAGCCAAACCATATATTATCGGCGACCAAACGGAGATGTCACGGTGACCTTGATAAGTTTCTGGAACACCAGTTGCAAGAGAGATTTGTTGTCCTCTATAGGAAGCGTATGCATCAAGTTTATTATAATAAATGCCGATTTTTGAGTTCGGATTTAAGGATGAAAGAGTTACTTGAATTGTGAGGGTTAGAGTGTTTGGTGTTGGGGCACTTAGGGACGGTGTTTCGCCGGTGGAGGTGAGGTTGAAGGCGAAGACGGTTACGTCTTGGAGGAGGAAACGCGGTTTGGTTGGTCGAAGGATGATCCAGATTAGGAAGATAGTGAGGAGTATAAGGATTATGAAGGTGAGGATTCCGGCGAATACACGGCGGATGAGTTGGCGGTGTTCAGTTTCGTGGTACTCGCACTCTTTGATCATGGTGGTGGAAATTTTTTTAATGGCTTTGTTTGGTTTTTGTGTTGTGAATGTGTTTGGAAAGGGTTAAAGATTATGAGTGAAGAAAGGTTGTTTCTTTGCTTGTAATGGAAAGACTGGTTTTGGAGAATGTTTTTTCTTAGATGAAAGTATGTAATATATAGGTGAATGTGGTGAGAGGGGTTGGAGGTGGTTAGAGGGTAATAATTAGTTATAAGGACTTTGAGACTTTGAGTTTATAATTTGGTTGTGTGTTCATATGTGTCTATGCTTGTAGTACACGGTTTGGTTAAATTTTAGTCAATTTTTTATATTCATATTTATCACTATGTATATGCATGTTTACTATATATTGATATTTTATCATTACCTAAAGGGTTAGTGTTATTTTTGGGTAAGAATAAATCTGATTTTTGTCATAAGGAATTAAACCTCGGATGAATAAGTTTACACTCACTTAACTCAGTTAATATTTATAGGGTAATGTTAACTTGTGCCCTTGGGGCACATGTTAAGAACTAAATTAAGAAACATTGTCTTGGAAATTGTGTATAAACTTTAATTAAAGTATAAAATTAATTTTTAAATCGTTTTTTTCAATACAAATTTACTATAAGTGGTTTTCTTAACATGTGCCCCAAGGGCACAAGTTAACATTACCCATATTTATATTAATTAAGTGGTTGATGCCAATTATTACTTTCATTATATGTTAAAAAAACTATTTAAACTAACATTTATGTAATAAACAATGATTCATGCAGTCCAATGTTGTGTTCTTACTTTCATACAAGCCTAAGGTTGAAAAAAATTAGAATTAAATAAAAAAATAATTAAAATTCAAATATAATATATAGAAAACTATAAATACATATTTTTAAATTAAAAAAAAATAATTTAAATCGACATAAACTATGTCAGCTCCACCACTTTGGCTTGGATCCCCTGGGACAGCAACATGGTGCAGACAATTGTGGGGTGTATATGGATTGTCCTTATCTAAAGAACTTAACATTTTTAAAATTAAAATTGTTTTTTAAAATGTGTAAGACAGTCTACCGCACATAATTTAAAATTTATAACAGTTAAAGACCTCATAAAAATATCATAAATAAAATTTCTATTTATTTTGACACGGTAAAATGTGTCTAACCTATGTATTTCCTATAAAAAAATTGATTGTTTGCATCATACTACAATATAGTCATTTAAAAGGATCCGTTTTTTGTATGACAGCAAAATCTATAATTGGTTTTGAAAAGATTAATATGAAAAAGAATATAGACTAATATCAATTCTATTAAAAAATATATATATCCAGGGCTACTCTTGAAGTGTGTGTCTTTTCGTTAATGTAAAAATGGTCAACAAGAGAAGAATATGGCTTACTGTACAGTACAAACATAGAACATTGGAAATCCACAACGTGTTACCATCCACAAGACAAGAATTAAACACATACGCATCCCACGAAGAATTTAATTAATAGAAATGCATTGAATCCTGAGCGGAGGATTGGAGCATTATATGCATAGTAATCATAAGTTCATCGACTCATTATCTAATGTGGCTGCAATATTGTGATATAATGCACTTATAAATAACACTAAAAAGTTGTATTATAACGCTGCAACGATCGCATCATAACGTTGTAATGATTGTATTTGTCCGCATCAATCTATAATATATTATGTATTGTTTGAAAAAATTATTTGATCTATCTTCCTTCTTATTTATATCATAGATTAAAAATATGTTTTAAATCAATTTGAAAGATTTAAAGTGATGGAGAATTGTTATTCAAAATATATATATAAAAATTTAGAGAGGAAATGAAAGACATGTGAACTTTAATATAAATAATAAACTATACTATTTTATTTTAATAAAAAAATAAATTCACATTGCAAACGACCGCAATCCGCATTGCAATAGTTGTAATGACTGCTAACCGCAATAATTATAATTGCAATTGCATCTCCAGCCGCATCCGCAATTTAAAACCATTTATAAATTTAAAATATACATTAAAGTTTTATATTATTAGAAGAGAACTCACCATTTTTAATGGTGATATTTTCATTAATTGAATTACTTGTTATTATCGTTGCAACTATATTGCATATTTATACAAGTATTTTTTCTCCAAATACATTAATTATTTAATGTATCTAAAAAGTAAAATTTATTATAATATGAAACGGAGGGAGTAGAGTTTAACTGAAAAATTAATTGGTATGACATTTAATAACTTGTACTAGTAATTGAGTAGAGTTTAACTGAAAAATTAATTGATATGACATTTAATAACTTGTACTAGTAATTGCTTCGGTTAGTTTTTGCACAATTGATAAACACTTGACTTTTTAATTTATTAGTCTCTTCTAACACTACCAAACCAAGGTTCTAACACTACCAAACAAGGTTAAGGGGATTTGCAAGAAAGAATGTAGAACTTGGTCTTGAGTTCATGAAATGCACTTGTGTCAAGTGCTTTAGTCAATATATCAGCTATTTGAAAAACCGACTAATACATGGAAAATAAGTAGTTTCTTTGAGGTCATTATTTCTCTTATAAAATGGATATTAAACTCTATGTGTTTCATGTGAGCATGAAGAATAGGATTATGAGACAACATAACAACACTTAAATTGTTACACAATAGTCCAGGTGGATAAAATGGAATAGAATGCACGGTACTCAGACTATGTGTTTAACCTTGCAACTAGTTGCTTTTTAGAACTTCAAGCTACAAAAATTTGGACCAGATGTTGATTTATGATTAACTAGTCACTAATGAGAGTCATTATAGACTCTTAGTGAGAATTTATGAGCCTATGGTTTAAAAAGACTCGAGTAGGGCATGAAAAATAGTTTCACTAAAGTACCTTAATATTCTCTTTAGTGCAAACCAATGAGAATCATGTGTAAAATGATATAAATATGTAAGTTTTTGTTCAATGAATGGAATAAGAGAAATGCCTAGCAACACTCTCTCAAACACTCACTTTTTATAGGTTAAAACACATGTAGGTCCTACCAATTTAAGTGAGACTCATTTTCAAAGTGAGAAATCCACATGTGTTTCACCCAATAAAAGAATGAATGTTGGAGAGAGTGCTTCTATCACTCCTCATGGGATAAACTAAGGTTCAAACTGAGTTAAAGTATATTAGGCTAACAATTAGAGACTATAGTGTAGAGAACTTTTGTAAGATGAGGTTGAGACTTGTGTGAGTTAGAGAACTTAGAGCTTAACTCAATTGACAATAGTTGAGGAAATGGAAAGTTTTGTTAATTGAATGTAATATCCTTAATTAGAAATGATAATCTTGTCTTCCTTACTAAGGAATTTAAAACCCTTATGTTGAGGAGATACTCATATATATACACATTATACATTGTTGAATTGAAGTTTATTTTTGTTATAAGGTTTAGCATGGGAAAACATAAGCAACTAAATTATACATTGTTGAATTGAAGTTTATTTTTGTTATAAGGTTTAGCATGGGAAAACATAAGCAACCAAAGACTTTGGTGGACTTGTAATCATAACTTTTGGTGCAGATGGCATGAAATGGAAAATTGAACTTTGGTAAGACATTTGTAGGTGGTCTATTTATGATATACATCAAAGTTGCAAAAAGGCAATCCTAAAATTTTAGTGGCATAAAAGCATGAAATAGTATGGTTAACCTCATTTCAACAATTTCTGAACCATTTTTGATGTGAAGTATGTAGGAAAGTGAGTTTGTGGGAGATACTTAACTCGATAAATATTTTTGTGAAGGTATATATTCTACCCTATTATCAGACTTGATGGCTTTTATAGTGGTTTTGAAATGAGTGTTAATAAGCACATGAAACAACATAAAGGCATTTGGGGCTTCAGATTTCAAATTTTAAACACTATACTCGATTGTATATGTTATATTCATCCACAAAATCTATATAGAAACTAAAACCTAAATTGAATGGAAATGAAGATGGTCCCCATAAATAAATGTGAGTGACATAAAAAGAAGTATGATAAATAATTGTTGATAAAGATGCGAAGATTCTATGAGATTTACATCAACAACAAAACCTGAAAATGTCAAATGAATCTTTACTTATATTTGAATAGTACAGAGATTAAGTACACATTTGACAGAACTAAAATTGGTATCTCCGAGTATATCATGCCATAAAGGGCCAAACTTGAAATTCTTTACATTACCTAAGCGGAGAACTAGTACTAGCTAAAACAGAAATAGAAGCAACAATGTTATGCACAATAGTATAAAAATCACAACTATAGGAATGGATTAGACTCTTGTTAATTCCAAATTTAGCTTGGGAAAGTAGTAAAGACAGCTGGTATCAAAGAATCTAATATGTTGGAGTTAACGTTTACCTCTATGGTTGAGAGAGAGAGAGAGAGAGAGAGAGAGAGAG